>VXBL01009297.1:1403041-1418744 GCA_013400195.1 Aramus guarauna
AAAAGAAGAAAAAAAAGAACCGCAAAAAAAAAAAAAAAAAAAAAAAAAATCAGGTGGGACACACTGCAGAACTGGTTACATGAAATAAGTGGGCACAGGCAACTCCACAAAAATACAGCTTTGCTCAGTTTCAGGTACACAGAAAGGGGAAGTCCAGTAACTGTAGTGCAAAAAAAAAGGGTATAGAAGGCCGAAGGCTTTTTCTAATAGTGCTCTATCAATCTGGTGGCCTATTAAATACCTTTGATCAAACTAAAAATTAATCTGAATGCATTTAAACTATCTCCCTTTCCACACACATTTTAGTTCTTTAAATTCTCACGTATACATAAGTGACAGCATGAAGATCAAGACACAGGAAATGTGTATCTGTTTTGGCTGCCTGTATTTCAGTATTTCTAAAATACTTATGTTTGGAACTCACAGATGTTCTTTTTTAATAACATGCCTTGGAGTTTAAATATGGGAAGTACAATCTTTCTAACTCTAATAAAGATAATTTTACAGGAGTATTCAAAAATAGTCAGAATAAATTGTCTTACATTTAAGATATTGTAACCTATTCCTCAAATTTCCAAAAGTATTCCAAGCTTTCTGGTGAGTAGCAGCCAGGTAGGCTCCTGAAACAGAGCTCATTGATTCTGGGTAACAAAGCTTTGGTTGAGACTGCCAGTATTACAAAGGACTCTGCAGCAGTAAAATAAGAATTGACAAACATAACCACCTAAACTCATACTAGAATTGTGAGTATTTTCTATCCATTAGTGTGACCATGAAACAAAGTCAAGTTAAATTATTAAAATAAATAAATAAAAAATACAGTTGATTCTACAAAATAAGAAATGTATGCAATGTCTGTATCAGAGGTTAAGAAATCTACCTTGATCATTCCCTGAGTGTTTTGTAATATAATTTCAAGATAGAGATATAATAATATATGTCACCCTAAAGTTTTAAAGAAGAAATAGTGGCATGACCTAATTAGATATCACTGCTATCAGCAGTGTGCTTAAGGAGAATATTCTGGTAATTTAAAAATTTATTTTCTCATTTATTTTCTGTTCTTTATTCTGAGTTCCTAAAAATCTCTTCTATGCCTAAAAATAAAATATTCTCTACAGATTTCATCTCTTTCATCTTGGCAAACACTGAACAGAGTAGAAATTAACATGGACCTCTGTACAATTTCAACATATGCTGCTCTTTATCAAGCCAAAACATTTCTTTATATAATAGTATTAAAATAATGCCAAAGTAGCCCTTCCCTGAATAACTAAATAAGGAGTTAAAGAAAAATGCCTTATGCTGTACAAGTAGGATCTAGTACTGGTTTTAAATTGCTATCATCCTAGAATCTTTGCATTTCTTTATGAAGAAACAAACAAAAAATACTCTGTTCCAGTCAAATGCATGTAAATAACTGTTTTCAAAAGAAAGTATCAACATCCCACTAGCAACACAAACTCAGCCCTTTCATAGAACATATGTTTTGCCTCATTTGTAAGAGCAGAAACCTGTGTTTGTAGTGTGTCCTGGTTTCAGTGGTGTCCAATTATGTAACTTGCTGTTTTAACACTTGTAAGACTTCCCATTCTAATACAGCTTTTGTTTTTTCCTTTGACACTTAAGTAAAGGTGTGACAAAGTCCCTGGCACTTCACAAAAACCATGCTTTCTCCTCTCCAGCTTGATTACATCAAACAGGTGAACAAAATTTGGTAAGAAAAGATAGATTTGGATTGTTTCCATTTAATTTAGAGGTGGAATAATTTAAAGGACAAAAACCTGAATGTTTTGAGGTTTGCCACAAAGCACAAGAAACAGGAGTTTACAGGTGCAATTTTCCTCCCTTTTCTCTTTCTCCTCACTTATTTTATCGTATACTTGTTCTTACTTTTTCAGATAATAATACAAACAGACTAAGACTTTAATAATATATTTTATATAGCACCTCCTGAGAGAACACAGTGGTGCTTTTGAGATGAAAAACACTGGAGGACAATTTAAAAGAGAGGTTTCAAACTTCTGAAGGAAAAAAACAATGTTTAAATGGAAAGTAGAACTACATGTAGAAGTTTAAATCATGTATTTTACATCATGTACACAAACATGCTATTGGTGTTATAAAAGAACAGTACCTGTGCATAGTCCAGCTTCAAAAGCAGGTCCACCCTCTTTAACTTGTTTAACGAATATTGTATCCATTGGCTCCAGTCTATTTCTTTGTTTTCCTGAGAAAGAAAGAATATTTCTTAAAAGCATTTAATTATACAGCATTACCATGCTTGTACTTTAAGAATTATTTTGAAATGTAATCCTGCCATGTTCATCATTACATTAAATACTCAAGCTCAATTTAGGATGAGGGAAGGGAGACTAGGAGTCCTAAAGACAGCATTTTGTTTGGCTACACTAAAGATCTTTTAGGTGTCTGAGGAATAAAAGAAAAGGGGAGGGGGGTGGAGAAAGACATGCATCTCAAACTTAAACTTGCAAGTATGTCCCAGTCAGTGGTATTTTCAGGTTCATTTCATCATCTTATTGCCACTTCAGCCTCATGCTGATGCCTACACTAATCAGTAAGAATCACCCCTTCCTCTTCTAGATTGCTATCTTGCATAAGATACAAAGCCAGACAGATGAAGTAAAAATTGGTAGTAGAAGCTGAAAAATAAATTTTTTAAATCTTTCCTTAGATGAAAAAAAAAAAAAAAAGTTGATTTATAGTTCCCATGGAACGGTAACTGATTTTCTAACAGTGTTTTTCAGATGCTCCAAGATGAAGTCTAAAGTTTTCTTGAAAAATTATCAAAATTCAAAAAGCAATGTATAAATCAAAGTAAATTATAATGCCTGCAAATGCTGTACTTTTCCATATATACATAACATAAACGTAGAAGTTAATCTATAGTAGTAAGAAACCATAACACTTGTTTCTTCTTGCCTTCTCAGTACACACGTAATTTCCATGCTTCCAGAAATACTGGTACTTTGTGCTTTTACATGCATGCCACCAAAGCTAAGTAATTCTTAGCGGAAGTAGCCACTTATTTCAAATACCAAGATGCGGGGTTGGGGAGAACAGCAGAACCTCAAAGGTTACATCTGGACAAGCTTCTATGGTCCCCGTGCTATCTTTAACAGCCTGCATCCCTCCCAACTCTATCACCAGTTACTACCCTTGTACCACACTCTCAGCTGGGGAAACACCACCCTTTGGAGGCTGCGTGATGACCCAGCCCAGGGAACTGACATGGATTGCAATTAAGCTGGATCAGGGTTCCAGTTTACCAGGAAACCCTAGCATAGTGGAAAGGGTGGTATAAAGTGCGCAAAAAGCAGGAAAAGCAGGAGAGAATAAAGGGATTGCTTAAAACTGGCACTGCTAGTAAAAGAAATACTCCTTGAAAATGGAGATTAGATTCTCATCACTACTTCAGTGACTAATCTTTGACTTAGGCACAAATGGCACTGCTTTTGGAAGTGCTTTTGCTACAGCTTTAAATATCCCACTTGGCCATGTTTACTAAGCCACAGCATTATTTATTGAACAGAAAAAAGGTGCCTCCCTTACCCTTTTTGGTTCAGTTTCCATATGGGAAAAGCTCATTATTTGAAGAATTTTAATAAATTACACAAAACCTGACTTCACTCTGATTCTGATTCACATTTTTCAAAGAAAAGTTTTAGCCCAATGCCTTCACTCTGCAGACCCTCAGTGTCCTGCCATTTTACCACAAAACAGTTGAATCAAATGGTTTACACATATGGCTCTAAATGGTCTTCTCAAAATAGCTCCAGATTGGTAGAATTAAAAAAAAAAAACAACCAAACAAAACACACCAACCTGATTGGATAGAATCAGATAACTTCTATATACACTGTATATAACTACTATATACAAAGCAACTGAATTATAATTCAAGAAACTCCAGATGGCAGCTCAGTCCCCAAGTACTTTAAAATTTGATTAGCAGGACACAGCTACAAAACATACAAAATGCTCTTTGTGAACCAAAGCTATTATCTGTCATTTTTAATCTGCTGATTTAAATAGACACTGAACACATGATGGGTCTTGTCCTTTAAGAGGCAGTAACGTTTCAGCAAGTTTATACAAGTTCCAAGAATAATTTACTCAGATGCTGTGAACAAAACGTTGCTTCAACCACTTATAAGAGCAAAGTTAGAGTATGAACTTTTATGGGACCACCAAACATCCTTCCTAGTGTTGTCACTTCGTCCTTTACTGAAGAGATTTACAATCCCCAAAGTGACAAGAAAAATAAAAATAATTGAGCTTCTATGGCACATTTAATTTGTAACACTTAATAGCTGATACTTGCAAACCCAACACCAAGGGTCTACCACAGCTTCCTTTACAAAATGCTCATCAAAAAATGTTAGTGGCCTACTGCTAGTTCACTTAACACTCAAATGCTACTTTATGCGTTGTCCGTTGCTGAACACACAAAAGCAAGAGGTTAAGCAGATAAGGTTACTCCTGTTCAATATCCAACACAGAATACCTTTAATACACTTCTTCCCCAAAAAAAAGTGAACTACCACCCTGAAGATAGAGCTTGATTCAGGGACAAGAAATTAAGACGAAAGGTTTAAAATGTTGTTTACATTTGCAGGTTCATTTGACAGCTCAATAATATCCAAATACAAGTGAAGACGAGAAGGAAACCTAAGACTCCCAAGCTTTGGTAGATGAATACCTGCTCTTCACTCCTCCTTGGTCTTTTACATACTTGGATACAACCCAAACCTTCTTTCCATCAGTAACATATAAATGAACTTCCTTGAATAACTAGTCTCAAAGAATATGTTTGTATTTTGAGTTTGAAATTCAAGCAAAGCTAAACAGTATTTTCTGACAGTATCTGCTAATGATACTTCCTTAGACCAACAGAGGGGGAATAAATGTTGTAGATGTGCACTCCATCATTACAGAAATATATTCCAATTAAAACGGATAATCTAATAACTTACCTCATGTCTCAAAATTTAACAATCACTACACTTCAATTTAATTGTGCTTAAATCTCCATTGGGTCCTGTCTGCACTCAATCATCAGGCAAAAGCAAGATGCTGTCCAAAATGTGAGCCTAAACTTCACTCCTTTCAAAGTCCACCATCTAGAGCAGATTATCACAGTGGAACTTTTACACTAAGTTCTCCAGTTATGCACTACATAGTGTCAAGACCGGATTCACAATTTTCCTTTCTAATATTGAAAGGTCTAATTTTCTGGAGCACTCCAGCAATACCTTACAGAGATACAGCAAAGAACAGTAAAGCTGCTCATGTTACTAGTCTGTCAGACATGTAGCCTTATTGCACCCTTCCCAGGCACAAGTAAAATTGGGAGAGGAGTGGCTGGAAAGCAGCCCTAAAAAAAGGGATCTGGGGGTGCTGGCTGACACAGGCTCAGTATGAGCCAGCAACATGCCCTGGCAGCCAAGAAGGCAAATGTGTCCAGAGGAGAGCAAAGCTGGTGAAAGGGCTGGAAGGAATGTCAGGAGCAGTTGAGGACTTTGGGCTTGTCTAGTTTGGTGAAGAGGAGGTTGAAGGGTGACCTCATTGCTCTCTACAGTTTCCTGAGGAAGGGACGTGGAGAGGGAAGTGCTGAGCTCTTCTCCCTGGGATCCAGGGATAGGACACGTGGGAACAGTTCAAAGCTGCATCAGGGGAGGTGCACACTAGACATTAGGAAGCATTTCTTTACAGAGAGGGTTGTCAGACACTGGAACAGGCTCATACTGAGCCTGTGTCAGCCAGCACCCCCCAAATGTAAGTCAATTATAAATGTTAACAACTCTTAATTCAGTATTTTTTTTAATATTCCCTTTTATCAGAGAGAGACATGGTCGATGCCCCAAGCCTGTCAGTGTTTAAGAGGCAACTGAGCAATGCCCTTAACAACATTCTTTAACTGTTGCTCAGCCCTGGATTGTTCAGCAGTTGGCCTAGATGATCATTGATGTCACTCCCAATTTCTATTCTATTTGCCAGTGCTTTTCCAGTGCTCATTACTGCATACTACTTTGCCTCCTCCCTCCATCTCTATACTTTCATAAACAACTTCATAATTAAGCATTACATTGCAGGCTACCAGCAAATAAGACAATTTCTCCCCTATCTTACAATTGCAAGTGAAAAACAAGACATCCCATGCACACAAAGAACAGGCAAAAGCATGATCTGCCAGGAACACACTCACACATGCAAGCAAGCAGTGCAGATGAAAAGCACAACTTCCGTGAAAGAGAATTTCCTATTTACTTCATTTCTCCACAAGTGTAGCTACGAACAGAGATGCAGTCTTACATAAGGACAATACAAGAAACAGAAGCATATAAAGTTGCTAAGCACACAAGTTACCTGACCAGAAACTGAAAAACAGTCCCTATAGATAAAGGTGTCCTTTCCTTTATCAGTCTTGTAAGCACGCAAAAATCTCCAGCTAGAGTAAATGGTCACCACTCAGGATACATTAAACCTCATATGTTCTTGTCAAGGCATTGATGTAGTTTTACTAACAGAGTGACTAAAATACTCCTTGCAGTGCAACCACTCCCCTAAGTGATGCTATTCAAATAAAAGTGTAACTTTAGAGAAGGCAAACTGGTGCCTGAACGTTTATTCAGAGATTCGGTATCACTAGAAATAAGGAAATAAAAATGAATCACCCAGTATACAGAAGGCTCGAGGCACAAATTCATTGGCTTAAACAAGGATAGTGAGGAATCAGAGCAGTCTTTATAATGAGGTCCTTAGTCTAAACAACCAAAGTTAAGTAGTCTGAAGAAGCACAAACACCTGTAATCAACTACAAGACAAAACCAGAAAAGCAGTTTATTGCAAAAAGATTTTTCCTAATCAACATATACATTTTTCATAACTGTATGCAAATCTCCTAATCAGTCAATATTCAACCAAAAATTACTAATTGCTACCTTCAATCGCCAGTGAGATCAAAGTAGAATCTACAGAACTGTTTCAACTGTTGTTCAAATTAATGTCAAATAAAATTAAAGACTTTCTTCACAATACATATATTTATCACCATTTATGATCTAACCTTTATACTACTTGGATCTACTGGCTGAGACTACAAGTCAGTATCACCTTCACAGTCTGATAGTCTGTAAGTTCCCCACTGTAAAGCTACAAGGAAGCCTTCCTGACAGATGTCTGAGATGCCAGAAGTGGCAGAGGGGAGTACATTGCACTGGCATAGCCATCTGACTTGCAAAATAATAAACTTCTAGTGTGCTCCCTCTCCCTGATAAAAGAGAATATTAAAAACAATTACTGAATTAAGAGTTGTTAACATTTATAATTGACCTACATTTGGGAGGGGGTCATGTCTCACATACAGCAAACCTAACTCCCCTAAATTTGACATAGAAATTAATTTTATCCAGGTGCCAATTCTGGCTTAATCCCCTAAAATGCTATTTTGGAATACAACTGCTACAAGGAACATAATTAACATTATATCAAATCCAGTAACCGTGAGTTAGTTTTTAAGCTACTCTTTGCAGATCAGACATTATTACTATACTACTCTGCGATTCATTTACAAAACAAAAGGACATGGAAGAAGTTATATTATCAGATCTACCAACACACTACAAGATAGCAACAAGCACATCACTTCTCTGTAGTCATTAACCTTCTGATATAAAGCACAGTCAGATAGAAACATCTGAGTCATAAAGACTACACAGAGGACACCTCTCTGACAAACAGCCTTTACATTTTCAAGACGAAAAAAACCAACCCAAAAGAAAGAAAACAAAAAACGCCACACCAAAGTGCTATTGCTGACATAGCTCTTCCATTCTTTTTGACATGCAGAGCGCAAACCTGCAAGTGTTTTGGGACACAGTGTAATACATACTTTCTTAAAAAGTCTCTCCTAAGAATCCACTGCTTAAAAACATGCCATTTCTCCTCTTCCTAGAGGAAAAAAGAAGGAAAAATATATTTCACTCGGGGCAGCTGAACAGTGCTTTGAAATCCTCATAAGGCTAGAGTTTTGTTAACCTTATGTAGAATACTTTTACTCGTGGCCCTATGCTCAGCAGACAGCAAGGGTGACTCATTTTTATACTGAAGAATCACGAGCCCTGTGAAAAACAATTTATTAAATTAAGACAGGCTCTTATCTACATCTTTCTCTGACTCAAGGGAAGAACATTCCTCTTGAAGATCTCTACCATTACGCTTTTGGATATCCAAGGCATTTGCACCCCGTTGGTTCAACAATGCTGAGTGGCACTGGTTCTTGGGACGCCTTTCAGGCAAAGGGAGGAGAAATATGTACAGCTACAGTGGGGCAAATGCTTCTAAATTATTACTGAATCAAAAACCTGCTAATCATTTCCCAAGCTACTCAATATGAGATTGCTGAAAGTACAGCAGAACTTACATTTCTTAACAGAGATTTCATTTAATTAAATATAAATCATAAAACCGTCAGGATTTCATTTAACTGAGTCCAACTAAAGACAATTCTGGATTTCATAATCTGCAAACTGAATTTCATACATAGTAAGCATTTCTCCACTAGCAATCCATTGCAGAAAAGGAGCCCAAAGGTCCCAGCCCAGCCCCGACAGAGCTTCTTTCACCCACTATCAAACACAATTTAACTCAAAAACCACTGAGCAAAACATGGTGCCAAACATAAGCCTCTAAAAGAGGATGATAACAAGTAAAATAGCTCTGTTAAGTCATTTAGCAGAGAAACACCTGGCATTCAACTCTGCAATACAGGAAAAATACATTCTGTTATTCTTCAAAGCACCTCTGACATTTTGATTAGGCAACTTAAAAGATCACAGAGTCACAGAATCACTTCGGTTGGAAAAGACCTTTAAGATCATCAAGGCCAACCATTAACCTAGCACTGCCAAGTCCACCACCAAACCACGTCCCTCAGCACCACATCTACCCATCTTTTCAACACCTCCAAGGATGGTGACTCAATCACTTCCCTAGGCAGCCTGTTCCAGTGATTGACAACCCCTTCGGTGAAGACATTTTTCCTAATATCCAATCTAAACCTCCCCTGGTGCAACTTGAGGCCATTTCTTCTTGTCCTACCACTTGCGACTTGGGAGAAGAGACCAACACCCACCTCAATACAGCCTCCTTTCAGGTAGTTGTAGAGAGCGATAAGGTCTCCGCTCAGACTCCTTTTCTCCAGGCTAAACAAGCCCAGTTCCCTCAGCCGCTCCTCACCAGACTCGTGCTCTAGACCCTTCATCAGCTTCGTTGCCCTTCTCTGGACACGCTCCAGCACCTCAATGTCTGTCTTGTAGTGAGGGGCCCAAAACTGAACACAGTACTTGAGGTGTGGCCTCACCAGTGCTGAGCACAGGGGGGCAATCACTTCCCTAATCCTGGTGGCCCCACTATTCCTGATACAAGCCAGGATGCTGCTGGCCTTCTTGGCCACCTGGGCACACTGCTGGTATTTCTTCTTCTACAAAACTGTGTTTTCCCATTGCATTATTTGCCAATATTATGACAATTTTTTCAATTCACTCAAATCTAATATGAAACTTTTTCAAGTTTAAAATTTAACTTATGTTTAAACAGTCTAGATGATTTACGTTAGTTCTTAGATAAGCACAGAGGTATTCAATTTATATTGGTTGTAGTGAACCTACAGACTCTCCCATGGAAAAGAGAATTTTCATGGAAATTACACAGTTCTTAGTGGTTTTAATAAAAGTCAAAGATGATTTGAACTCAACAGTAGCCACTGAGAAACATTACACCTGACCTGTTAGAAGGCCACTCTGCTGGACATTCTGGATGGTTTTTAGTGAACAAGGTAGCACCAGTCTCAGTGGAAAACTAAACAGGACCTCTTTTAGCATTCTCAACATCTAGTGTTAAAAAACAGAGTTGGATTAAAAATCCACAAAAAAAGGGGATCATTTACTGTGGTGCTACCCTAAAGCAATAGTGTTATATACCTCGTCTCTTATTTCTATTCCACTATCACATACCTTAGACCATATCATCCCAGCAATCTATGACCTTTCCAAATACTTGCTTTCACATTTGTTCTCTTGTTCCTTATCTACCTTGTTCCCATCATCACAGGCACAATTAGTTTATTTCACAACAAACTGAGCTGATAGACGATGATGTTAGAAAATGTGGGACTGGATTAAATTAAATCCTGGGAGAACACAAACCACATCACAGAAATCAACAGTCTGTTTAAAGAAATAAACCATCAAAACCTCAAGGCATTATGTAAGCAGCAGTAAGGAATAAAAAGCTTTTCCTGCATTTTTTCCACCCTTACCCTAAAGGCTCTGTAACATCAAACCAGACTTGCAAAGCTGAAGGAGCTCAGGTAATAAATTGGAACTCTTTAGCTTAGACAAATGAAGGGTAGAAACTGCTAGTTGCTATAGATACTGCTACATAGAAATAGAAGATAAAGTAGGAAAAACGAGAACATCATATTAAAAAAATATGATACTGGATTATAACGATACTAGATTTCCAGGCAATGTATTAAACATAAAATAGCTTAGTTCTTATATGAAAGATGAAATTCCTTTCAGACTTTCCATATGCTTATCACTGTTCATTTTAATCATGATCCACAAGCCAAACATTTTTGAAGAAAAACGTATTTTAGGACAAGATACAAAAAACAACCAACCCATTTAATATGCACTAAACTTGTATTTTGCCAATCTCAGCTTCAAGGAGTCTTTGAAGGACAACATATTCACCATATTAAGCACACAATGAAATAGCATGGAGACAGCATGGTAATGTACATAAGATAGGTATTTTTCAGCTTGTCTCCAAACATTCTTACAATGCTCTCCTGGGAGACTTGTACCCATGAGATATCTCAAATAAAATTTTGAAATAGGGCAACTCCAGAAAACAGGAAGAATGGTATACCATCCTCAAAACACATGAAAGAAATACTCCAAGTTAATACAGGCTGGTCAGTATAACTCAAATTCTCAAGAAAACAGTACAAGCTGATACAAGTTTTCAGTCAGTGATTAAGGAATCCACTGAGAAGCATTTTCTGACAAAGTGCACCTGCTGAAAAGCATGTGAATAGCTTAGCTTAAGGTCAACAACCTGTAACAGTAAAGCAGGAAAGAACAGAAATCTTTAAAATAATTACTACAAAATATTTAGGGTAAGTCTGCTGTGATGCCATTCCAGCAGATAAAAGGGTGCTGAAGTCCCCCGTAAGGACCAGGACCTGCATATATGAGGCTTCCACCAGTTGCCTGAAGAAAGCCTCACCTACCTCCCCAATCAGGTGGCCTGTAGCAGACATCCACCAAAACGTTGCCCACATGGGTCTGTCTGCAAATCCTGACCATAAACTCTAAGCCAGCTCCTCACCAATCCCAAGCCAGAGCTCCATATGCTCCTGCTGCTCTCTCACAATCTGCCAAAAAAGGCAACTCTACCTCTGTGCTCTCCCAGCCTATCGTTCCCAAAGTGCCTGTACTCATCCACTGCACCACTCTAGCCCACATCTGCGGGCTATCTCACCACATCCCTGTGACCCAAATGAGATTGTAGCCCTGCAACTGCATGCAGACCTTCAATTCCTCCTGCTTGTTCCCTGTGTTGCATGCGTGAGTGCACAAGCACTTCAGACAGGCCCTCAAAAAAAGGCATGACAGCTCTCCCCATCGTATTGTCCTGTAGGCATTCCCTTATTTATGTGCACACACTTGAGGTGGTCCCCTTCTGTCTCAACTGTTGACCGTGAGGTGTCTCCTGCCCGCAGCACCCTAACCCCTTTGCCTGACAATCCGACCCACTGCTTCCTCACTTGCTTCTTGGCCATCATCTCCCTCCTCTGTCATTCTTTGTTTAGAGCTCTCCTGGACAAATATGCATTACCTTTTGTTCTAAGTGCTTTGAAATCTTACTGCTTACCAAAAGCAAGATTAATGCAAGCCTGGAACACAATCTAAATAAATACCAAAAATTCTATACCAGAACATAAAACTACATAAAAATATTTCTTTCACTGTTCAAATACCTCAAACCTGGCATATGCTTTTATGTTCTGCCCTCTAGACTTAATTAGGTAGTCAGCTCCTCTGAAAAAAATACAAACTAAAATGCTTTCAATAAAAGGCAATAAAGATACTTTTCTCCACACTCACCTACTCAAATCTGTTAATGTTGAACCTGATAAAAATCTCAAATTTTAAAGGTAAGACTCACCTGTGAAGAGGGCAAAGCAGAAAGTGCAGGTAGTTAGAAACCTTCACTCAAAATAGATTAAAAAGAAAACCACTTTGCACTGGCACACGCTGCTTCACAAAAATGAAAAGCCTGAATCCCCTTAGCTTAGTCTTTCCTGTTCAGAGAGAGGAAAGCCCAAGTGAACTCCGAAGAAGGCATTTGCGTTGCTCGCTCAGAGCTGAACAGCGGCAGGTTTTCCCACAGTCTGGCGGCGGACACGCCACACTTGCCACCAGGTGGCTCCTCCGCACGAGACCCGCGCCCCCGCCCAGCAGCGCCAGGCTCTTCCTCCGCTCCTGAAGCGACCGGCGCTCGGCAGCGAGGGACACTTCCACCCACCCGTCTTTTGCCGCTCCAAAGCGGCTCGGTCCAATTTAATGATGGTAATTACTTTAAGAATCCTCGTGATAATCCTTCGCGGAATTTCTGGCATACCTGCTTTTGCTAAATTAACGCGTTTGTGAACGTGAAAAGTGAGTTGCACTTGCCCGATTTTCTCCCCACAAGCTACCTATCCACCTCATCTGGGAACAGGAACTTGTAGCAATGTAAATACAAACGGTTTCAGCCCACCCACACCACAAGATCACACTAAATGCTGGAGAAAAATGTGCTACACGCTATGTCCCATTTTGTTATTTTTAAAGGTATAATACACAAAACTGGCAGGTTACATTCCACTGACACCTACATCCTCCTCCACCTCCCAGTCATGTCTTCTCTTTCCAGAAGGACCACAAGCCCAACCTTCTCTCTTGCTGATGAGAATATTATCTTTCCAGAGCATTTTGTGCCCTTTGATCTGTATTTGAAGGCATACAATGTACTCCATTGCTATAAATAAGCAATAGTTGAGCTATGATTCATAGTTTAAGCAGCTACACAAAAATTTCCAGAAAGTAATCTTGCTCCCACCTGCAAAGGTCTCATAGCGAACCAAATAGATGTTTGCTTACTGCTGTTCCTCTGCTGAAAACAGATCTCAGATAACATTTTAGATAAACAGACCCACATTTGCAACTTTCGCTGATCCAGTTCTCCCTGGGAGAAGAACACTGCAGAAGTTCTTTCTCTATACTACAAGTGGGATCTTCCATGCTGGCTTGGCACAGAGGGTTGACTCCTTTTCCTTCCTAAAGAGATTTACCTTTTCTTTTTGTATGTCAAAATGAATAAAGGAGGTCACTATTTTTTATTTTTTTTTTGGGGTGGTGGATGGGGGAGTGATGAGGAATAGGAAGAGATTGACTTTTCACTGTTTAACAAGCAGATGATGACAGCTGAGTAAGACTGGGAGGATGAAATGGATAAATTCATCTGCTTCCAAGAGGAAAGTAAGAAAATTCAAGTAATTGGTATTTCCCAGAATGTTTCTAATCTATCCCAGTTACAAAAAAAACCCTGAAACAAAAGTTCAGATGTATTGTCTTCCAAATAAATGAGATTTTTAAAAGGACACTGACACCAGGTACCATTCTTCGCTACAGTGCGCCAGTAAAACAAGCATTCATCCTGCGCTGCCGCTGAGCAAAGGCACGCACCACCTTTGAACAGGCCTGTCCTGCAGCAGTTGCACTGTAGTACCAAAGGGAGCACGGGCTTGCGCCCTGCACGTTGCACTCGCAATGCAGCTCATCCCACCTGCTCTGGGTACCTCACCGTCATGACAGATTGGGAGAAACTGAAGGTGCAACCAGGCTCTCAACCGGAAAACTCAATTTCCTTACCTAAATCAACACATTTTTCACCCTTCTAAGGGAGCAAGAAGATGTCAGCGAAAAGGGGAGCATGGACAAGAAAATAGTTAAATACCAAAGAGAAATTTAAATTAAGTGGGACTGAAATGTAGCACCAATTTATAAAATATAAGTTAATTGGTGAATTAAGAAAGAAAGCAGACGCAGGCAGTGTGAGAGGAAGAAAGCTATGAAAATGGAGGGGAACTGACAGGCATAACCTAGAAGTAAGTGATTTTACCATCCTTCCTGAATCAGGTGCAAGATAGTTTTATTCACACATTTTATCTGACATCACTGAAACATGTTTCATGGATCTCTTAAAAAGTACATGAGAGTACCATAACTGATGAAATAAGTTAGATCAGTATGATTAAATACTGAAGAAAGTATCATGAAGCTAATAGGAATAACCTTTTTATCTTACGGTTTTAGAAGAGTTGTATACCACTTCTATGGATAATTTTTTACCATCACTATCAACACTAGATTTATATACTTACATGTTGCTTTTATTAAAGTTGCAATAAAAATCAAATTTTATACTGGCTGCTCTTAGACATGCTGTACAGTACTTTTTTTACATGCATGTATATAAATATATCGATGAGACCCAAACCCTTTGTAGTAATACTTTGCACAGAAAACTGTGGGTCTTACACCAGATCAAATTAGAAGAGTGTGTTACCTTTCTAGCACCAAATTTCACAGCTGATTTCTTGTCTTCTTGTCATGTACATGACAAGGTGATATAACACAGCACTGAAGCAATATAGCACGTATTCTACTTAGTGGTCATGCAAGCACCTACACTAAGTAAGTGAAGCTAAAAGACAGATATTTTCTTTCTTTTGCTCCAGTGCCATGAAATTCAATGAGCTTGATGCTCACATTTAAGTGATTTTTACAGTTCAAACTCTTACATAGCTACTGAAGTGTCTTACACAGCTAAAGAGAAAGGTTCAACATATTGGATCTGTGAAAGAAAAAAACCAAGACATACCTTGTCTATTCCCATTCTCTTCATCCTAAAGAAAAAGAAAGAGTACATATTATAAAAAAAATCAATAAATGAAAAAAATTAACACATGGCCATCTATAAGCTTTGAGACTTGAACTTGTAAGATTAAGTCTGCATTCTGATATCTCGTACTTTTTCACAAATATTCAAATTACTGAATCAAGGCTTTCATTCAGAGATAGCAGTGAAATCCTTGTTTAAAAAAAAACAAAAAAAAAAACCAAAACAAAAAACAAAACCCACCAAAACGAAGCACAGTTCCATGAAACATCCCCACAGAAACAACATTAACAGCATCATCTGAAAACAAATGTAACAAAACCCTGAAATGCTGCCATGAAGTCTAATACTACACTGCGTGCTGTTGCAAGCATGTTTCCACCCTGAAAGCCAGCAGGAGAGGTTTTACTTTAATAATCTAAGGCTTCAAAGCTAAATAATATACAAGAGATACTTACAAAATATTTTGTAAGCTCTGAATGTTCTTCCTGAAGTTTGAAATACCAAGTTTGTTTTGCCTTCAGTACTACCGCCTAGAGTAAGGTATCTACTCCAAACACTATTAAGTAACAACCTTGAAGATTCTCCTTCTGCTCATTGGACTATATATACACAGTCATAACTACCAGGTAGCACTGACAGCCCTTGAAGGAAAAAAAAAAAA
>VXBL01009297.1:1418781-1441997 GCA_013400195.1 Aramus guarauna
AAAAAAAAGAGAGAGAGAAATCCCACAACTGGAATGTACTGAGGGAGAATGGCATGATTAAAATAGAAAATAATTACTTAAGTTACTAATTTGTCAATATTTTAATATGAATGAAAGGCTTTTGAAAGATCAGGGATAACCTCTTCTACAAACTTCTACCATTTGAAAAGCACAATTGTTTAAATATGGAATTATGTGCTTGCTTGCTGAACTGTGACTTTATGGAGTAATAAATTTTCAAGCTAAATACAGTTTCTTAGACTGGTATGTACTATTTGGGAAGTATTCCTAACAATTCACCTCAGTTGATTAAAACAGCTTCATCCTGAAGGAAAGGACCAAAGAGATGATCACAGAGATAATTTTCACCTGTATATTCACTCTTACTTTTAAATGTATTAATTCCAAATTTCTAGGTCTTTTGCATTTGAAGACAAATCACTACCTTCTTCATATTATATATTTTCAAAGCTATTGCACACTGATAACCAAAATCTATTTGAGAGGAAGACTTGAAGAAAGAGAGGGAGGAAGACCTGGATATGAACACTACATAACGATGAGGATGAGACAAGGATCTCCTACGTACAATACATTTCTTGTGAGACATACAAAAGTGCTGCTGGAGCTAAGATACTACAGAAAGATAACTTTAAGGAAGAAAAAAACAACAAAAGAAAACCCAGAAAACCAAAAGATTGAGTTAACAGATCTGGTACTGATTCTACTTTTAAAAAGCCACATTAATTATCTTGACCACCCAAACTCTTAGAGCAGCAAACAGCATGTCCTTCAGCTGGACAGTCCTGTCTGCTCTGTACTTTGGTAAAAATATCACACCAGTAGAAAATTACTGTTAAAATTTATCATTATATGTCTTGAAGCCCTGTAACAGCCAGTTGGTTTTGAACTACGATACCCAACAGAACAGCAGCAAAGAATTAGACAAGGCTAATATATGCATGTCTCTAGTTTCCACTCAATCTGCCAAGTGAAAAAACATCTTTAGGACTTTGAATATTAGAGCTCATACTCTGGAAAATGTGGGTCACATGTAGGTTACCTGGTTTGATGCTATTAAAAAAATAAATAAATTATGGAAGTGAAAAGTTAGCTAATATAGAATTGCCATATTTTATGAAATACTGCAGTGGCTTTGTCAGTCTGTCACTGGGTATGCAAAGCTCTGATATAAAAGACAGCTGCAAAACATTAGTTTTTCATAGTATCAAGCCAATGAGCTCAGGCCTTTAAAAATGGCATGCTTTATAATGCAAATGTTTTGGAATTAGCTTTGCCTCTTACATTTACCTCTTACACATTGCAAGACATTAGTGTATACTGCTTCCATATCTAAAAAGAAGGTTTCCCTTTATCATTTACTTGCTTCTCAGACTGACTGAACTTGAAGAGTGAACTTTACAGACAAATCCCAATAAACATGTAATTTAATGTAGGCTTTTTGTAATGGTAGCCTAAGAAACCTTCCCCACACTCCCTATCCTATTCACTTTCTTAAGGGAATGGAGGCATGGGAAGCAAGGAGGATACATAATGGGTTATTCCTGAATGTGCAGCTATTCCCAGTTTGGTGTGTGGCCCCACACAAGCACAGCCAAGTACTTTTGCCAAAATGCAATGTGTTAAACTGCAGTCTCAGTTTCCAAGATCATCTTTCACACCGTCCTTCACACAGGGCTGCCTCTCCCAACAGAGCTACCGAACAATACCATCTTCCACAACCTTTCTCTATCATAACATTTATACATTGGTTTATTAATAACAATTACAATGAGAAAGAGTCCCTTGATTTGTAGGTAATTAGCTGGTTTGTGCAGGAACCATGAAAAGATACTAGAACTTCACACAATATCCTGGATTTGACCTAGACCTGCAGTACTATGTACACACTGAATATTAAATGGAAGAAATTAAATCATATAAAAAATACATATAACAAAAATAATGTAAATTAAATATACCAGTATTCAGTATTAAAATATGCAGAGATACTTCCCTGAATTGATTATAGCCAATCATGTTTGATCATTTCAACAAAAGCAAGTAAGGCCTGTTTTCCAGTCAGATATAAATGGAGAAAACAAAGCTTTACGGATGCCCCTCATACACAATTATGCAGGTCATTGTCACCTTGTCACTAATGTATCAAGTTTTATTCTTGAAATTCACCCTGCTTGTCCAGGTGTTACACACCTAACTCGGGAGGTCCACAATGCCAGTCTAGCTATCTCACCAGGACTGCAGTTCTACCTTGACAAGTGTGGAAGTCTATGAAAGACAGATGTCAGCTTTGTACACATAAAGCTAGAAATATCTGCAAGTAGAGCTTACCAACACTTACAACTCTTGGTTAATATGACTTCATCTATTTTACTCAGGTTTTGAACAGATCTTTCTTTTTAGAAAAAATCAGTAGCATCATTAAAAATAAAATGAAAATTCAGCACTGCTGGGTTTTTCTGATCTGCACTGAAACAAATGAAACCATTGGTGAAGTTCTGCAACATTTAAGAGACACATCCATGAGATGGACCAGATAGCTAGAATTTCAAAGCTGGACTTTGCTTCTGCATAAAAGTGATCCTCATTCTGTTAACCTGGTGCTCTGCACTTCTGAGTAACAAGAGGAAAAGCCCCACAGCTCTCTCCTTACTGAACAAAAAGGGTAAGGTGTGCCTCCAGTCTGAAATGTTAAGGAAAGTTGCCACAAAAAAAACCCAAAAAAACCAAAAACAAAACAAAAAAACCAAACCAGAAAACAAAACAAACCCAAAACCAAACCAAAACAAACAAAAAAAGGGCGCACCAGAAGAACTGAAGATAACTCAAGGCAGGTTCTATTAGGTGTTAATCTACTAAAAGACAAGTGGTGTCCCAGTCAGCAGATCTGCCTAGACCTCTTCCTTGCAGCGAGCTCCCCAGTACAACTGAAAAAAGGCTTTCAACTGACCATAGGTTTTATTAGACTAACAACTAGAATGCTGAACTTAAAATCTAAATAAAAACCCAACATCTCAAATGCACCTAGGCAGAGAACAGATTATTAAAGATTTTTATAAAATAACACCCACTCTTCTCCACTCAATACATCCTTTGGAGTAGAGTTCTTTGCTTCTGAGAAAATTCACCTCAGCTGCAGCCTTCTCCACCTTGTAGGAAGGTTTTCCTCCCATTCCCATTGCATATCTTTACCACTCCCCGCAGCCTAGGAGCATTATGGTCTCTGTCCTAGACAGACCCACTGTTCCCCACATGCAAGGAGTCTTGTCCTCTTCTCCCCAGAGGATTCCACCTGACCTGTCAACAACTTTTCAAACACACACAAACTGCAAGCAACGGGAGCAGAACTTTTAATGGAGAAATTTTCACTAGGTATTTCTGAATTGGAACAAAGAGTAGGTATTAGAAAACCCCCAGAAACTTATATATCCACAAAGAATGTGGAAAGACTGTTTGAAGGAAAGCTCTTGTAGATGCTTTTCTTTGTCTTTACTATCTCTACCAGTTCATGTTGACTTGCAGTAAGACTTAGAGATATTAGGGTAAGCCTACCTTGAAAGAAATTGAAGGAGCTAGAACACAAAGCCTTCCCCGGGGTAAAAAGAGAGACCTCTGCACTGACCTAGAGGGAAAGTGCCAGCATCAGGTTGACACTTTAGATAACAAAAGGACTATGGCTCCGAGAAACTAGTAGGGGCTTGAGTAACTCTGGCTGTTATGTTAACTTCCAGCTGTAGCCTCTATCATACAGATAGTCAGAGGTAACTGCATGCTTTTTCAGGTGTAAAGAAAGGACAAGGCAAAAAATTCCGTACAGAGAAATATTTCCATATTCCTCAATAACCACTGGTCTTTACCCATGGTAACAACTATTTTTAACTTTAATGAGCTCATACTCAATCAGTTCCATTTTCTTGCAACAGATCAGTGCACGGCTATCAAATGATGCAATAAGTGAGCCTGCCCACCTTACATACAAGGGATCTTTCATCTGTGTAAGACCCACCTATAGATACTTTCAAGCAAGCTGGATTTTTGACCTTAAAGAGTATAATAAAACTATATATAATTATTTCATTATTAATTTCACTTACTTTAAAAGAAAACTGAACTGCAGATTCTGGAGGGTAAACTATGAAGTGTCTTAAGGTGAAGCCAAAACCCTGAGATGTCCTCCTTAGCACAACAGTTTTGGGACCAGGCCAAGAGAAAGTTTCTTCTTCCTCCAATGGTGATATAGCTTCACTCTGCTCTTTTCCATCTTTATTTTTTGAAGCCTAAAATAAAAAAAGACACACACAGAAGTCATAATTTGGATAATTTAACAACCCCCAAATATTCCTGTGCACTTGAAAATATAATTTCTCCCCCCATAACCAAAATAACTTGATGATCACTAATATTTTCAAAATAAATGTGCATTATAAAGCAGCATCCCTTCACAGCATTACCCCTCTGGTCATATCACATACAGAATTACTCTTAAATTTTACATTAAATTAGGTAGTAAGCAAGTCAACGTAAAACAGTGAAAGGCTCAAATGAACCTCAAGCAATGCATATGGCTTGCATGTTCTATTTGCTTTCTACCTTAGATACAAACATGTCTTCTGGGACCCCGTTTCTGGGTGCATGTAGCTCACACACACATGTACAAAACCAGCTCCTCTCTTCCTCACTTATAATGCAGGTACGGTTTTCTCAACTAGTGTCTCCTCACTTAAAACAAGTAAAACAGAATCGAAGAACATACAGGATTGGTTAGGCTTCTTCAGCATGACACACTTTTCCTCTAGTCGTATCTTTGACTTCACCTTTGTTTTCTCCCCACCCTTAGCTACTTTCTTTGAACATTGCAGTATGCAAATTCTAAACATACAAGTAAAAAAAGCCTTGTTTCCTTTTACAGTCCTACTGCAATCCCTCCTCTCATGCAGAAAGAGGACATGTTTTTTTTCTTAAGGTAATTTTTATATACCTACAACTTGAGAAACATTATTATAAAAGTATTTATCTTCTCAGCCTTACATGAAATCTTCCATTTCAATTTTCAAAGTGAGTGCCACAACACACAACATTTCAAATCAAAGGCAAAAGACATACAAAGAAGGCATGCAAAACCCTATGACCCTCCTCTGAATATTCTAGTTCAACGATGCGTGAAACAAATTTAGATACCAGAGCCTATAGCCTATTCAAAGGGTATTCAAACAGAAATAATAGTCGTCTTGTCCTCCTGTAGCTCTGCTGCTGTGGCTCAGCAACTGGCTGATACGTGTCAGAATTTACTGCTTGGTTTTCTCCCTGGGCTGCTCCAAAAATAATCCTTTTTGCTTCAGTCTTATAGCTGGGATCTCAAACTGCAGTGATTATCAGCAAGGTGGATCCAGCCAACTCCAATCAACATCTACAGAAACGATAATGCATTTCCACTCTAACCATGACAGCAACACGTATTACTGCAAGAAAAATGCTGCAGCTGCTTGGTGAGATAGCCCACCAGAACAACATTCTGCATTCAGGTATGTAAAACACGATGCATTTCTACACAGATGCTATGGTTTGTCCTCAAAAATCCATGTCGTGGTACATCCAACAGGGAGGACAAGGAAATACCTGCCAGTGCTTCAAAGATCAGCCTCCCTACCTCCTACGACCCCATTCTTCAGCAAGGAAAAACACATACAAATGGAGAAGGGTCTTGGTGCTACAGCCAAGACAAGAAATAGAACCATTTCTGAAAGCAGAAAACACAGAGAATCCAGAGCAGCCTGACAGGACTCTGCTCCTCTGAACAGCCTGAAAGGATTATGAGCAGATTTTGGAAAGAACAATAATAAATATCAAGGACTTGACCTCAGCCTAGTCTGCCCTCAGCTATCATCTTCATTTATGTTTTAAAGTGCTAGTGTGAAACCAAAAAGACCATGTAATTTGATGACAGAGGAATAAAATATTAGTAAGAACTGTGGAACTGCCCAGATGAGTGGCTTTAGTTCAAGCAATGCAAAGATTACAGTAAAAGTTACATAATCCTTTAGCCTAAGGATGGGGTTTGTTATTGAGGTGTTCCCCACCAATCTGTTCAGCTTCCGAACATGACAGCATTTTTTCAGTTCTGCAAAATAAATGTCCCTTCTCAGTCTTTCAATCTCTGGACATGAGCAGAAACCAGAGCCAGAAAGAACATTTTGATCCCAGAAAATTGGCAGAAGAAACAGCTCTCAATAAAAAAATATCACTGGCCTCTAAAAAATGATAGTGATTTCCTCCATTAAGTGATGGGCAGCAACCCCTCTGTTTAACATTCCCTTGCAATCTTTTGTTTCTCCTCTCAAATTTTTATAGGCAATGCTTGATGTGGAAGTTTTGAACAATCATAAACAACCACAAGACAAAAAAATATAATAAACAAATACCTATGTTATAGATATGTAAATAGCAAGCTTAAATGTAGCACTGAAAACCAGAAATCTACAATGTACTTGCAGCTTTTTTTTTTCAGGGGGTGGGTGGGGTGGGTGGGGGTGGGGGTGTGAAAAAAAAAAAAAAACACAAACAAAAAAACACCAACCCCCCACACCCAACCCTCCCTAATAAGCCAAAAGGTAATTTTAGTATGTGTAACAACTGATCACTGAAGTTTGCATATAGAAATACTGCAACCTGAGTTCAAAATACAGTTGTGCTGAGAACTTCACCAGATCTGAAAAATGTGAGATGCAGCATTTGATTGTGGTGAGAAGAGAACTTCTAATTTCCTTGTAATTTCATGTAAACTTTTAATATTCATACAAGTTGCTGAACTAACAGCTATTCATAAGCAACTGTACTCCCCAGTCAAATCATTATTTCTTGAAAGAGCATGCCAGAAGTGAAAGATTATCTTCATACCATCCAGAGACCCCCTGCAAGGTCTGCCAACAGGGCAACAGAAAAATCCAATATTAATAATACATGTGAGACATGTTCAGTAACAGCAACTTTCAGCCACCACTATGAACAAGAAAGGATCTGAATTGTAAAGCAGAGTCAACATCTGTTGAGTCACCCTGTGACACGTCCGATCACAGCATATCCACCAGAATATCCCTTGCCAGAGAAGGCTTTAAAAAG
The DNA here is from genome assembly GCA_013400195.1 of Aramus guarauna. Classification (NCBI taxonomy): domain Eukaryota; kingdom Metazoa; phylum Chordata; class Aves; order Gruiformes; family Aramidae; genus Aramus; species Aramus guarauna. The sequence goes on from VXBL01009297.1 coordinate 1,425,919, forward strand.
GAACAAAAAAAGCTTTCAAAAACACAAATAAAATAAGGATGCAAGACAGAAAGCAAGAAACAGATGATGTTTAGCATAGGCAAGAATATGTTACTGAAGGCAGAGTTCCTACATAGTTTTTCTTGTAAACCAAAAGTGACAGTAATCAAGTTTCAAATATGTAAGTATCTCATATCCTTGAGATGATTTGTCTTTAGGGTAGACTCAGTTGCATTTCAAGAGAATGAAAAATGAATGCTTTATTTTATTTTAATTTCATATAAAATCTAAGAAAACAAATATGATTTTGCCATATTCCTTACTGAAGGTCTGTAAGTTTGTTTCTCTATAGATGCAATGCTCAAAATCAGAGTGCATACAATCAAGTTCAAGGACTGAAGAATCCCAGGCTACTAAAAATGATTCAAGAATCATTTCCCCCAGGATTTCTTCATACAAGGCTTCTGCACACAGTATCTCAAAGCATCATTTCCTGCTATATGCAATTACAAGGACATGCAACAGATGCTTAAGTGCATTGTAAAATGCATACTTTGTTTTTAATATTGTATTTAAACCTTTTTTCTGAGCAATGAAAAAATCAGATGACACCTTAAAGAACTACATGAATCACTAGAAGCTTAACACAGTAATATAATTATGTAAAATCAGTAAATAGTATAATTTACAAACATAAATGCTATTTCAAATTAAAATTAAATCTCAAATCAGTAATTTCCCATTATTTCAGTCTAAAAAAAAGGCAAACACACTCAACTTGCATGCTCTCCAATGCCTGCTTGATTTTTAATCTTATAAACAATTTACAGATATTGACCTATATTGAGCATGCTAAAAATCCTTAAGTGACAGTCATAGCTAATTGCAATACAAACTATCAAAGAATTGTTTTCTTGACTATCTAAACAGATAAATAGGTATACTCTGAGTTCTGAATATTATCTTCATAGATGTGTAGTAGTGAACACAAGAAATAATTTATATATTGCACTACTGAACCTTGAGAAGTCATTTAAGCCATTTTAAAGTTGGTGCAAGTGATCAATTTTCATCTGTATTCCATCTTTGTGCTCAGTAAACAAGCGTCTTCAGAAGTAATTTTGATCTTAGGACCAGCATCCAGATTTGCTCCACACTGTTTTTGAAACTGTTTTGGTTTCAACTATTTGGTTTCACTTCACAAATAAATTACGTAAATAAAGTCTAAGTGTAAGTGTTACCCCAACTACATTTTCTGGAGCCTAAATCTGTGTAAGACAGACAGACAAAAAGAACTCACCAGACCAACCAGGGGACTTACCTATCAATACCTCGGTAAGAGCATGGAGACAGCCTGCGCTAAGCAGGGTCTGCTTCAGCTGCATTTAGTAATGTTCCAGTTTTACCTAGTCTACCAAGACACGTCATACCTGACATAGCAGTTCAGCTAGGCAGATATATGCTGAACAGGAAATGAGCTTGTGTCACCTGATTTTACTATTTTACTGATTCAACAGCCTTTTTTTTTTTTTTTGGTAGCGAAACAGAGCGAAAAAGGATCTTTAATAGAGTTACTAATCCCTAAAATCATCCCATGACACTAACAGGATATTCCAAATACTACACTAAATGCTGGGCTTGCTTGAAAACAGTGATATTTCTTGCATTGGGTCATTTATTTTCCCTAGTTTTTGCACCCAAGTAGCCATCACTTAGCTAACTGCCCTATTAAATCTGCAATTTCAGAGAAAAAAAAGGCTTTTCTAGAACAGTTTGATCTTATTTTATGTGACAAAGTATAAGGTCCTTTAAAAAGGGAAGAGAAAAGAAAAAGGTCTTTTCTGGCTAAGGCTACAGAATAGGAGGAAAAACCTGCCCATACGGGCAAGAAAACTTTACCCACAGAACAACAGCAGGTTTCACTGCAAGTCAACCTTTGTTTCTCTAATAACTGGGTTCTTCCACTGATGATTTTCAAACAAAGTTATAATAAGCCATTGACCCTTTCAGCCTCAACCACACAGAGCACTCCACTTTGCTAGAAGCAATCTGATCAGAAATGACGAGGCAAAGAAATGTGTTATGCCTAGAGGACAACATGTCCCCTTGACACTTATAATTTTTTCTCCTGTGGTCACAGACCTGGACTCCTGCACATAAGTGAATGTGGACAGAGTAAAAGTTCAATCCATTGAGGAACACATGGTTCCCAGGTCCTCCAATATGACAGAAAATGAACACAAACCCTCTGAAACACAGAGGTCCTCCATGTTCTTAGAAGATATAACACTTCCTCTAAGAAACATCCAAGAGAGACAGTTAAGACAGCCAAAGAAAAGGTTATACAACTTTTCTTCAAGATGTATGGACTCCATCCTCATCTGCAGTATAGGGAGGCAGGATATCCAGCACCCAGAGAAAGCCACTCAGTGTTTTATCTCAGTAGCACCTCAACAGCAAGATGACTCACACAAGGTGCAAAATGAGTCTTGTCCTTTCAGTTCTCCTCAAGGTCATAAAGATTTCAATGGAGATAGGTCACATTTATAAAGATAAATACTACTGTCACATACTGAAATGGTTTCAAGCCATAATGAGATAAGACATTTCTAATGTTTTTAAACCAGACTAGAATGTACAAATAGCATCTTAAACAGAATTAATTTCCAGACAAAGAAAAGTAATTACTGATACAAAGGTGACATCTTGTAAATCCATCCTCCAGGTATTCAGATATAACTTTTTCTTCAAAACAAATAAATGAGTTCCATCACTTTCAGCCACAGAAACATGTTCATCTCATACTGAAAAGAATCACTGCAAAGAGACCAGCAAAACGAGAGTGCAGAAAACCCAAAACCTACATAACAATTGTAGGCCTCCATGTCAAATATCTATTTGTCCAAGCTTCTGAGTCATTTTTATGCTTGACAACATCCTGTAGTCTTCCCCCCAGCAGGTAGCAAGGATGTTGGGGAGGACAGAAATTCAAGTATAACCTGGCAGTATATGTACTGACAGTGACCTTCCCTCAAAGGACTCTTCTAGCTAGAAGGTGTAACCATCACTATCTCCAAACCCATGCTGACAGTCAGAAATCAGTCTGCCAGATTGGTGGGATAAAAGGAAACCTATAAAAATCCTAGATGTATGATGCTGGATGCTAGCCAACACCATAAAAAAGGCATCTAGAATTCACAAAAAGGAAGAGAGGAAAAAAAATTAAAATTAAAATGTCAATTAAATATTTAACAGCTATACATACTAGACTTCAGAAACTTTAAGCTAAATTCCAAAGATATCTGCAGCAGTGCATGCATGATACCAGTCACTCAAAGAAGCTGCTACTCCTTTACTAACACCAGAATTAGTCTGGATAGTTTATTAATAAATCATCCCAAACATCTCAGTATTTTGAGTGTCCAACTGGAGCATTCATATTTGCACACTACCCCAATGTCACCCTTCACAATAAACAAGCAACAAAGTTAAAAAAAATATTATTTATTACTGTTTCATGTCTAGATTTAAGCTTAGGGCAGAAATATAATAAATATGAATTTAAATTAATATAATAAATATTAATTAGTTGCATTGATCTGCAGGTAGCATCAAATCCACAGGACTTCTCTCTGTCCACTCCCCCACTCCCAACAAGACATTAGACACTTTAAGGCTGGAAAGAGTCTGTATGCAAAGCCTCTGCCTTAAATATGGTTTTCTCAAAAACTAATTTTGCTTTGAGAGTCTGCCTACGTAATCTCTGGTTCTCTTGTGTACACACTGTCCTCTGAAACTAAATTCTAATCATGGTCAAACTTTGCCACTATGCATTCCTGTGATTTCTAATTTTTTTCTAATTTAACCAGAAAAGTTCATCTTTTTCTTGTCTATCTTTCAGAAAAATGAACATTACTTGGGCATGGCTAAGTGTAATCACCTCCTGCCCATATGTCAAACTTAACTTTACTAAGTAGAAATAAATCACTATAATGTTAAAAAGACAAGCTTCCCTCTACCTAATAATGAGTTTGACTTAATATACAACTTACAGCAATACAGAGTCACAGGACAATATACACAACACATCAGTATATACAATATATTTATATAATTGGTGACATTTATTATATGCTGACATGGCATTTATGAACAGCACTTCACTAAAACTAGATATGACTAACATAGCAGACTGGAGTGAAAGTAGTTCAGGGTAAGTGAGCCTTTCTCTACAGGAGTGACACCGTAAGAGCATGCCCTGAAGAGAAAGATCAGGCAGTTTGAGACACAGAGACATACTGAAGCACAGAAGAGGAAAGTTTTTCCTAACTCTCAAAACATCTATTCCTCCGTTCTTTTGCAGAATTGGCCACAGGGAAATGGATCCCACCCAGACTGTGCTGGACCCACTGACTGGTAGCAAGACCCTCTGAGCAACCTGTCCAGTGCCATACATTTAAGAAAGCTGCAGGAAGGACTCAGTTGCCCAATGTTGGTAACCGCTGAGCATGTTTTCAGCAGGTAAAGAAGAGGCTGCCTTGCATGAAGCATCTTCAACTGGAAATGAAGATGTAAAGCCCTCAAAGCTCAAAAGATCAAAGAGATGCAGAACCACTCTCACCACAAGAGAAAGCTGAGATGTGGAGATAAATGGTGCAGGAGCCTCATACATAACAACCATCAGTAGATGGCATTCACAGAGACAGATAAACTGGTCCAGTCAGGGCCTTCTCTCTGAGAGCACTGCTAACAGCAGAAGACAGTCTGCTTTTGGAATTAGGAAGCACAGCTCTTCTTCCATGCTGCAGCTCTTCATGAAGGCAGGAAAAAAGAAAAAAAAGAAGGGGGGAAAAAAAGAAAAAAGAAAAATCACTTGCCAGAGGAAGACTTCAACTCTGAAACTCAGGGAAAGTGTCACCTCTCAAAGTCACCAAAGGAGCCCATTCATCTCTCATGGGGCGGGTGGTACACATACATGAAGTACAGGACATTTGCTGAGACTCCCCAGCACTAACATTTCTCTTGAGTTGCAGCTGAGGGGAATGCAGTAACTGGAAAGGATAATAAAGGCAAACAAACTGAAGAACTCAACCAGCTCTCTAGAACAAGATCCAAATCCTTTGTGACTCCAGATGAAGAGAAAGTTACCACAATGAATGGTCTCAATATCGAACAACAGGAAAACAGAAACAAATTATTTGTGATTGCCATAAGACTAAGGACAAGGATAGGCAATGCCATTTTCATGTTTGCTGCTCACCTTGGTTGGCCAGGCAGGCCCCAGCAGCAGTGAAGCAGCCTCCAAACAGCAATCCCTTACCCAGCCCTCTAATGGGTCCTGCTGACAACACTAACGAGCCAAGACATTTTGGGGAAGGCAATAGAGGCAAATGTCACTATGGAGTGACCACAGGTCTAGGTGCCTCCCTCACAGGAGCCTGCTTTTTATCATTTTAATGCACTGTTATGGCACTAAGTTTAGGTAGCCACAGCAACAGGTCCTTTTTGGGGGGACTAACTGAAGTTAAACCAGGTATTTGCTAGGAGGTGGTTCTAGGAGCAAACCTGCCACTTTAGGTGTGTGAATCCCACTCAGATGGCATACAAGCCTGGAATAGTCTTTGGATTCAATAATGAAGGCAGTTGCTGCCTGCCTGCAGCAGAGATCAGTGAGGACACCAACAGAGACTTTGAAATGCATCCCAGAACTGAATAACCCAATTCAATAAAATACATACACAATGTCCTCAAACCATGCCCAGGTAAGGAGGAAGACTCAAGAAAGCAATAAAGGACTACTCTAAATGTATGAAGTAAGTGGGAAATCTGCAGCCTTCCAAAAACAAAGTGTCTGTGCCAGCATGGCAGATGGCTGCAAGGCACGGGGAAGGAGATGTGCATTACTGCCATGCACCATGCAGGCTACAGAGCTGGCGTGGGGGTGGAAGGAGAAGGATGGAGGGACACATGTTTCTGTAAACTTTTTTTTAACTACTGTTGTAGTAAACACAATCATTCGAAGGAGAAACAGTATTTTCAAGATAAAGGATTTCAGTTCTCAAAAAGGTCAAGGTGCACACAGAAGATAAACAATAAAAAGCTCCACACATGCAGCTTATGACACAGCTTAAACTTTCCTTACCGTTCTGTACTGTTCATGAAAGGCTGCTCTGTAAAAGCATGGCAGTTGGTGCTCATGTAAGTCTCATCACTACTCCACAAGACCCGAAAAGCAAAGTTGAAGACTATCTACAGCAACCTTTACTTTCCTCCCTCACCTAAATTGCTCACACACTGTATCACATCCCATCCCACCACCCCCCCCAAACTCAAATATAGAAAACCAGGAAGGGTTAGAGGAAGCCTATACCTGAAAAACTCCATCTTCCTGATTTGAAATCAAGTTCCTCCATCACAACACAAATAACTACCTTTACACTGGCAAACCACTCAAGGATTTAGTGACATGACAGTCTGAAAAAGGATGATTTTATATACATACATACAAAAAAGTATACTACATTTTGCATATGTGTGCATATGTATATACATATATTTGTAGTAGCTTGTCCACATCCAAAACCTGTACTACTTTACCAAGATTCTTTTCAAAGCTATTTAAGTGCACTTCAGTTTAGATCATGCCTTATACTTCCAGAGCAACAGTACCAAGAAACAGAGTAAAAAGTATAGGGACTTCATAGGACAGAGATGCAAATCATTTTCACCATGTGTTTTTGTTTATATCTTGCATTTGGTATTTACAATAAAAAACACGCAGTTCATAGTATTAAATTTAGTCAGAAAACCATTAAAAACAAAAAGAAATTGAGAGCTTCCTTGTTTTCTTATAGGCTCATTAGCAAAAGCCTCCCCTCTTAACAGCTACATCCTTAAACTGGAAAGAAAGGAAACATCTGCAGGGCTGGTAGCATAACAGCAAAATGTCATGTGATCTCAATTCAGCTAAATTGAAGCTTTTCCTTCTCTTCTTGTTCTGTCGTTGCTTGTTAAGAATAGGAAATGCTTTGTCCTCACCTTACAGTCTAATCTGGAAATATCAGAGACAGGAGATGAAGAAAGCATGCTTCTACTGTGCAGCATTGAAGCAATGTTTGAGGTTACTCCATGCATGATAAAAGAGCCTTCTCAGCAGTCTGACAGCAGTGATAGAGAGTGGTTTGCACTGAGTGACCGCCTGTCACGGGCTGCCTTACACTGCTTATTTCAGCCTATGGGAACTTTTTGATAGGCCCAAGAATACGAGCCACCCCATGACCCACTCTGCTTCCTACAAATGGGGAGAGAACAGTCAGAAATGCCAGTGTCCCTAGCTAAGTGCACTACTGCAAAAACAGGAATGAGTTTCAAAGTCTGTACTCTTTTTCTTTCTAGAATAGCATGGACTATATGAAACACACAACATACCAGACAGCTTCTACTCCACTTTCACCAGACTATTATAACATACCTATTTACATGTGAAATAGTTTTGCAGAAGCCATTAAGAAAAACAAAATCATCACACAGCATAAAACGTGACCTGCAGAGACATCATTTCAATAACCAGATGCACCATGACTTTAAATTAATGTCAGCTCTGAAACTGCCTACACATTTCCTTCAGTTCTGACTGTTTTTTCTCCACTGTAGCCAAAGGCTATGTCTTGGTTTTAAAAAAAAAAAATTATCAACTCTACAAGGGAAATAGTTAAAGCTGGCTAAACCACCCAGGAGAGCACCTGCTTTTCCACAGCCTCTTTGTGCCTACGGCAAACCTCTGCGCTTGGACTAGGCTACACCATGATGCAGCTACAATGCCGAATAAGGGCTTTGCTTTGTGGGCTCAGCAGTGGGACAGAAATACACCTTACACCTGCTCTCTATCACTTTAATGTAGGTATGAGGCTGATCTTCTCTTACTGAAGCTACTGAACTTTTCAACATGAACAGAATACGCTCCATTCCTGTTATAAAAACAATAAAATAAAATAATTTAGACCGGCCACATTGCTTTATCTGCCTAAGTGCATCCTACCTGCTGATAGTTCAAGTTGTTAAGACTTAAGATCATTCAATTCTGCAATACTGCAGCTTTACTTAAGATTTTACTTCATGTAAAACAGAAATGTCTCTGACCTGCCCAAAGGCAAAAGGAAGCTTTTGGAAGATCAGGGAATTGACCCGCAACGTCAAAATCCAAATTGTCACAAGTAAGTTGTTACTCCAGAGTCTGAATCTGCTTGCAAAAGGGAGAGTTTTAAGAACAGCCGACTTGAGAGAAGAACTATTTGTATCAAGCCTAAACTTCTTAGGAAGTTTAACACAGAGAACACGGCTCAAAACCCCATAAAACTTGTAAGACCAATGTATCAAGATTCTTTACTTCCTCATATACACAGCTTTCCTCCTCAAAAAATAACCTCTAAATATGCTAATTGAACTACTCAATGTTAAAGCTTTCTAATACAGAGACTATTAATAAACTCCTGCAGACAAACTCATCACTTAAATATAACCCCACATTTCAAGACATTTCATTTGAACATATAATATAACTTGCAAATCAACGCACTTTAAATTTTAAAAGCCTTAACTCAGAAGTGAAAAGGCTTGGATTTTGTAACAAAAACATCTAAAGAAATACTAGCATACACAGATGCAAAGCCACATACACAAACACCCAAGTTAAATTATTTCAAACCCCTAAATTTCTGATCTATTGTGCATATACAACAGAGAAAGAAAAGCAGCTTTTTCTGTGAAGAACATTATTTACTAAGTTATAATGCTTAAAAAGGACTGTAAAGTCATTAATCGGGGAAAAAAAAACCCCAAAACATCTTACATCTTTATGCCCAGAGACAAGATATCACTAAGAGGATAAGGAGGAGAAAGTTGTCCACAGGATTTTCAGTTCAGCTGCAAATCCAGAAGCTTTTGAACACTGACCTATGATGTGATCATGTGTGACCTGTGTATTTCCTCACAGTTTGCAGTGAGTATCTCTGCAAGAATGGTTGATGTAGATGGCTAAATCTACATTTGTATCTCTGTCTGGAGACTGGGGTGGGGGCAGAGAAGAAACCTATTTTAACACAAATCTGTTTGCTTATTTAAGAACTACTTGTCTTTGCATGTCTATTACTGTGGCTTGAATTGCTCACTGTTGCTGAGTTATTTCCTTGTACTTCTGAACATTACAAAATGTTTCTCCAGCAATGTGAATTCCCACAATGAGTAAAGCCACCAGCTATTTCTGGCAATGATTTTACACCTTTTACTCAATAAAACTGAAAACCTCACACCCTGCACTGCTATGAGACAAGATTTTTATCATATTCCTTCCCTCCCTCCCTGAGGCAGCAGATAAACAGAAATAAGAGCACAGTAAGATAACATAATATCACATTTCAAAACTGTTATCAGCTGCAAATATCTGAGAAAGAATGCAGCCACTTTTAATATTTCATCCTCCAAGTGACACATTTGGAAGACTGAAAAGCTATTTTCATGTTATCAGAGATTCCCTGAAATAGCTGCAGTGCAGCAGCTGCTGCGGTACTGCTGCATTTTGGGGCTAAAAGGCAATGTGAGAGCTGGGCTTGCACTGCAACATCTCATGCTCACATAAAATACAGCCTGCAGTAAGAAGCTCAAGTTAAAAAAAAAAGCAACCAAACACAAACCCAGAAATAAGAGATCTTGGCTACTATAATGTCACAATATACAATCTTACTTCCATGTACATCAATATAGTCTTTGATGAGAAGGTTCCTCCAAGCCCAACAACTTCCATGGTCAGGCCCATTCTATGCAATGAAATTTGACCAACTGTATGTTTACTGAACTTTGCAGAATACCTGTCTCTGGCTGAGAAACCCAAGATTTAAGTATTTACATGGCTGAAAGAACAGTATTATTACTCTTAGAGGTAGCAATAAGATAAAATAAGATATGCAGCAATAAGATAAAAAAATGGAGGCCAGATGATGTTCAGCAAAGAACCAATGGGAAGAGCACATGAGAAGGTATGTTCTCTTCAAGCTAACAAAAGCCTGGTTACACCACAGTGATGACCTACACTCTTTGCTGGGAAGTAGACAACTTACATTCAACTTGTGGTCTACTGTTCCCTATCTTAACACTTGAAAGGAAGGTGTTTTGTGATGCAAATTATCATGGTGGACAAAAGAAAATATTCCTGCCTCTCATACTTGTTTGCTTCCTGTTTTAAAAACCAAACTTTGGGAAATGTATGCCAGGTGAGGGGGCAGGGCAGTAACAACAAAAGAAATCCCTAGAATGACTCTAGCCTGATTTGATAAATTATTAGTAACACAGACAATTAAATAGGTTTGTATTTTCTTCTTGAACATATATTTCTGATGACTCCGAAGAAAACTTGTTTTTTTCTAAGGTAAGTCTTCAACTCAGCAGCAGTAATTCATCCCCTGATGTTTTACTGGGGTCAGGATGGATGGAAATTGCCAAAAAAGCTGCATAACTTCTGCTAATTCAGGGATACCTTGAGCCAAACCAGAGCTGTGCTTCAAGGTTACACTTGAGAAAAAGCTGTTAGTCTCAGACTTCGCAGGTCACCCATCTGCCTTCTCACCAGCAACCTGCTTGGACACTGCTAGGTGGAGAATATGGAGAGCAACATCGCTATATGAAGCGGCGTGCATCTCTCACCAGGCCTGAACAGAATTCCCCTCTGCCATGGCATTTCAATGCAGTAAGAAGAAAGTAGCTGCACTCTAATATCCCATAAATGAACTTTCAGCTTCAAAGAAAAATATCAGCAGCAACTTATTAAAATGTATAGTGGACAGGGACTTTACTCAGTAAAAAACAAAAACCCACAAAAAACCAAACACACACCAAAACCAAACACAGAAATTGCATAATCTACTTAAATAATAAAAATAGCGAGATCAAACATTGCAGCACATTTCTATCTCAAGCATGAAAGTTATCTGAAGTATATCAATCTAAGGCTTGAGGGTTTTTCCAGCTTGGTAAGAAAAAGCTTTTAGGTTATGAGAACTCTGTCCTGGCTTTGGGGTTTTCCTTGATTTGTTTGGGTTTTTTATGTTGTTGATTTTTGTTAGTTTGGCATTTTCTTTTGTGGGAGGTTTTTTTTAAACCTTTCACTTCCACCTGCTCAAAAAACAATCCCCCTTTTCCTTTCCTCTAGTTACATCAAACTCAATTTAAGCCAGGACTGCCCACATCATGAACCAAGCCTTTTTTTACTATTTCTTGATTTCTGAATTATGAAAAGCAACTGTCATATGGAATTTGCCTATACAGGTGAATTCTTACATGTGTGTAAGCAAACAGTTAAGCATTTATGAAAATTAGGACTCTAAAAGAATGCCTCATGTCTCCTGATTTCTCACATTCAACAGAAGAGACTTCTTTAAGCTATAACATTAAGGAGATCACTCAAAACTCCCAGATATTGTGAATCAGCTTTTGCATCACTAAAAAACCCAAAACAACAAACAAGCAAAAAACCAACTCACAGCCATGTATTTTCCTGATTAAGTAGTTTCAGTACAGACATGACATACAGGGGTTGTTTGTATTTTAAATGGCATATTGTTTCAAAGGACTTCTATGTATAGTGGGAATATTTTTTAATCACCTGCCTCTAGTTATTGTACTGAAACTGCAACTAAGTTTAAGACTCTAACCTTCCCCTTATGCTATAGAAGAGTAAAATAAATTTTCTTTAGTGACTGGCTGAAAGTTGTATGAGAAATACACGTAATATCTAGAGTACCTTGAAAGCAGTATTACAACTGCATAGTGCTATTTTAAATCCTTTAGAAAGTGGATTCTATTTTAAAACATTTGCATTCAAAACCCAGGCAGGTTTGGTTTTGGTTTTCCCCCCTCTAGTTCTGCAGTAAGTTAGTCAATTAGACTTCAATCTGTCCATATTAAGAACTGAATAACATCCTGTGGAACTTTTTTTTAAACATACAGGATAAAATAAATTATGTAACAACCTCCCCTCACACTACTTTTTTTTTAAATCACATTCATGATCAAGTTATCTTGAAATAGCCAAGATGTCTGAGTCCTTTTAAAGCAGGAAACCCAATCAGTTTTGTATTTATTAACAAAGCAGTTTATCCTGGCATATCTCATATCTCCCCCTTCCTGTATGTGATATTTATCTTTTCGTGCAATTCATGAACTAAAACCCAAAGTTTAAGACTCTAAGAGAACAATCTAAAGTACTCAGTGTTAAAAAAAACAATTATACAGTCAAAGGATGCCTTGTATGCTTAATAACTCGAGAAAACTGTTTAGTAAATGACAACATTTCTAATATTATATCCTCAATAGGATTGGGGGTGAGGAGAAGAGATCAACCAGAGCCTTTTTTCCCCCCTTATACTAAATGATATAATCATATTAAAATATGTAAGGATAAGAAACAACAAACCTGACCACTCCATGCACAATACAGGTTACATATGAAACTCCAGTTGTGATTGATCATGCAGTCCAAAATCCTGAACTGGGCCATGTCTTGCTCTAGCGCAGACTGCTGCTGCTGTGCTCTGACTCAGCTTTTGTCCGGACAATCCTCGAGGATATGAGAGCTATGCAGTAATGACACTCAGGAACAAGGACCTTCCTTCCTGTTCAGTCTCCCTTCCCACCCCAACCATGTGTCAACTCAACAAGATAAACTGACAGAACTGCATAACATTCTTCAAAATAATACTTCTGAAGCTGCCAAATTATGCATGGGGGGGAGGGGGGGGGGAAATAACATCCTAAGAAATCTCACTAAAATAAACACAGAAAGGCGCTCTCAAACTGTGCTTGTTCCCTCCCCCCCCCATTTCGGCTGCTGCTGCAACCAGGCTGAATATCAACAATTTAGTGTAGTAATTCCTATCATATGAATCTTAAACTTGCTTAGGAACAGTTGTGATGATGGCTTCTGTGTTTTCATGAGATCCAAAAGCTAGGGCTCCTATTTTATAAACACAGCACAACATGAGCAACTTTTCAAAGTCAGAACAGCTTCACAGTTTTCTTAAAAAATTACACGGGTTCATCTACTTCAGGTTCTTAAACAGCAGACTCCCCTTTAAACCTACCAGAGTACTGTTACCATTGCACAGAAACACTGTCTGCCTTTTGTAATGAAGGATGACAGCCCTATTGATAGGGAAATGGAAGATGCAATTCCAGAGGGATGCTGAGAAACTGCAGAAATACAAGAGAAGTTTCTTTCTTCCTTTATGTATTTCTTTTTTGCAATCTGCAAACAATCACCCTATTTCAGCATACACGTCACCTTCTGTGTCGACTGCCTACCTTGTAATCCCCCCTCCCTTTTGAAGGTAAGATGTGAAATACAGGAAATGTGTTTCCACAGAAACATACACATTTTTTCTGATGATTGCGTGAACTATTAGGCTAGTCACAGAAACAACTTACAACAATCTGCAGTTTAAACACCACAATTAGCTAACAAATTCTTCAGAAACAGACAGGCAAGGCTTTATCTACCAGCTGTAGCTCAAAGTAATTTAAAACTAGAATGTGTTATTTGTTTAAAGTGTGTTTGAGATACCAAGCATCTCTACTGACAGAAGAAGGAAGCCAAACCTTCTGACCTGAAGCAGAGGAACAAGCAGAGATGGCCCCACAGCAAATGGGCCTCAGGGTCCCCCCATTCCCAGGCTCAGCTGCTCCTTCACTAAGAGCAGGATACGGATAACATGGGAGATGAGACGCATATGAGAAGGGCAGCCTTCTGTTTGCATCAGCACTCATGCTCTGCCTCAAGGAAGAACATCTATGGGATGCAAAGACTTTTCTATCTTGAGAAAGTATGGAGGAATGGCTACAGAACAGGTGGCCAATCCACCCTTCGGTTCAGTAACAGCCAAATGACTGAAAAGTACTTAAAATGTGAAATAAAAGCAGCCTGGAAATAAACTAAACTTGTACATGAGGGTCAAACAAATGGTGCAGCCATATAGCAGCTTGTAACTTTGGAACAGTTATACAAATAAGGCCTTGTTTGTTTTAACCAAACAGAAAAATCTTGGTTTAATTTCTCATCCCAAAGGTCCTGGAAATGAATGCCAGAGTCCAAGCCAACCTCTTCCCTTCTCAACAATGTTAGCAGTCTGCAAACTTCCAAGACACGGTTGTGTCCAACAAATCTATTCTGGTTCATTTTAAGATGTACATAGAGATTCTCTATTATCCTTACAACAGCCAATTACAAAAAAAGAACAGTAGTATCATTGCAATATGGCACAAAATGAACCTGGCCTCAGAAAAAGCACTGAAGAGAATGAAAGAGCTCAAGATATTAAAACAATAAAATCTCCTCGCACAAATTAAATGGTCTGCACTGAAGCAGCCTGTGCTGACAAGGGGCTAGAAAAAATGTCCTGCTTAGCAACTATTACTAGGTGGAACAGATACACTTCCTCACAGACATCGTAACTATCCAAGCTTGAGAAATCTTGGAGAGGGAGGATGTTTGGGAAGGTCTTATGGAGTAGAGGGTTACTGCAGAGATGCTGGAGCAGGATGAGGCAGTGAAGTCTCCAGGACAGCAACGGGGAAGGACCCAGCACCCCGCAGGATCGGGTGCAGGGATGCTGGCAGAATGCACGGGGCAGCCTACACATGGCTGGAAAAGCAGTTGCTGCACACTAGTTGCACTGCAGAAAAACACTGTCATCAACTAAGTAAGGTGGAGGGAAAAAGGGAAAGGAGATTCGGAAAAATAAGAGATTGCTGTCCTGTACTAAAACCATCATCAATCAGGTTCTTCTTAAACAGTGTTTTAGTACAACTCTGCAGTGACCTGTTTCATTATCAATTATCCACTTTAAGATCCATAAAGTGTTAGTCAGTATTTATTCCTTATGAAGTACTCAAACTCCTAATAAAGTATCGCACATAGTATATCAAAAGTCTCCTAGCGTACAGTATGATATATAAAAAAAGTCAGTTACACCTCAGAATCAGATTTGTGCAATTCTCCCTATAAAATCAGCAGTCATTATTAACCTGTTACTTTCTGGAATTCATTTTCAAATCTGTTTTAAGGAAACTTTAAAACAAAATTCCCCCTCCCCCCCCATCTGGCCAGCGCTTATGTACCACTGCAATTCATGCAAAGTGTCTAAATACTGCAGATAAAAACATAAATAACAATATAGAGCAGCAGGACTTTTTCAGAAACGATCAGTATTGGCCTGACAGCTGCCACCAAAAATCAGTATCAAAATGCTTGTAAATTCCAATAGGCAAAGAAAAAGGTGAAGATAAAACTTATTGTAAGCTTGAGTCTTTACTGAGTTCCCTTAGATAAAAGGAGCTCAGAAACTGCTGCAAGAGCCGCACCTTCAACAGCAAGTTGCAGTTATTGCTTACAACTGACTCTCTCAAACTTTTCCTCTAAGTCAGTCTATGTACATGTAAATTTGACCTGCCATTACAGTAAACTGTTCCTGATAAACCTCAGCCTGACAAGTGCACTCTCATTTATAGAGGACAATCTCCTTCCTGGTATGAGGTTAAATTCCACTAGCTTAGCACTCCTCTGTTCTAATCTTACTTTCTTTACTGTTAACGTGTTTTTTTGAAAGACCTTATTTCTTCTAAGCATGGTTAACTATGCTTAGGAGATTCTGCTTAGAAGATTCTTGTGCAAGTACACAACAACTGATGGAACTTCCTTGAAGTAGGCATACGAGAAACAGAAGGCTTCCCTTTTTGTCTTCAACACTCAATTTACTAATGCCTACCTTAAAGTTCAGTACAAAACCAAAATAATTTGTGTTGTAAGTATTTTAAACTTTTTAAAAGTTAATAAAGTTTTGCCCAAAATTTAAAAGCAAGGGCCCACAATGAATTTCCAATTTGGAGTATAAAAATGCCAACCAAGCATTTAAAGACACACTCATTGCATAACCAGCAAAAGACAGAGGACACACATCAGCATTAGCAGGCTCCAAAGGTCTCAATGTCCAATTGCCCCAAGAGTTCCTTATCATACACTGAGCTTTGATTGCAAATATAAAAAAAAAAAAAAAAAA
>VXBL01009298.1:921-35608 GCA_013400195.1 Aramus guarauna
AAGAAAGAAACAAAAAGACTTTGATTGAAAATACTTGATACCCAAACCCCCACAATGTACCATTTGTATAAACAGGATACCTTTCCTTTTCCGTTTTCACTGCTGCTCACATCATTTGTCTAAAAGCCCACTGCTACAAAAGAAGTGAAGCTGATTCCTATCAGCCATTACTTTCTTCAGCTCAGCAGAAAAAGTGGCTGATGAGCTTATTATTCTACTAATGAAGCTCATTTAAACCTGTGCTTACTTATATAACAATGTAGACTAAAAGGGAAAGACAAGATATGTAAAACCTGTTCAGGCCTGGTGTTGGCCAACGCAATAATTTTTATTTTTCCAAAGGTAAAGAAGTATTGAAATCGTTGGATCACTTGGAAAGCTGGAGATAATTTTCTTACAGTTCAGTGGGAGTCATAGCTGTGCAAAGCTATAATTACCTGTGCAGCTATAAAAGTCACCATACTGCTCTTCCCTGAGAGCAAGATATCAGGAAGGATTTGAAAATCTATGATTTAGAAAAGGTTTCTGTAGTATGGTAGACAGAAGCTATGAATAGCCTTGTCTTCAACTAATAGTACAATACATAACAAGTTTTAAACACCATGACTGGAGCTATCCAAGCTGTGCATCAGTCAGCCCTAAAAAAAGTGTACATTTTTCAGTATATTTCCTTTAAAATATTCCTGTATTTCCACTCTTGCTTTTCACACACTTTTATAAAACATCTCCCAATATGAAAATATCTACTGTGTTTTATAAACAAGGGATATTACTGAACAGTTCAGAGGTAAAGAACAGATATGTTTATTCATAAATAAACAAGGCCTCCACTTAATTACTGTGCTTATAACAACGAGGGAGCAAAGAAAATAACAAGGCTTGTCTGGCAGATTTCTACCTAGTTTTAAATCCTGGTCTACTTTTAAAGTAGCACAAGCACAAGTGTGGACATTCTTCAAAGCATTCATATTACAGTATTTTAAAAGATCTTGTCATATTTAAATTCAGGGACACTGCTGACTAAATCAATAAAAGCAACTGAAATAGTTTGGAAACCATAGAATCATAGAATCATTTTGGTTGGAAAATGCCTCTAAGATTATCAAGTCCGATCGTTAACCCAGCACTGCCAAGTATAACCACTAAACCATGTCCTTAAACACCACATCTAAACTTCTTCTAAATACCTCCAGGGACGGTGACTCAACCACCTGGTTGCCCACCTGGGCAGCCTGTTCGAATGATTAACAACCCTTTCAATGAAGAATTTTTTCCTAATATCCAATCTAAACTTCCCCTGCCATAACGTGAGGCCATTTCATCTCGTCCTATCACTTGTTACTTGGGAGAAGAGACCAACGCCCCCCTGGCTACAGCCTCCTTTCAGGGAGTTGTAGAGAGCGATAAGGTCTCCCCTCAGCCTCCTTTTCTCCAGGCTAAACAACCCCAGTTCCCTCAGCCGCTCCTCATGAGACAAACCTTTATCAAAGGGAGCCTTCTTAAAAATCTACAAAAGAATAGAGAAAAGAGAAAGTTCCTTCAGAGTTAGACAATAATAATTTCTAATGACAAGTAATAAGAAAAAATATCTATGTACAATTTTGGGTGATCCAGGATAATATACACCAGTCAAATTTACAGACCTAAATCAATTGTAACTCAGCTTAGTAAGACACTGAAGAGGCAGAGCCACATCACCCTCCATGCTGCTGACATTCAGTCCACCCACTCCTAGGACTTCTTTCTTTATGCTGTGCAGCTACACACATTGCTGCTGTTTTCAGAACAGCATAAAAGCATTTCTGATGGCAGAAATTTTCTTGAGAAGTTTACAGCAGCTCAGGGTGATCACACAGCAGACAAATCTCTGGATGGTTGAGCCATCGGTGGGCAATATTGGGACAGAAGAACATGGTTAGAAAGCAGGCCAGGCTTGCTCTCATCCTCTGAGTTGTCCAGCTGGAACAGTGATTACAAAATATTATTCAAGGCATTTAAGAAATATATACTCAAAAAAGGTAACACAATGACATCAAATATCACATAATTTCTAAACCTTTAGGTAAGGCAATAGAATGTTTTAAGAAGCAATATATAGAATGTGATCTCTCCCTCACCTTGTGCCCTCCCATTCCTCAATAAACTTACCAATGTAGGATTTCAACAGAGTGGCCATGAAGCAGTTCAAACAGCACCTATGTCGTCCTCCTTTCCTACGCCCATGCAGCTTCTTGTGCACTGAGCCTGTACACACAGTGTTTCTGCTCAGCCCCAGCCCTTTACCTCAGAGAAGGAGCATCACTGCGGGGAGAGACAGAAATGGGAAGAATATCATCCATCAACTTAACCCATCTGCTGGATCTGTTCCAGCCCAGTCAGAGTAGATCAGAGATACCTACCAGCATGTCAAGTATTTTACACTCCCTGAGGGATCCCAGTGTTTTGACCTGCAAAGTGTTGTCATCATACCCCTAGACAGATCCCAGTAGGAACTGTGTGTGCTCCTCCTCCACAGGACTAAATACTCTGTGTCAGGCCAAGCAAACCTGAGTACGGTGCAATTATCATCCTGTACTCCAGCCAGGCCCCAGTAATAAATCTACCAAAATTTACATGTGAATAAAACAAGTCTCTTAATCTTAGCATTGTTTTGCAGCATATCAGGGAGTTGTTCTTACGTGTAAATATACTCACAGCTGTCAGATTGGGTAATCCTAAACTGCAGTGATTCAGCAGACATTGCTACAGATTTTAAGCATTAAAAATCATGTTTCTGCTACACAGCAGAAAGAATTATATACTTCTGTCAGAAAGTTTATTCAACTTTTTTTGTCTGACCTAGAGAATTATCCCTCTCTAAAGCAACACTGGCCCTGTGTTACATTTGCTTTGGCTATTAAACAAATAAGAATTAGTGCGCCTGATCTCCTCCGATTACAAACTCTTGTAATGGAGAAAATGAGTGCTTGACCATATTTATACACACACACACACACACACACACACACACACATATTCCCAATCCAATATCCTGCATGGAAAATGTTAAATATGCTAGGTTTAGGTAGGTTTTTTTCATAATATAATATTTTTCTTGACTTTTGAGACGAGACTAGGTTGTTTTGGGGAGGAGATGTTTTAAATTAGCCTGCAGAGCCTTGGTTCTTAACCAAGGGAGTATTCTACTTGTAGTAGCTTTTGACTTTTTTTCTTTTTTACTTTGGCTGAAGCCCATTATGAATTCTGTCAGTAATTCCTACCCGTGAAATGTTTGATTGCCACCTAGGGATTTCTACCTCTGAGAGAACTAGAAACAGCTTTGGTCACAGCTGTCAATGCACTAACATTGTTTTTTCTCTGAGACCATAACTCTGATCTTACATTATAATTCATTTCTGGATTTAAGCCACATGCTGTTTCAATAAGGACTGTCAGCAGCTAATAGGCTGGCTCAGAGGAACCAAAGGAGAAAACAGCATTGCCTTCTCTCACTCGCTAAGTATTGCCCTATTTAAAATCAGCAGCACCCCAAGATGCTCTTTTCAACATGGACAGAAAATGGGTAGGATGGTGGGGATACCAACACTTAGACGTAAAGACAGGAATAATCACTGTTAGAAAAGTGACTTTATAGAACTAAGCATAGTAAAGCATACAGAGATGTGAAAATGATTGTATATGAGCAAGGCAGATATTTGCCCTTCCTTCAGAAATACTAAGTTATACAGCAACTTTGCTTCAGATTTCTATAACAATCCAGTGCAATTTTTTCCCCATCAGAAGAGCACTCACCCACATCTAATATTAAGATTTTTGTTTATTACAACAGTGACTAGCAAAATAAACCAGACTGCAGTGCAGTAGGCAATGTGTAAAAGACAATACTGGCTCCCAAAGACTGATAATAGAAATAGATGAAGCAGGCAATTGAGAAAAATATATGAGTAATGCAAAGGATACACACATAGTAGTTGGTTTTCTTTGCTTCCCCTCTTTTGGTCATCTGTATGTTTTCAGTGGGGCTACTTTAGAAAGGTATAAAGCACTTTGAAATATAAGTGGAAAGAGAGGACTTGATAGCTCAGATGTGATGAGGAAAGAAGCTTGGAAGCAGTGGAGAAAAGCAGCAGAGAGAAAATAAAGCCAACTTTGCTGAAAGCTTTCTGAAGGTATTTATTTTAGTGAAGTTTTCCTCTCTGTCCAATGATATCTTTGTAAAATCAATGAAAAAGATTCAATGTTTTGTTTTCTCTTTCTCCTCTGGAAAACTGGATGTACAGGTTAAGTGAAAAGCAGTCTCTGCAAAGCTGGAAACAAGGCATCAATCCTGAAAAGAGCGTTCATCATGGAGCACGCTGCGTAGGCACATGCTGTGGTAGGAGGAGCGGAGAAGGCTGCTGAGGCACAGCGCTGCCAGGTAGTACCCAACCGCGGCTCGTGCATTTCTGCTGGCCAGTCTTCGTCCCTCAGCATTAACCTAGGTTTGCATGATTCATAGTGTGGAGAAGACAGGTCGTTGTATTAGTTTGAATTAATGATTTCCTATCAATAACGACAAAAAGTACAGCTCTGAAATATTCTTTTAAAATTAGATACAATTTGCAAATGCTGGATTCTGCACTTCTGACAGAGCAACGCCTGGCACAAATGTAAACTGGGAGAGGAGTGCTGGAGACCAGACCCACAGAAAGGTACCTGGGGGTGCTGGTCACCAGCAGCTCAACATGAGCCAGAAGTGTGCCCTGGCAGCCAAGAGGACAAACCCCATCCTGGGGTGCATCAAACACAGCATCACCAGCCCCCCAAAAGAGGGGATTACCCCACTGTAGTCAGCCTTGGTGCGGCCTCACCTTGAGCACTGTGTGCAGTTCTGGGCCCCACGGTTTAAGAAGGATGTGAAGGTCCTTGAATGCGTCCAGAGGAGGGCAACAAAGCTGGAGAAGGGGCTGGAAGGCATGTCCTGTAAGGAGCGGCTGAGGACTTTGGTTTGTCTCGTTTGGAGAGGAGGAGGATGAGGGGCAACCTCATTGCTCTCTGCAGCTTCCTGAGGAGGGGAAGTGGGGAGGGAGGTGCTCTTCTGCCTGGGATCCAGTGACAGGACACGTGGGAATGGTTCAAAGCTGCAGCAGGGGAGGTTCAGACTGGACATTATGGAGCATTTCTTTACTGAGAGGGTGGTCAAACACTGGAACAGGCTTCCTAGGGAGGTGGTCGGTGCCCCAAGCCTGTCAGTATTAGGAGGCATTTGGACAATGCCCTTAACAACACGCTGTAACTTTTGGTCAGCCCTGAAGTGGCCAGGCAGTTGGACTAGATGATGGTTGTAGGTCCCTTCCAGCTGAAATATTCTATTCTAACTCCAGACCGTATAGCCAAAAACTTGCTATTTAGAATTCAAATGAGTATTTCTTTCATCTCCGTTGAAGCAGACAATGTTGTGAGTTGGTTTGCTGAGTACCATATTATTATTTTGCTCTTTTTCTCTGCCTTGAAACTGAACACAGCTGGATAAAATTCAGAGGAAACTTAAGATTACTTTTGAATAACGTTGGCTCCAATTGTTTCTGGTGACTCTGCTTGCTTTCTTAATTTATCTCTGCATAATGAGAAGTTGATATTTTTGATCAAGGAACTGCTGATAGCTACTAAACTGTTTCCCTGCGGATTTCTTTTATGAATACTGCTACATTCTGTTCAGTGGGGGAAAAAAAAATCATAATTATTACATGGTGCCTTCATGCTTCTCATTATTCTGGATATAGGAACGAGAATAATGAAAATATTTAGTTTCTCACCCAAAGATCTGAAAGCATCTCACCAACAGTAATCAATCTCTTTGACAGCAGGTCATAACAATTTCATAGGTAGAAATCTGAGTGTTAGGAATTTGCATAATAGTGTCCTATTCTATCACTCTTGACCCACAAGCCCTAAAATATACAGCATCTATTTTCCAATCTTCTGCTCATAAAAGTTATAATCTTGTTCCTCTTTTTACTTTATTGATGTTCTTGTTTTAGGGAAAATGTTTTTTCTGAAAATACCATCCTTGAAAGAAAAAAAAAATATTTAAAAACAAGTACCTGTTATAATTGCTATGTATGTACGTCCGCAATATCTGACTGTACCTGTCTTCACTCTATTACTGGCCTTTCACTGCCAGTTTTTCAGAAGAGGGCTTCCAATGCTAGCACAGCACCTATGGAGCTGTGCCTGAAATCCACTTAAATCCTATATATGCTGTTGCCAATTAAATTAATAGTAATCAGAAAATTACACTAGGAAAAACTGAAATTTTTGAGGCATTAGTTATGATGATAATAATGATAATTCTTTGGTACTTAGAATACATCTTGACACTCAGAGGAATTTGGTATCACAGAATAGTTGAGGCTGGAAGGGACCTCTGAAAGTCATCTGGTCCCATGCCCCTGCTCAAGCAGGGCCACCTGGAGCTGGTTTTCCAGGATCATGCCCAGATGGCTTTTGAATATCTCCAAGGATGGTAAATCCACTAAATATTATATCCCCACCTGGTTGCATCCCTGTTGTTCTCTAAAGGTGTTAACCATTCTCCTTCCTTCTCAGTGTCATCACCAGCACTGGCAAGTTGCAAAATACATGATTAAACAAAGAAACAAACAAACAAAACCTACACAAAACCCAACCCCCTCAACAAACCCAGGATGCATCCATAATTTTGGTGGCTAGTAGGAGAAGAGCAATCTCAGGATGGACAATGAATCAGCTTTTTATTTTAAAGCCTGCAGTCACAGAAGTGGTCCAAGAAAAAGGTTTTTACATAATACTTTTCTCATTATAAATTCTTTTTTTTTTAAAGAAAATTTGAAATGTTTGGGGATTAAAATTGCCCCACCGGGCAAAGAAAAGGGATTATATATGAAGGATTTTTTTTACTCCAGATGATACTAAGAAAATAAAATTTACCCTGAAACATTAACTTTTAAGCACTATTTGGCTGTAAAGCTACTGCTACAGCAGGATAGAAATATATTCACAGGCTGCTGTTAATGTTCTGTACTGTTAGAATTGCAAATGAAGTCACTTTCTAGCAAAACAGCCAAACTGCACTTGTTAAAATCTTTCTGAGCTTGTTCATCCTGAGATTATTAATGACATCACTGATTTTTAGTCTGGTGAACTAAGAAATCCTGATACCATTTTCTCTCCATAATCACTTGCAGTACACCTCTACAACATATTTTTGATGTACTCTTTCATCCAAAAAAAGATAAACATTGGTCAGGGAAAGGTACTAATGAACTGTGCAAAAAACCTTATTTTCGTATTATCAGAACTGCATGGGGAAAGGTAAATGTGAACTATTTTCTGTTTTGTTTATGATATTTCTACGAAAAAAAAATTGAGATTATATATTTTACATCTCAAACAATTTCAGAGGATAAAAACAAATTCAGAAAACATAACAATATTTCTATATCATTTTTCTAAAAAGCTACACTAATCTTGTCAAAGCACTGTATTGTGATAGCCCAGTAAAATATATGGGGGGTTGGGTTTTTTTAACTTTCATCAAGCAAGAGAATAACAGAGCATTCATAAGATAATGTCTGTGGCAATGATGGTAGGCAGCTAGAGCTGGTATCAGCTGGAGGAGAAAACCTGGCACAAGCTTTTGGCAGTGCAGCTCATTTCCAAACTAAACCGTTACTAGGAACTTCTGTTTAATGTTCATTACTTTCTAGAATAAAGAGGACATTTGCTTTCTAGAGTAACATCATACAGGTTTCTTAAAATCTCTCGCTCACTAAAATGGAACATTTGTGTTGCAATCACGTTTTCCACCAAATGTCATCTGAAACCTTATTCCCTAATAATTCTTTTAAATATTGGCTTACTTTTCATCCTCTTAGCAGAAATGAAGTGTCCATGCCCACTCCTACTACCCACTGCCAGAGATAAAAACAGGGGAAAATGACACAGCCTTCCCAGTGACATTAAACCCATTTCAGTTGGTTTTTATTGTCCTTTCACCGTCTCCCAACAACTTTGACATCTGTTGTCCAAATTCTCTTCCTGTCCTCAGACAGATGCTCCTGCAGACACGGTGCTCCTCTCCCTGCTTTGAGACCTTGACTAGCTTAGCAGTAGCATGTTTGGGATGATGCAGAAGCAGTGTGAGTATACCAGTGGTTTATAATTTTGCTTTCAGAAAGGTAAACAAATAAATCAGCCCCAATTTTTACTCTTCCCAGTTGGTTCTTAATTGTGTATTAAATGTACACTTTGCCTAAGGGAAACCTACGTAAGTGAAAAGGACCAGAACCGGGTAGGCAAAAAGGACAGTCTGGCTGAAATCCTGTGACAAGGACCTGTGGGAGAGCAGAAAGCATTTTTCAGGAGTTGATTTCAGGGTTTAAAAGTTATAATTTTGGGAGGCTGCACAGAAAAGTCACAGTTATCAAACTATTTATAATATTAGCAGGATTCAGACAAGTATGAACAAGAGAAATGCAGTGCATAAGAACGTCATGCAGTGCATAAGTCAGTAAACTTTTCTCCCATGCCTACTACTGTTTACTGACATCAAAACTTCAACAGAAATTTATCAATGGTAAGTTGAATCTTTTATCTAAAATATGGCACTGACACTTTTTTTGACGTTTTAGAAATTAAGAATAGTCAAGAAGTTTCCTCATCAATAATTCAAAACAGTTACTGCTCTGACAGTATCAGAACATACAAACTACCTACTTACTATAAGGGCAAGAAAATAGTTTTATTACCTTGATATCCAAAGACTGAGCTCACTATAAATGAGGTTGCTTTGATCTGGAAATTCCAGCTACGATTTGAGAAACTCAACTTTATACATGCAAGCTTGAATATTTTGGCAGAGTTTCAAAATTTAAATGTGATACTGCTTCTGAATGTCAACTATTATATAAAACAGGTTAATGAGACTCATTTTAGTGTGCTTCAATGAAGTAACATCCTCTTCTGAAGATGATACATGAAAGGATGAAACAGCATGGCCCAAAATTTCTGTGAAGTCCTGAAAAAAAAAATATAATTAGGTAGAAAGAAAGAAAAAATTTATGGTACTGAAAATTGAAGACTAATTAGCTACCAAATCATGAAGAGCTTGAAATAAATACGTAGATGATGGTTTCCTTCCTGAAATAAGCTTTCTCCAGTTTTTAAGGTGACAAAACTCGTTTGAATATTAGGTCTTCCAAAATGCACCCGGATGTCCTACCACCACTAAAACAAGGCTTGGTCACAAATTTCTTTTCAAAAACCACTTATACATTTAAGTCAAATCTATCTAACCATAGTTCTTTCATCTTCTATTTAAGATGAATTACTATACTTACACATCAGGGGCTGACCCTGTCCTGCTCTTTCTCACTGAAACATAACAATGGCGGAAGAAGACAGTGCTTTGAGTAGTAGCCACTAATCTCAACTTTAGCACTTGATCTATAAACTCATGGGGACATATCCCAAGGATTCAGTCAAGACAGTAATGAGATAGTATACTGAAACAATACGGAAAACAGGCATGATAGAGAAAGAGCGAAGGAATAATAACCTGAGGATATGAAAACTTACTACATATACAATCTCTAGGATTCAAAGTGAATTTTGGATGTTTTCGAGTGTTCTAAAAGTGTATCAGGCAGTATAAGTGTCAGCAATGCATTCTAACATTGCATGGCAGGTTACAGGAACATTGCAATAAATCTAGATCTTCAGGAAAGGTCCTGACAGATATGTTTCCAAATGCACTGTATGTCCCAGAGGGGATGCAAAACAAATGCAAACTTACACAAGATTCAGAAGCAGCATTTTCTACTGACAGTAGAATGATTTATGAATAAGTGTACTGTATGCAGAAGGATGAGTTAGTGTCATTAGAGGTCCACTGAGTTCCTGAGACAGCCTGAAAGCTAAGGATTGCAGCTTTTGGAAGTAACCAATTGGCTTGCTATCACTGGGAAGAGGTGTACAGCTTTCATAGCTGTGCTTAAGTTCATCAAGCCAAACGCCTCTGAGAAGTTCAACATCTTCCTCATATGGGCACAGCCAAGTGCAAAGCAGCCTTGCTCTCTGCCCACACAGGCTTGGCTCTACCACGGAAATGTATTCTCCTAAGCACTAAAGTAATTTATACTTCTGAGAAATGCATATAGTATCAAAAAATTTATTCATGACTTACTATGTGGTTGGGACAGGAGAAAAAAAAAAAAAAAAGACTTGCAATAAGAGTTTCAAGTGTCAAAATCTCACAAGAAGTATTTTCTAGGATAAAAGGTGCATCAGGTAGAAGACAGGAGAAAGCCTAAAATCACAATGACTTGGATAAAAGTCCTATTATCAGATTAAAGAAAAAGCTAAAATACTAGAATTCTTTTTGGAGGAAGAAAAAAAGAAAAAGCATTGCATCAAAGACATAGTCTGGATGCAGTTGAGTGTGACAGCTGAAATAAAAGAATAGGAAAAGCATGGATTTCGATTGTGAGTCCAACAGCTTAATGAGAATAAGGAGTATACACCTTATTTTACAGTTGTTACAAGTGGAACCAACAAATCTGATGAGTTACTGACCAGTAATTTCACTATATAAAAGAATCTGCTTTACCTACCTCTACTTGTTAAGTGACAACATAAATGGTATCAACGATAATTCCAATATTTACATTATATTTGGCTTTACAAGGGTTACAAAAGATCCTTGCTAAAAATATTTACAAGAAGCTTATTTTCATAGCACAGAAACACTCCTTTACAATTACAATATCTTGTATGCTGATAATGGCACTCCTCAAGCATTTGTGAACATCAGAGATGGTGGTAAAAGAGTAAGGAGACATAAAAAAAACAAACAAACAAACAAAAAAAAACAACAAAAAAAAAACCAACCAGTGACACAAACCCAAGAAGAATAATTCCTCACTCTGTTAAATACCAAAGACAAAACTACTATAGTATGATAATGATTTTATGGCACATTAAAGTTATATTTCCATGTTATATGCTGATTTAATTCTTCTCTCAGAAATTACTACTCTGATCTTTCTTTTCCCCTTTCCTCATTTAATATTCTTCCTGCTCCAATTTTTCTCTCAGAAATGACCTGCTATGTATTTAATTCAACTCTAAGACACTGTTCTCATGTATATTTCACTTTGAAATATGAAACTTCTCTTTAAATCCAAAATAAAGATTTCCTTACACAAAAGCTTGTCTGTCTTCCTAACTCTACCAGTTATCTAATAAAAAAGGTTATCTACAAATAAAAAATACATCGAAAACATCAGCAGAGTTTTTCTCCCCAAAGTATGATGATATTTGGCAGGAATAGTGCCAAACTGAGGAAAGAGTGACCTGGTATGAGGTCGCGGATAAGTGCCCATAATTTTATCTTATTGCGGCTATTAATACATTTTAATTGAACTTTTTTCCTGCAGAGAATAAGTGTTTTTCACAGCATCACAAAATGGTTGAGGTTGGAAGTGACGTCTGGAGGTCATCTGGTCCAACCCTCCTGCTCAACCAGGGCCACCTCAAGCCAGTTGCCCAGGACCACGTCTAGAATATCTCCAAGGATGGAGATTCCACAGCCTCTCTGGGCAACTTGTGCCAGTGCTCAGACACTCTCAACAAAAAAGTGTTCACTGGTGTTCAGAGGGAAACTCCCGTTTTTCAGTTTGTTGCTTTTGCCCCTTGTCCTGTCACTGGGCACCACTGGCCCCATCCTCTTGACATCCACCCTTTAGATATTCGTAAGCGTTGATCAGATCCCCTCTGAGTCGTCTCCAGGCTGAGCAGCCCCAGCTGTCTCAGCCTTTCCTCAGGTGAGAGGTGCTCCAGTACCTTAATCACTTTTGTGGCCCTTCCATGAGCAGGAAGTTTGAGGACATTTCAATGTCAGCAGCATGAGATATTTCCAAATTTTCATTTCAAACCCACACCTTATTTAAAATTTATTATTATTTTATATTGCACAAGATAAAAAATAGTAGAAATAGTTACAGCTGAAATAGATATATATTTTTAAGAGCAAACATATTTCAAAGGACTGGAAAAGAAATGTAAATATTTATTTATTTTCTGTGTGGATGACTATAATATTCTGGAATTTCTTGCCTCATTAAAATGAAAACAAGCTTTTAAATCCTCCTCAAAATCAATTCTTCCTTCTTCTCACAGATATAGTATCTACATTATGAAGTCACATAGAACATACAAAGAATTATGCCTACATAAGGTCTTTCATCTATGCACAGTCTAGCTCTCCTAAATCTTTTTATCAATCTTCTTTTTGTCCAGTCAGTCAACTCTTTGTGCAGTTTCTCCCTTGGAAAACAGGGATAATATTTCTGACTTTATATCATTCTTGAAATTTTTATGACAAACATGGCCAAATTCTCATACAGAGCAGAATACAATATAATTGGCAAACAAAAGTGAAATACATTAGAAGGAACCTTGAATCAGTTTTTAAGTACTATTTTAATATTTTCACTGTCAGTATTATAAATGTTTACATCTGTATTTCAGATGCATGCTCAGATATACACAGCTGAGTAAAACCAACCATTTTTACTGCATCTATTAGAAAGTGAAGCTAACGAGAATTCTAAGAAAGATACATTGAAAATATGGTATTTGCCCTATAGCATATCTTCTGACAAGGACTTTTATGGTAGAAGTATTACATAATGACACAGAAAAGTTCAAGAAATAATTAACTATCCTTTTGATAATTGTATGACCTTAAAATATTCTTCTCATGTGTTAACTACGTTTTGGTAACATGAACATCTATTTGTAATGGAAACCAATATTTGGGTTTATTCTAGTTTTACAACAGAAAATTAAAATCTTTACTTTGACTGCAATGTCACCCTCAAAGTCATTGTTAGCTTTCAAAATTGTTTTCAAAGGTTTTTAAGATAAATATTCAATGATTAACGTCTACAGATACAGAATAACATATCAAATATTATCTCAGTGGCATTTGTTCTACTGAACATGCAATTTCCTTGTTTTAGTGTAGCATTGTATTTAATTTTTTTGTAGTATTCACTTCTGTAATTCACATATTTGTCTGCATTCAGACTACCATACACATTTTTTTGGGGGGGTGGGGCAGGACAGGGACACTAAGTGGAGCTGCTCATTTATTTGGGCACCATGCAGCCAAATCAAGAATTAAGCAGCCTTTTCCAAGAAGCTATTCAACACATAAAATATTGCAGCTTTCTTCTATGGTTATTGGTGTTTCTATACTGCTAAGGAAGTTTGGGCACAGCATCCTACTTTAGGAACCATAGTTAGTTTAGTGTCATTCTTAAACAAGATAATATTAGCAAATTTTAAATATGGTAACTGGGGCTATATTTACAGAATTAATTTACCCAGTTCTAAAATACAAATTCCCATACTTCAGGGAAACAATTAAAAAAAAAATATTTCCAGAAAAGCTATTGCAGATATTTCAGTAAATAGTTTTGTGTCTGTTACAGCTGTTCTGGAGATACAAGTCCTTCAAATGCTTGTTGATCTACTCTGTGAATTTTTTTCTTGTGTTGTCCCAAAAGTGGGATCGTTTACCTGGTGTGCAGTACGCCAATATACACACAGAGCAGAGGCATTTTATTTATTTCATGTCTGCGCAGAGATGGGTGCTAGGTGGTAATTCCACAAAGCTAGCACACCACACACAGAATCTACCACATATTTATCGTGTTACAGGATTAGAAAAGCCCACCTAAATTTATGCTAATTGGTTATTAATTACCGCATCATCTACTATTGATCAAGCATCTTTGAATTAGCGTGTATGCTCCTTGAGGGTGTGCGTGGGGGTTACGGCCATTCTTGTTGACTTCAGGCGTCTCTGGCAATCACTCAGCTCTCGACGCCTTCTGGGGCAGGATGTTTCCTTTTTATCGGTTTTTCAGCTCTCCTTCAAAGATACTCTTTTGCAAAGCATGCTTTTTAGCAGTCTTTCCCCTCTTTTTCAAAGGTATAGTCGTCAGCAAAGCAAATAGTGCATTTGACCTTAAATTAAACAGTGTCTAAGCACAGATAACTGCAAAGATAAATTGCAACAAAGCGAAAATCATGCATACCGGACACAATTATCTTTTATTCAAATGGTTAGCTTTCCTGTAGTCAAATAAATTTGCATTTAAGGAATGCATGTCTAGTTCCGAAGCTGACATTACCTAACAACCCCTGGTTTCCTGCATTGCCTGTAAAGAGTACCTAGCGCCAGTAGTTCAGATGTTAGTAGCTAATTTGTTGCTGTACAAGGGAAATGACGACACTGCCAGGAACGCTCACTAGCTGTAGGAGATGCCTTTCCATGACTTTTCCAACTTTGATTTGCAACAGAGAGACATGTTCCTAAATCTCTTGTAGGTCTGTTGCCAGCAGGAGTAAAATGCAGCAAATTTTGCCTAACAAATATAGCCAGATGGTTTCCTGACAACATGCCAGTTTAATCCTGGCAGCATCCAAAACTATATGTGCTACTTAAAGAAAATCTCATTTCAAAATCATCTTGGAAAACTACACCTCCTATTTCATTGGACAGAATTCTAGTTACAGTCCTGAAAGATCTTTCATAATCTCCCCTTGTCACCAGCCTCTTTTTAGATATTTGAAAAATAAAATACTAACATAAAATAACTCTTAAATCTCTATCAAAAAATAACATAATGTTATACAGCTGTCAACTACTGTGCTTTCTGAGAATTAATAGCAAACTTTCTATCATAATTTCTGAAATCTAGCAGCTTTCACACATCTTTTCTTTTTGCAGCCTGAAAGCTATTCTTGCAGGGTTTACTTCTTGTCAGAAATCATGAGAGCTGCATCACTAACCTGCCACCGGATCCTTCCCCCTTATTTAACGCATTGAGAAACTTAACACGTCTCAGGAAATCAGGGTTTTTTGGGGGTAGGGAGGGGAGGTGAGAGAGGAGTGAGTCAATCTGTATTCTGTTACTCTCTCTCCCTTTGTGCTTCAGTGACTGTATTTTTATCTACATCAAAGGGCTTTGCGTTGCTTTCTCACCTGGGTTCCCTCCTCTTTTGTGCTAAGGTGGGAGTGAAGAATTCAGCATGCTGAGAAGTGAACTCCAAAGGGAACAACATCTGTTCTTTTAAGTATTGGTAAACAGATTCCTATTAGAAATATTTGTACATTTTTCTGCTACTTTTTAAGAACTCGGATCAAAAATTAACTCTTTGGTATCACAAGCAGAACACATAGTCAAACAAGGCGATGAAGCATAAAAAACACAGGTATAGCTGTCTTTCGCAAATATGAAGATTAATTAGGTGATCAGATGGGAGTTTCACTTGAATGATGGAAAGTTTTTCAGATAGAAAGGGGTTTTTACAGTGATTCTCAGATAGCAGTTAGCACTTGGATTTGTCACCTCTGTGTACAATCAGTTCTATAGCTGCATCCCCTCAACCAATAATACTTTATCCCCAAGATTCCATATGATTTCTCCTGCTTATGTATAGGAATGAAATATTCATATTTTTTTCCAAGTTGCTTTTTTATATTACAAAAAAACTTTTTTTTTTTTTTTTTTTTAATGTGACCCTTTTTCACCTTTTTAGCCAAGAGAAAGATTAATTGAAGTCCAAGATCTGTAGAAGCCTGGCTTGTGAATTTCAGCTACACACAGTAATACATGATGGCCAACATGAACTTGTCAAGAGTAAATCTTGTCAAATGTATAAAGTAAGAGACCTTGTGGAGAGGGAAAAAGCAAAAGGACTACACGTTACCCCTTTGTTACAGCTGTTGACACAACTTTCAGAGGACATTGTCATATGCAGTCTTAGGAAATACAGCCAGGGGTTCCCAGATTTAGTTTACAGTCAGTGATTTCTGCTTCAGCACCTCCTACTTCCATACTAGGCCAAAATAAGATGAACCTCGGGTTCTTTTTCACCTCCAAAACTTGTAAGTCACCTATATGGTTTCCCCTTCTCAAGGTATCGGCAACAACAGCAGCTCTCTGATTTTATAGGGTTATGCGAAAGCAGAGGAAGGAGATCAAAAGTTGCCATTTTGTACCATATAGCCCCTTTTCCTTCATACGGCAGTCCTCTACGTAATGTAGCACCAAGGTACCTTGCAAGTATCCAAGAGAGAAACATCTACAAGTTCTGGTTTTCCTGGGAGATACTGCGCACAAGACTCCAATAAGAGGGGCAGGAGCAGCTCTTCCTCCCTTCCTCTCCCCCTGGGCTGCACAGAGACTTCAAGAAGGAGCCAATTTCAGTGCCAATCCTTCCTGCATGCAGCGATGCAAAAGCAGCTTGAAGGCAAACAGAGATACAGAAATATATCTTTCCATTTTGTTTGCTGGCCAAGTGGTCCTTTCCTCCAGGGAAACAGTGGGGGTGACCTGTGGTCTGGAACAGTATACTGCAAGATGAATGCAAAACTGGTTTGTGAACAGTCTATGGGCAGCAACAAGAGGATGCGCTGAGAGACACTGTTGTACAGGAACTGTTCCTTGTCCAGCACTGATGTGAGTATCCTTTTTTAATTTGAAAACTGGGAAGAAATGTAAGTCTGGAATTCAAAATACTCTCAACAAATTTCAGAAATTCATTAAAATAAAAGGATGCAGATGGGGACACTTACACAGCAGTACACAGAAAGCGTATACATAAAGTGCTGTGAAGAAATAGAACAGGGAATACTATACATGAGACATGAAGAAATCCTTCTTCTTTACTTAGCGTGACTGAGGTCTAATTAGAGTAGTACATAAAGAAATTATAAAAAGTCTAGAGAAGAATATGAAAGGGAACTGGAGGCCTAGAAAACACATCCTTTTAGAAAATACTGGGTTTATATCAGGAGAAAAAGAGAAGAAAAACAAACAAAAACATATTATACTAGCCTTCAAAAATGTAAAAGATCACCAAAAATAAAAAAGAAATTATTGTTATTCCTAATTCCCGTGGCTAGAACAAGTAGCCTAGAATAGTAACTAGAATGGGTTATCTAAAGTTAAGGAACTCCCATCCGTAGAAGCTTTTAAATAAAAGATAAAACAAACTTCAGTAAACCACTCTTCAGATACAGATGGTTGTTCTCATGCCACCCTGGCTTTCTCTGTGTTGAATTTGGTAGCCCTGCTTCTGCTCAGAATTAGATTGTGAAATCAGTAAATTAAACTCAGACCCACAAGACATCCTGCAGTCCTTTCATGTTTGGATGATGCCCAGTTCATCATGCACACCATGTGTATCTTACCATTAAAAATTAATTCCTACTGCCTCGGGACATCTGCACCCATAATGCCACCCACCAGTGAAGATTTGAATGAAGGATACCACCAGGAGAAAGAGTGCTGGCTCAGAGTCATCTGTGACCTGTGCATGGGACATCGTGTGGTAGGAGTAGGTCCAGTCACTATACCATGTCACCATGGACTGATGGAGGCATCCTAACCTAGCTGCAACCTATGTATTCAGCAGAGATACTATTTCTATACTGGTAGTTCGCTTTCTAATGAAGCATCATGACCAGGCTAACAGACATGAACCCCACTCTGTCGTTCTGGAAGCTCTGGCTGCTTATCAGTGGCCTCAAAGAGCACAGGAATACAAGACATCCATATGTTTAGACAGTTTGGATTCTTATGTTACCCATGCACCAGCTGTTAAGTACATGCTCTGGTGTCCACCTGTAGAACTGGGTGATTGCTTACCCTCTGATGTAACAATGACATACCCTGACCTGAAAACACATGGCTGAACAACTGGCTTTTAACTGCTGCTGAGCTCCAATAGTGCAGCTGTGACGAGCTTCAGCCATGTAATTATAACACACTGCTCAGCGCTCCCAAGGTACGTCCAGGTCTAGAGCAATGTACGTGTTCAGCCAGCCAGCGAGCAGACCTGCCTCAGGAACAGCCCCAGCAGGACAGAGCTCCTACAGATTCCTACAAGCTTTAAGTAACTGTCCCAGTTCCTGCAAGGGAAGCACAATTTCCAGGCAGCCCTGCATTTAATTGAAAGTACCGTGGCCTGAGTTACCGTACACCTGAGTACCTTATAAAATCTCCTCTATCTTTCCCCTGGTAAACAAGCCAGTTCACACGCACATCTCAATGTTGTCATGCTGCCAGCTAGACCTTCTTTGTGGGTATGTGGTAATGTGTGCACAAGCATCTGGGGCTTTCTGTGTGCTCTGAAATTACAGAAAAACTGATTAATTTTTTTTCATACAGTATCAGGTAAGAAAACAACGATTGTGCATGGAGCTCCTCAGTTCACAAGAAGAAATTAAAGAGTGTGCCTATAATAAGAACCAAGTCCAGCTTTGAGACTGTGCACAACTGAAAAGCATAAACACCTCCCAGTCAGCTCAAACAATTGAATTTGAAGGAAGCTTGTTGACTGATATAAAAACTAGGATGTCAACTCAGTAATATTACTAACTTTAACCTTTGCAAGGAGGGAAGGAGGGAAGAGACAGAGGAAAAGACCAAATTAAAAAAAAAAATAAATCCATAAAAAAGGGGCAGTATCTTAGAAAAAGCTTTAGGGTCTTCTAATTGAGACCTATGTTTGCCATGTGTTTATAGGTGTTATCAAAATCTATAAAAAGTCACAAGTCAGCCCATCTCATTTATGATTCCTTCAATTAAAATGAGAATTTGAGCAATGTCTTCATTCTGTAAAACCTGTATTTATGAAAGCAAGTACGGATTTTATTGAACCAACGATCTATATTATAAATATTTGGCATAAAAAAGATGATTACCATATAACTTGGAGACAAATTTGAATTAAATATTGATCCATCCAAACTCTGAACAGCCAGAAAACAGCCGAATTGCCATGGATCTTGAAGACTCTAATGGTTTAGATGAACACTATAACAAACACAAAGGCAGATTATATAGCATTAAAAACATAGAACACAGGGTTCCAGGAGTATTTGTTGGAAGTTGTAAAAAATATAGTGACAGCTGTAAGAATTTAGAATTTTTTATATAATAGCTAAATCTTAACAGCAAACTTTTCAGTGCAGTGATTAGCGCTTGGATGAATTAAGCCAATTTCTAACCCTTCTGTTAGAGATGAAGTGCATCAAGTGAACAAGATTACACAGGAAGGAGGTGACAGCATTAATGTTATCTGTTTTTAATTGATAGCACTATCTGTGGTGGGTGGGTGCTGAGCAGTTTTGCTTTGTATTTTCCTCAGAGCCTTGAGAATAAACAAGCATAAGCTTTCTGTCTAACCAATGCTATCACAGGAAAATATATAACAGAAAACACAGGTCTCTATTCTGCTTTCCATCGTGTATTGCAGATACCCAGAAATTTAAATAACTTTATGAGTTACAGGAACAGCCAGATGTCTTTATGCTACACTCTTCCTCTGCCTGGATTAGTTCATTTTCCAAACACTATATAACAGAAGATTTGCATGTTCTCTGCTGTACTAAGCCGAAAGGGACATAATTTGACCTACATTAAACAGCCAGCTTTTGTATATTATCAGGAGGAAGCAGAGCTGATGTAAATATAACAAATTCAAATCACAGTGAAGCTGAGGTGAGATAAAATGAGTCTGCATTGATGAATTGTGTCTGGATATAACTGGTTGGTAAATCTTTTATTTTCTCAGTGATGTGATGATAAAGCAGGTAAATGAGTATTCCCATAAACTGCATTCACAACCCACTTTTTCCTTTCCCACAGCACTTTCATCCATAAATACATTGGCTTGGGAACAGCTTTTACTGCTGGTTTCTAACACTTTGACTAAACAAACTTTTCTTTCAAAAAAAGAGAGAACAAACTTCACTCATTTTCCTTCCATCTTAACAGCTGACCACTGAACATCAGATGAAAGTGAGTGAAAGACAGTGTATGAAGCTAAAGCGTGATCTGCCCTAGCCAGAAGGACTGTCAACATCTAACAAGAAATATGCTAGCTGAACTCTATCAGTAGCTGAAAAATCTGTTCTTATTCCCTAGATGATTATAGATCAACTATGAAAATATTTGCTTCAAGAAGTCTGCTTTCTGAAACATTGAAATTAAGTCAATTAGTACATAGCTCTGAGAGAACCATTTTTGTGTTGTTGGGTTTTTTCCCAAATAGACTTATGGACATATAAACCTTTATATCTTTCATGTTCTCCACAATTTCTTGGATATTATGGTTAATTATTCCACATCATATCTTGGCTTAACTTCTTGAAAAGCTCTGGGATACATTTTACTGGGTCCTTGTTCAGCAGAACACCATCAAATTTGTCTGCTTATTATCTTTAATCAATTTGTTCCCTAATCTGGTCAATGCGCACATGTTGTTACTATTAAGTGTATTGAGCTTTCTGTTCTAAAAAGATGAACATAAACTTTTTTCTATATGGTCATGCTTTTCACATTTAATACGTCAATTACATTAACGTTAAAGCAGTCTTCAGCAGAACCTGAAATGCTGAAAGCTTTTATAACTAAGTTGACCACAGTCAATTAATATGGATTCTTTTACACAGAAACTGTTCAATGTCAAAGTTGTCTGGACAGTATTTTGTCATTTCTGCATGATGTGAAATGGAGCCTCACAAATTCTCCAAAAATATAAATATGAGCACAAGTAGTTATGGTTAGTGATTAAAATTTTAAGGGAAGCAAATGGAAGCAGCACCAGAAAGGATCACCTTATGCAGTTCTTTTTCAAAATTAAGCAACTAAGTGTAAAACACACAGAACCAAATTATTGCTTATTGGTTCATTAATCCAATGACATTTTACTGAACTGTATAATTTTCAGTAAATGTGGCAGGCTGTGAATAAACTCTTTTGCACTTGAATAATACACTTTTGATTATTTTTTATTTTTAATAACTAAAATTCACAGTTTAGCTATTGATGGTCATCAGAGAGAGGTGTCTATTTTGAGTTACAGGTTTTGCAGATTTTAGAGATCTTCAAAGCCATTTCTTGAAATCTTCTAAATTTGATTATTCAGAATCCTGTAAAACCAGAAAAAAAAAATCAGCTTAAATAAAACAACAAAATTAAGAATACAGATAATACATGTTGGAACCCAATGCAAAAATAATTTTATGCGTCTTGCCAATTAAGATAATTTATGTTTTTAAAACCACTGGAAATTTTAAAAACAGATTTTAACTAAGTGGGAGGGTTTGGGGTTTTTTTCCTCCTAATGAAACTTCTTTTCTAACCATTACACTTAAGCAAGCCCAACATGATTCAAGTCAGCCGCTAAAATTGATTCCAGGAGGAATAAGTTGGATTCGAGTGATAAACATTTCATTTCAAAATTATTAACCTGCTACTGAAAACATTGTGCACTTCTTGTCTGGCAAATGAAAATAATATTTCTGTAGTAGGGACATACTATTTTTTATTTTTTAAGATTAAAATGCTGTCCAGAACTGATACCACTGAATGGAGGACAATATTTACTTGAATCATAACTTCATCCAAGGCATCTGCATACACATAAGTCTTCTGCAGATCTTCATCACCCTTCATTCTTGAATTATCAAATAGAAATTGGTATTTTTAATTTAGGTTCCCTACCTGCTCACAAATTGACAAATTTGTGGGAATGTGAAATAGCCAAGGTAAGTCATCTTCACTATATTTGGGAAAAGAATAAATTGAGTAGCCTTCTTCGCTCCTGTAAAACCAGCACTACAGCCCCGCAAAACTGGTTTTCCAAGAATTGTGTCATACAAACCTTAGACGCAGAAATTTCATTTCTGTCATGGCTGTCTTTTATATTGCTATGTAATTTTAAAAGGCAATTTGAGGTGTTCATTGAGAGGTAGATGATTCTTTAGTCCTCAGAGCTGGGGCAAATCTACTGAGTTCTTAAAATAAGTAGGGAACACATTTATGTAATTGTAAAACAGTTCACAAAAGCATCTTTGGTAGAGAAAAAGACTGTAAAGTGAACAAAAAAAAATGTAGTTCCTCTCTTTTATTTCCTCTTCTGAGTTTTGTAGTTATAGATACATGCTGAGACTCCTTCCATCTTCTGGGATAAACCTGAGCATCTTTTTTCCCAATTTTTTGGTATACATTTAGGTAAGTATATTAAGTGTTTTAAGTATGTTTTGATGTTAGGTTTGCCTTTGAATGCTGGGGTTTGGGGGTTTTGGGGTTTTGGTTGTTCTGGGTTCTTTTTAAACAAAAGATTTAATGAATGCTGCTGTTTTCTCACACGATACCCTCAGATTTCAGTAGAGAAAGATGAGACTTCTGTTATCAAAATAAAGTGTACTATTTACACCTACTTGGAAATGTTTATCTCCTTAATAGAAACATGATTTTGAAAGACACACTTGGCCTTAAGTTTTAACAAGAGTTTTCTCCCAAATCTTAATTTGGAACTCATAAGTTGTTCATCAGTCTACCATTATATAAACAAAGAGAAAAAGAAATGGCAATAGCAATGATTATCCTTCTTGTCAATGAATAATGGCCTGAAATTAAGTGGGAAAAGGAACAGAGCAGAGATCTCCTTTATTGCAATCTCCCAAGATGCAAGACGTCAAATTTACACCCATGAAGGCAGACCACGACACTTATAAAGACAAAATTATCATTTCATTTCAACTGATAAAAACAGTTTTTAAAAGTTATAAACCAGGAGCTAATTAGTTTCTTATGTAGATAATACAAAATTGACCTCTTCTGCAGTTTAGTTTCATCCCTCTACCTGATCACTTCACAGACATACCATGGGGGAGAGGATGGCTTCCTTTTCTTCTTGAAGAAATTGTTATTCCAGAAAAGACTTAGAAACCAGTGTGCTTTTGTTCATCTGCATATGTGTGTACACACATTCACTATGTACACCATTTTTTGGTTTTGTTTTTGGTTGAGCTTTTTTGTTTGCTTTGTTTTTGTGTGTGACTCTGCTTTTATACACACCTTTTCAGCTACAGAAAGCTGCACTAGACAGGTCCCAGTATTTGATCACTTCCGGAACACGTTAAGATCAGAAGATATTTCTTACTAGGTCAGGTGCTATAACTGCACAAAAAACAAAATAGTGGTCTGATTTTTTTATGAAATGCTCTCTCCTTTTCAAGATGCACTGTATTCATTAACATCTTGTGCTTACTATCAAGTTATGCCATCACCTTTCAGGTATCTGAAATCCGGTAGCTGGATTGTCTGGTTATACTTTTGATGGGCACCACATCAGCATTCATTTCACAAGCCTATAAACTGGGACTCCAAAGCAACATGATTCTCAAAACAGCATAGTCATTTTTGCAAAGCGCACAGCGATCATGTTTTATCAACCCTAAATGTGCTCCCTGCAGATGCAGTTTCGGTGCCTCTGCACCGCCTTCCTGACCCTGAACCCATGTGAAGCCCTGCCGATACGGACACGGCCTCATACGCCAGGTCTGACAGCGTTTATTTGGCTGCATGCACCACTGTGCTGCCTGATAGACCCAGCCTACATGCTGAATCCTCTCCATTCTCTAGCTGCTGCTACCAAACAATTGTACACAAGCCAGCAAACACCTAGGAAGGGCCTGAGACAAAATAGAAGGGCTTGGGTGAATCCCACTTTATATACTGGGAAGATAGTAAAGGTTGGGTTCAGCTCGCCTAGCTTTGGACAATTGTGTTCAGAAAACAGGAAACAGACTTCTGAGGATTACCCCTGTCATTCTATAACAGCAGGCTATAATCAAGAGACAGATACTTGCACATCTGAAAGGGAGTCTAGATGTTCCCACCGGTGAATTAGGCAAGATGCATCCCAGCCTACATGTTTCTGCACAGTGCTTTCATATACTCCCTAATGAAAACTCAGACCCCTTGCTTTGCACCCATTTCATCTCTACAGGATTTTAACCTAAAGCAGCAGCTCCCAAATTATTGGCTTATTATTAATTTCTGGGAGATATACACTCCAAACATTGGATATGCTGGCAAAAAAAATAAATAAAAAATCTTGAATTCTCGTTCCAGGCTCACAGTGTGGTTAGGGATTAAAAGATGATCAGTGTATGTTGGCACCAACAAGCACCAATGCATAGTGATATCTGTTGATACCTATTGAAAGACATTAACACCTATCAGCACCAATGGGCATCAATACTGACATCCATTAACACGTATCTGCAGGCAATGACATTTGTCATTGCAGCCTGTGGCTCCATCTCAGACAGCAAGTATTTTTGACCCGTGTAATCCTGGCTCTGTTTAGATTAAAAGTTTTAACTCATGTCTCAAAAAAATAATAGAATTAATCTATTATTAACTTCAGAGTTAATAACTCAACCCTTAAAATGAGTTACTGAATGCAGCTGCTTGATGTAATGAATACATTTGCTTAAAAATAAAATTATAAAAAACAATTATAATAAGAATCACAATTTCTATTAAACAAGGATCTCAGTTAAATTCAAAGGTATTTGAAGGCATAACGAATCATGAAGAGCATCACTGTCTATCTACCATGGCTCAGCCACCTCTACAGAGTGGGTAATCAAAAAACCCAAATGGTAGGAATGAACTATTGTCCATGACCTGTTCATGTACAGTTTATCCTTCAGGGAAGAAAGGGATTGTACTAACATACTACAAAACAGTAACTGAATATACAAAAGAAACATAGTCGAGAATTAACTGTGGCAACTTTGTTGTTGTTTCTCCTTTCTCCAAAAGAACTGTTAAAAAAAAAGTATACAGACCCAGGATAATTCCTTTTTCACAGTTGTTTGATCATATCTTCCACAAGATTTTTTGTTTGTTTGTTTGTTTAAGAGGCAATGCCTAGCAATATCAGCAAAGAAAAATAGTTTTCTGAGGCAACCTGTTTTCCTTGAGCAGCGCATTGTGTGCTGATCGTTTCAGAGCATTGGTGTTCTCTTTTCATTTCAGAGTGAAGGAAGTAATTTATTCCATTGTATGTGGCTCTCTCCCGCCCTCCTCACTTCCCCTTTTGCCCTTTATATTATTGAGCCATGGTCTGTACATTTCTATTTAACAGCTGTAACAAAACCCCACTTGTCTCCTTTAATACGTTTGTCTGTTGTGAGAGCCGGACGTTGCAAAACAGCTCCCTGTGAGACACCTGCCGCCCAAAAAAAATCAAGCAGGAGGAGGTCAACCTTTAAACCACAGAACAACTCTGAGTGAAGCCACCTCTCACAGCTTCGCAGTGCTGCAGAAGCACAGTGGGTCTACTCGAAATTTGGCAGTAAAGTCTGCTAGAAGGTCAGCACACTCTTGCTATGCACTCATTCTTGGCGTTTTCCTCCTAAAGAAACTGCCTATATTATTCCTCAAAACAACGGATGCCACCACCCTCCAGTTGACGGGCAGCAGGCAGGACATTGTTTAAGCAGCAAAGACACCTCTCACATGCAGTACATCCATTTATATACGTATATCTATACATTGCGCATACCTAAAAATAACAGGCTATTCTATAAGGCTCTTGAATCTTGTGAGCTAATTTACCTTAGTTTCAAAATGTCTGCAGGTCAAATTAAAGCTATGTCACAGCAGAACAACAATCATGAGTACTGTCTCTGAATATCCTCGAGTGAGAGTGGAGCAATGTGAATTCTGGGTTTTAACAAAGACTAGCTGAAAGAAGTCTATTTCCCCCCACACTATTCATTTGTGCCCACTGACAGTGCTGTTCAAAAAAAAAAATATTAGAAGTATTAGGAAATCTGTGAAAAAG
Organism: Aramus guarauna; assembly: GCA_013400195.1. NCBI lineage: Eukaryota > Metazoa > Chordata > Aves > Gruiformes > Aramidae > Aramus > Aramus guarauna. The sequence continues at coordinate 26,677 of VXBL01009298.1, forward strand.
ACAATAATATAATTTGAGATCATGGCTTTGTAATTGTACCCATAATGCACAAGAATATCTAAGCTGATTCCTCATTAAGAACAATAAATATAGAAGTTTAAAAGATATTAGAATATGCAATTCCAGCTGATAATTTTTATGTTTATCTGGGTTATGTTTCAGCAAACATTGCAGAGAGAAAATTACAGGCACATTCCCTTTCAACAGTAACAGTGGGGAAAAAAATCATGTACAACATTGCAAACATACTCCTCAATCAAGGCAAATCAGAGTTATATTGAAAAAAATCACAGTAATGGTGTTGTTTTGATTGCAAACTTTTAATGATTAAAGCAGAATTAACATGAAAGTAAAGTTATTTTGAAAATACCCTAAACAGTAATTCCTCATTCTCTTTGACAATTCTGTTTATTCTAACTCTTCAAATTTCAACACAGTAGTTGTAAGTACAGAGGTACACAGACAAGTTGAAAGGTAAAATATTAATGAACACTTGAAAAAATTATTCCATTTATAACGTGCTAAAACTCACTGCTGAAGTTCACAGTTACACCAAAACTCTAAAAATCCTCTGGTGACTGTGAAAAACCTCAAGAGATTTCAGTCTTATGTTTTAATCGAGCAGCAACAAAGCATTAGAAATGCTTGTGACCAAACAGGTTGCTGCATTTTGGCACTGGCTTTTTTTTTTTTACAAAGTGAGTGAATTAGATATTTATATATCTCTATGTATTCAAATAACTGTCTCACAATTTTCATTTCTGCCTGTGTTTGCTATCGTATGAAAAATACAAGCACAAACATAAAAGACTCAACAGTTGCATCAGGGAACAAATAAGCAGATTTCCCAAATAAAACCACAGGGGTCAACATTAGCTGAAATGAGCACGTATAAACAAGCTCTGTAGCACATTAGTGTTTGCCTGCAGCCTATATACAATTCTTATTCTATGCATGTGTTTAGCATTAAGCATGTGCTAAACTGTGCTTTGGATTGATGGCTGTTTAAATAAAAAAATCCTCTTCGTACCTAAATTTATTGACTATTGAAACTCATTAAATATGCCCACCTTTAACCTATCCTTCCTGCCCTGTTCCACTCTGGAGATGATTATTTCTAATCATTATGAAAATATAGGTTAGAGTGAAGAGAAGGGAAACAGCAGGAGGGCAGGAGAAAGAAAAAGAGCCCAATGCAGAAAAGTGCTGACTGCCTCCCATGAACTTTTGAATGCTCATGGAAGGACCCAGTGGCACTTCGGTATTGATGTGCAAGTCCTGACAGGCTGCAATTGGAACAGAAGAGGGAAATTGGAAGCATTAAGGGGTCTCCAGGGCTTGATCTGATCCCTGGGCTCTAAACCATGGAGCCATATTTCCCAAAACAACAGAAACACTGGGAATCTAAACTCTTCTGAAGAATCAGTTTTAGAGCATTTTCTTGACATGAAATTTCATAAATTAAAAAATGGCCAGAGATAAAAAGGATACTGAAAGTTGTGTGCATCTTTCACAAAAACTTTGATATGACACTCCATAAGATGGTATCCGGTGTTTATCTTCTGTTTATAGTACTGATGTTTAAGAAATCAACCTCAATTTTGTGTTCATACCTAACAGTAACATTAACATCAGAATTAAGAACAAACACTTACACATTGACAGCTTATGCAAAATGACTGGCCATTTCAGAATAAGACAATTTAGTAACACACCCTCATTTACTCTCAGTTCAGAGGTCTGTTTTTTGGGAAGGGGAAGTTGTTTATTTGCTTCTTTCCAGGAAGCTGATGACATCAGTTGCTCCTAAAAATGATCAGAGACTTCATTAATCTTATAATCTTTCCAAAAATATCCAATGTCCTTCTTTGACGTACACAGTGGGAACTCAAATACCACATGACACTGGTTTAACACTCAAATGAAATTCTCCACAGAGGACAAAAGAGCTGAAAGACTGAGCGTATTTCATTCCTGGGATCAGTGAAGAGGCTAACACTGAACCAGGCACTCCTGAAATTGCACTGCTCTCAGTGAATTAAAAAAAGAAAAGCCGGGAACCCTCTCTGTTAATTACAGTTTAAAGAACTTGGAGTTAATCCAGGTGATTAACCACATGCTTAGTCTACCCCAGGCCTGAGCATTTCCGTGGAGAAACGTCCTGCTTTGCCGTCGCCCGGCGGGTGTTTGCATTCACCCGCAGGCGCCTGCGAGCGCAGCTCCCCGTCACTTCTGGGGAGCGGGTGAGCTCTCTTCCCTTGCCAAACAGGCCAGACTGTAGAAAGAGATTTTCTGACTAATTTCCCTTTTCCTGCCACAAGACAGATGGGTTCACGGTCAAATTAAAGCGTAACCTGGTTGCTAGCCTGTACGTCCGCCCTCATATAGTCCAGGCTAGCTAAGCATCTCCCAAACTCCATCACCCGGTGGCAAAGGGAGGTTAAGATTCAAAGGAGTCTAGGTCGTTTCTCTAGTAAAAACATCTTGTGCCTATGAACTTCTCACTTTACTCTGTCCCCTGACTAAGCCAGGATTTGTTTTGTTTTTTTAAGGTTCAGAAAATAAATGTATCATTTGCCTCCAGTTTTGTTCCTCAGTCTAATGTACTGTTAAGGAGAGACGCTTCAATTTTCTTTCCACTGCTAATGAAGCAAGTGAGTGTTTGGCCTGCTTCTTCAATCACAGCTCTAATAATTGAAAGGAAAGGGATTGAAAAATACAAAAGAGAGCTCTTAGAAGGAGGCGAATGTCCTGGCATGTCCCCAGCCTCATTGTTTTATAAACACGCTAGTCAGATTCCAAGCCTAGAGGCTGAATTGCACGATAAACCTGAGATGGTTTCACTCAATATCAATTACTTACAGAGTTAATATCAGTTACTTACAGAGTTAATTGTTACTGAATGTGATTATATCTTTGACAAGAAACATTGTGTTTTGCAAATGTTGTGTTTGATCACTACTGGAGTCTAAGGTGATTCTATCCATAGAAGATTGAAAATTTTGAGGTTATGACACTGATGTGATGAAAACTGTCTGTAAATCAAACTGCTTTGATATAAGTAATCATCACACTGTAAAAAGAATTTTGGCACAGAGGCCACACATAGGATGAAGAACAGTCAACCTCAGTGGCTGTAGTCCAAACAAGCAATGAACCAAATCTGATAGAAACTGGACATTCCCCAGTTGCAGGTAGAGAGACATGGAAAAAGCAAAATATTTCCAAACCAAAGCAAAAGTTCAAAGGAGATTCAGAAAAGGAAAAATTATTTAAGCTTACAGAATTACACATGAAGCTTTGTAAAGAAAAAAGGTTAAAGTTATGCTTGTTCTGCTAGCTGAACAATCAGCTCTACTCAGGAAAGGAAATTTGAAAAAGAGAAGACCACAAGTTTATGTACTCCTCTCAATAATTTTACATGAGTGATACCGAAAGTAAATTCACAGGTTATACAAGAAATAGATTATTACTAATAATCTTTTTTTACTTTTGCGAGGTTTATTATCTCTTATATAAAAAAAATGATTAATGTTATTATAGATTTAATGCAAAAAATATTATCTGTTTAGTGTTGATTTTTCATGGCAAACTTTTATTGTGTTTTTCTAAAAGTTAAAGTAAGTTTTCCTCCATAACACCAGGCTTAGATTCAGTCTACTATAACTACTTTGAGTGGTCTGGTAGTTTAAGTTGTCTCAATTTCCTTTAAGTAAAGAGAGATTATGGGGACCATAACCACCTCGATAAACAGTGTTTTGTATGCAGTGGAAAAGAAAGGAAGAATTGGATGATTATATAAATTGCATTCTTAAAGGGATGATCCTTCTCTCATAACATTTATGGGTCTTGTTAACAGCTGCAGTTTGCAAATGTAAGAATACCAAGCACTGGGTAAAAAGTTTCATTTGAAAGGGCCTATATGCAGTAGTACTGTTTTCAAAATCCAGGGGGAAGACAGGTCATCTAGAGACATAGTACCCAACAAGAGATTTTGACTCTAAAAAGGTCTCAGCCTGTTTCATTATGTGCCCAAATGAAATTCAGATTCCTCTAAAATGTCTGCCACTATTTGGGCATAATTTGGTGTCATCACAGAACCATAGAATGGTTTGAGGTGGAAGGAACCTGAAAGATCATCTAGTTCCAACCCCCCCAGCCATGGGCAGGGACACCCTCCACTAGACCAGGTTGCCCAAAGCCCCATCCAACCTGGCCTTGAACACTTCCAGGGACTGGGCACCCACAGCTTCTCTGGGCAACCTGTTCCAGTGCCTCATAGTGAAGAACTGTTTCCTAATATCTGATGTAAACCTACCCTCTTTCAGTTTAAAGCCATTACCCCTTGTCCCATCATAATATGCCTTTGTAAACAGTCCCTCTCCAGCTTTCTTGCAGACCCCCTTCATGTACTGGAAGGTGTCCCTGGAGCCTTCTCTACTCCAGGCTGCACAACCCAAACTCTCTCAGCCTGTCTTTACAAGAGAAGTGCTCCAGACATCTCATCATCTTCATGGCCCTCCTCCAGACTCACTCCAACACCTCCATGTCTTTCTTGTACTGAGGACCCCAGAGCTAGACACAGTACTCCAGGTGGGGTCTCACAAGAGGAGAGGGGCAGAATCACCTCCCTCGACCTGCTGGTCACACTTCTTTTGATGCAGCCTGGGATATGGTTGGCTTTCTGGGCTGCAAACGCACACTGCTGGGTCATGTTGAGCTTCTCACCCACCAACATCCCCAAGTCCTTCTCCTCAGGGCTGCTCTCAGTCCATTCTCCTCCCAGCTTGTAGTTGTGCTTGGGATTGCCACAACATGCAAAACCTTGCACTTGGCCTTGTTGAACCTCGTGTGGTTCACATGGGCCCACCTCTCAAGCCTGTCAAGGTCCCTCTGGATGGCATCCCTTCCCTCCAGCGTGTCGACCGCACCACACAGCTTGGTGCTGTTGGCAAATTTACTGTGAGTGCACTCAATCCCGCTGTCCATGTCACTGACAAAGATTTAAACAGTGTCGTAATATAAAATTACTGATCTACAATAAGTGCGCACAACCAGCTCCCATCAGCAACTCTCAGAGCAGGTTACTTCTGTGTCTCTGCACAGTCCTTTAGAGACAAACAAGTTAGGAGAAAAAAATAGCTGTTCTTTTGCTTGTATAACTACTACTGTTTTGCAAGAACATGTAAAATAAACCAATCAACAACTTGTACCTTTTCCATGGATTTGCTGAACAGCAGATATGTGGCACGTTCATAAATTCTTTTTAAAAGTGGCAGATAGCAAATTTGCTATTACCTTAGACACAGTCGTGATATGTTTTCCATTGCTACTTAGAAAATAATTACATATGCTAAATCCCTATTTGTGCATATTCTCCTTTTGGCTTCCATTCAGATATATGGAAAAGATTTACAGTTCAAAACTACAGGTTATCTTATACTGTGCCAATAGCAACACTGCTGTTAAGAAAACAACTGCAATCACTCTAATGACATTACAGAATACAACACTCATTTTCTGAAGTCAAAAAAAAAAGGGAAAGAAAAAAGTCAAAGTCACAAAATAACCATCAACTAAAAGGTCATTCCTATTTTTCTTCTCTCACTATTCCTCAGGCAATAAAATTCCATTATAATAATGTACTTCATTTATGCATTTTATCATTTTTGCTCATGTATTTGGCAGTTAATTTAGAAATAAATTTGGATCAACTTTTAGCTTTTCATAAAAGTACTGAAAAAAACAGAGTATTGGACAAGTTCCAAGCAAGGTCAAGACGTGTTGTGTTACTAAATCAGCTCCATACTTCTGGCATCAACCAGATAGCTGGCAGGGATGCTTAGACTCATATCAAAAAATCAAAATGGGGGTGGGGGGGGATCTTATTTTCCTATCTTTACCTGTGAATTTTTCCTCAAATTCATAAGCCTCTTCTTGAAAGAAATATTTAAAATAAATGAAAGTTCTAGACTAAAAAGACTGTCTGGCAATAAGCATATTTAGTTTTAGAAATCATGCAACTCACTTACATAGTACTTGACAGTTGTGAAAAAAAGAGAGATCTCTGTTCCAAAGTGCTGAAGGTCTAAAGCTCATTGAAAATAGTGCAAAAATTTGTCACTGAACTTGTAGACTATGGAACAAGCTCCTATCATCAAAACTAGACTCTAAACCATAAAAAAGTGTGTAGTGTAGCAGAATTTTACAAAAAAGCCTGCATGGTACTAGATACAAATATTGTCCTCTCATGTTTTAATCCTTATGAAAATAAGATGGTGAGATGAGCTACAAAGGAACATGTTACAGAAAGAGACAAACAGAGCCAACGAGCAGACTGAGTTAAAATGATACAGCACTTGACAGTAGATTAAAAAAAAAAACTTAAAAAAAAAAAAGAACATTTTTTTATAAGTCTCAAGTAAAAAAAAAAAAAAAGAAAAAAAGGATGATGATCTGGCAGGATATAGAGCTTTGAAAGAAACCCTTACTAAGCAGTTCTGAGCGATGAAAGGTAACATAAAAGTGATGCGTTAATGTCAAGGTGCCAAAAGGCACGTGTTGCTCCTGAAGATGACAGCAAAACTGGCAGTGACACGATATTAAATCTTATGCCAAAAAGCATATCAAACATATCAAATATTGTTACAAAACTCATAAACTACATGACTCAAAGCAGTGATAGGACACAGAACAGGACGGCTTGGCCAGCTAGCCAAGCTGTGGGATGCAGCAAAACACAGCAAGGACAGCTGCTAGAAGTCAGGAACCAACAACAGCGTTTTAACGTGGTCCATGGACTTGCAGAGGTCCAGCCTACTGGTGAAGGGGAAAGACAAGCAAAACCACCAGCCATCAGTATCCCTCTTGTTCGGAAGGAACAAGTGATGGCACAGGGAGACACTTCAGGGCATCGATAAATTATAGTTACCACAGGAGTATAAATATTTTAAAAAATATTTATTAAATATTAATTTCTTATAGCTTATTGTTCAATATACAGACGGGAACGCTATTGCAGCTGATGCTTAGGGAATAAAATGACAGGCTTTTGATACTGATATGATAATCTGGCTCACATCTTCTATGTGAGAGCCTAGCAGTCCAGACAAGAGATACCCTATTCCAGAAATCATTTGCTCTCTATGTCCATAAGAGCCTGATTTTCTCTTTCCATCAGGGCTTATGCAGCTGCAGATAGCAGAGGTGTAGGACTGAAGACCGTGGGCCCGAGCTAGAGTGTATTTCATTTTAATCAGAGATAATTAGCATACCTGATTCTTCTATTAATGTGTTCCTGTTGTTATCACAGGTGTTTGTAGAAGTTATCACAGGTGCTTGTAGGTGCTTACACAGCCAGTGTAGTTTCTGAGTATGTTGAGATAATGTTGAATTCACAGAATTCATAGCATCTAAAATTCATTGCCTTTATCAATAACAATTCATAATCCTTTGTTACAGGATCCTTGTTCAAGAGGTCCTCTATCCATTGTAAGATTTGTATGGACAACCAGTATCTTCAAAAATTCCTGTGAAATGAATGCTAATTTGGGCCCCAGTTTTCTTTTTTTTTTCTTTTTTTAAAGTCATAAGCTGATTTTTCAGATAGGAATAAAATAACTTGTAACAATCAAAATAAAAACTGAACCCCAAAATGTACCAGTTCTCTAAAAAGAGATGAAATGGCTGATACATGGGGAACAGCACTTAATTAAGGTAGGTCATAACGCATCCCTTCATTAGCAGAACCCTTGCAAAGCAAAGATTAAACAATTTACTGTCTCAGCATATATAATAGTATTCTGCAAGACATCATCAGCTGTAATTCTCAAATCTGTAAAACAGATTATGTACCTTAGTGTTGATATATCTCATAACTGTTCGACAGGATCCTTGTTTCTGGATGTCTGAGTTGCACCTGAGCTGACAGGTTGCCAGTTCTGCATAGACTGGGATGAAAGGAGAAGTTTACTTTCTGTTTTACACCTGTTTTAAAAATCTATTCTCTGAATCTTTTAAAAAAAAAAAAAAAAAAAAGGCACTTTATTGTCACTTGCTTTCCTGTTTAAGGCATAAGGTAGTGGGATAGTTGAAGAGTCAATCCCCTGGCTTGGAATTAGCCCAGGCCACCTGGCACCATCCCAAGCCTCACTACCCTCAGGGCACTTAAACAGGAGCAGAGCAGAGCAGAAGGGGGAAAAAAATACAGCAGATTCATGAAAACAGTAAATGCGATGAGCGAACACAGGAAATTAGTTGCAAATTAATCTTATCTGAAGGTCAGAATAATCCTACTGTTTGTAGATCACGTGAAAATTGATTCCAGTTTCTGTCAATTTGTTATTCCACACATTCACTGAATGAGCCAAATCATTTATTTGCTCCTAAAGCGATTTTGTCTTTTTGACTTCTCATTACATGTGGGGTCTGACCTAGACAGAACAGTGGCTTCCTCAGAGGCAGATTGACTTTTGGTATTAGCAGCCTCTCCTTGTCCATAGGTAGCTACTTCTGCTGTCATAAAGACCTTAGGCATAAACCTCTGTGAAATAGCTGTTTCTAGTTCGTGCTATGTTTACAAATGGAGAAGGAAAATACGTATGAATCAAAAAATTCTCCATAATTCAAAGGAATAGTTGCAGTAGTATCTTTTCGATAAAGTGATAACCTGTTTTACTAATGGACGAAGCGGAAAAAATATGAGGTCAGAAGAAGCCTTAACAGATATACATAATATGTAAATATGTATTTATTTTATACACACAGACATTATAAGGAAGTTATTTAGCTCTCAAAAGTAAAAAAGAACACTGAGAATGTAGAAAAAAATGCTTACTTTCAGATTGGCAATGTCAATTTCCCCAATTTGCATATTTTATGGAGACAAATTAATACAGTTTCTCCCTGCTCTGATTAAAAAAAAAAAAAAAAA
>VXBL01009298.1:36098-49204 GCA_013400195.1 Aramus guarauna
CTCTTTGATCTTGGATCTCTTGGGGGGGGGGGGGGGTTTTATGTGTGATTAAGATCCAGAAAAGCATTTAAGTGAAGGATTGCACTGAATCTACATGAGCAGATTTGACTCTGCTTCATGTACTTTTCTGCACAGTAACTGATTAGACTGGACTTTTTACCAAGTATGAGGACTGCACAGATTGCATGTACGGCATTGACAGTCAAAAGCTATCACTTTTCAGGGTAAACAAACTACATACAATTGTGTCACGAAAGCATATGCATCAGAGAGAATTTCCACATACTTTCAGTATCATCCCACATAAAGTGCAAGAAGAACAATAAATCAAAGGACCAGCTCTGCAGATACCACCTGAAGTGTCACTTCTTGTGTTTGCGGAGACTGCTTCAGGATATGAAGCTGATTTAGTTTGATAACTAGTCTTTGCAGCATAGGACTGGAAAAAAAAAACAAGGCTTACTGGCAGTAAAATCAGAAAAGCAGGCAAAAAAACCAGATCCAGAAACCACTGCTGTGCACATTTTTAATTTGCTAGTTTAAGAGATGGGATCTTCCAGACACCACAGTGCAGTCCTACACATTTGTACAAGAGCCTGGGAATAGAAATACTCCTGCAGCAAATAGATAGCAGCTATTTTCCTTTGATAGAAATTTTTATCTTTTAAACACACTGGGGAAGAAATCCCCAAAGTCAAATAAACAAAAAGCTATTTACCATTTAGACTTATCAGTGTTTACCTGTAACATCACATGCTCTGGTTTATTTCCCATTCCACAGAGCACTACCGCTTCATGGCAGCCCAGACTGCCAGCGCAGCCGTTGTGTTGTGGTTTAACCCGGCCGGCAGCTAAACCAACCACACAGCCCGTCCCTCACTCCCCCACCCCAGTGGGATGGGGGAGAGAATCAGAAAAAAACACCAAAAACCTTATGGGTTGAGATAAAGACAGTTTAATAGGACAGAAAAGGAAGATAATAATAATGGTGATGATGATAATAATAACAACAACAAAAAATACAAAACAAGTGATGCACAGCTCACCACCCGCAGACCACCAGCTGGTTCCCGAGCCACGGTCCAAACTCCTGGCCAGCTTCCCCAAAGTTATACACTGAGCATGACGTCATATGGTATAGAATACGGTATAGAATGCAGTATTTGGCGAGTTTGGGTCAGCTGTCCTGGCCATGTCTCCTCACAGCTTCTTGTGCAACCCCAGCCTTCTTACTGGTGAAGCGGTGTGAGAAGCTGGAAAGTCCTTCACTTAGTGTAGACGTTGCCTAGCAAGAACCAAAACATCAATGTGTTATCAACATTATTCTCATCCTAAATCCAAAACACAGCACTATACCTGCTACTAGGAAGAAAATTAACTCTATCCCAGCTGAAACCAGGACAGCAGCTTTTCTGTCTTCAGACTTTGAAAACATAACATCCAATTCTTATTGCAAGCATTTTCTTTTTTTTTTTTCTTTTTTTTTTTTTGACACTGCCTACACAAGATCAAAATTGTAATGAAAGAAAGAAAACTGATTTATTTTCTTAAAAGCATCTTTCTACCTTGAAAGTATTGTTAGACATAGCTTTGTGGTGCACTTTTCCTAAAATCACTGCCTAAAGGTGAACAGAGAAACTTTAAATTTAATAGTTCTATATATATTGGAGTTTGATTACCAAGTCGCTAAGAACTGAACTTCAGAGTAGATTCTTGTTATTCAGTGAATCAAATACATCTCTGATAAGTCTATCAATATTTTCAACTTATGCTTTCTGTAAACCAATCTGACTAATCTTCTGAGCTTGTATGAAAAAACACATTCAGCAATCAGAATTACTGAATAACTTGATTGAAATGCTTAAATATTAACAAATCTGCATTCCTTTACCTGCCTCAGCTCTGTAGATATTTTATGAGCAAAATGCATTAAACATTCGCTCATATGAGTAAATGGCTACTTCCTTGAGCTATCACAACATACATCATTCTGTTATAATCGCTTTACAGAGCAGGCTGGACCTGAAATATAAAAGTTGGCATTCTACTGCTCTTTATAATCTACCTCCATCTCAAGAATTCACATTTGTAACGTGCAACTTCCTCCTCTAATTTATTTGTAACCCAGCAAAGGCATCACATAAATGAAAGCTAGCTTATTTTTCCCAGCTGCATCACTAGGTAAAATAAAAGATATTATCTTCCTGAATTAGCTCTGTTATATCCTTAGACCATCATGACCGCAACATCCTACTTTATTTTAACCATTATAGCCAACTTGTAAAAATAAATGTTGTTTACTTCTATTCTACAATGACACCTTGAGGTGTAGAACCAGTTCTGGTGAAGGAAACAAACCAAAAGTCTTCTCTTTTGTAACTCTAAAAAAGCTCAAACACTGAGCTTCATTAGAAATGTATTTGGTTCTCACCGAACTAATATTTCCCAAAGCTAAAATAAGCTGGCCTGCGCAAATCCCTGATATTTTGACAATACTTCTTTTTTTTTTTAATATATATGTTTCTTTATGAAAATGAATCACACTTCATTCAAAGCAGCAGGCTTATCCAAAGATACCTTATGCTAGTTGAAATTGTTCTTTTCAAAAACCTTTTGACAATGCTTGCCACGATAATAGGGTCTAGAGAACACTGAATGCTTCACAGTGGTAAGCACTACATCACTTGTCCACGGTATCCAGAGAGTGTAGGTAGGAATTCGGTGTTACCTCTGCGGACTCCCGCTGCCCCGTTTCTTCCAGTGTTGTGAGGAACCACAGCTGTGACACAAATTTGTCACCGAGGCTTTTATGAAGTGCAGATCAGTTACTACAGAATAACGCAAACTCCTCATGTGCTCTTCAGTGAGATATGGCCACTTTTTGTGCCAGCACAAGACTAACCCCCACCAAACAGAAAAAGGTTTCTACAGGGTTAATCCCAGAATTTGCTCAGTCACATGGGGCAGGGGGGGTCAGGGGCAGGAAAATAAGATGAGTGCCAGTCTTGACTAAGAAGAAGGGATGGGAAAGTGCAGACAAGGACAGAGGAAAGGCAAAAGGACCACACTTCTGAGCGGCAGCAAGCTGCTTACATCAGCCTAGCTGTACAGGCAAAAGAGCATTCCCGGGTGAGCAGAGATGGCAGGTGCTGGAGGACTGCTGCTTGCTGAAGTACGACAATGGTTCATGGTCAACACTGGTTAGAAAAAGATGTATTTTGAATCATGGATCAGGTTGAATTTCCTCTTATTCCAGTACAAACATGCACGTTTGTAGATAATAAAGCACAATTTGTGTACAGATGAAATTGGGGATTAAGTCTTAGGCTAAAAAGGCAAGTAACTCAGTCATCCAACCAATATTTTGAGGCTCTAGCTTTGTCATAGATGTACTTGAGTCAATTTTTGTTGTGCCTCAGATCCCTACTTTTGAAATTAAGTTGATGTTTTATAGTTTAGCATTCTGTTAGGAGTATGGGGAAAAAAAAGGGTTTTTCTTTCTTAAAAACAACAACAACAACAAAAGAAAAGAAAAGAAATGGACCAATATTTTAATGTCTGATGTCAGAGACTGAAGGAAAAATCTGGGAGCTGACATATGCAAACTGAGTCAAACTTGTAAAGACTGTTCAGGTATTAAGTACAAAGTACTAGAAACAGTCTAGATGACAAAGTAAATACCCACTGAAAAACATGATTTGAAAAGTTTTCACCTTACATTTCAAGTGTCCATGCAAGCTTAGTAGAAAACACATGACAAAATCTACTGACACTTCTGGATCAATGGTATAGAGGACCAAAACCTTGGCAGTTCAGATAACTTCAGAATGGGGCCCTGGATTTGGCAACAGCAACAAAATATCATCCACAAAAATGCATAAACTGCTTTGAGCTTTTACTTTTGTCTCCAGATCACTGGGAGTTCTCAGCTGAATCACAGGTGGGGATTTGGGGATCTTGTGCATAGCACCACAAGAAAAGTCCAAAATCAGAGGTGTTTCAACATGAACTCTTCTACAAGACAGCTCAGATTCTTCTGCAAAACTAAAATCTATCCTAAGGACTTCTACCCACCCTGAGCCAATGTGTTCGCAAGGTCTTATTGTTTTCTTACATTAGCAACAGTGGAGAAGCTTTTCCTTGTTCACCGTTGCCTGCTTTGAAAGAGAAATAGAAAGTGTATAGAGGAACTAGTATCTGCTGGGTGTTGGGACGGCTGGGGAGCACCAGATAGCCTTTGCTATTAGAAATCTGTGCGCTGAAGTGCCCTGACAGCAGACCAGGACAGTACTTGGCTCCTCTGATGGCAGCTGCAGCAGCCAGTCAGCCTCACGACTCAGCCCCAGATAGGGCAGAGTAACTGGTTTCCAGAGTCCCTGACACCTCATTCACAGTCCCCAGAACAGATCCAGAGGTTTCAAAACCTCCTGGGGTAAGTACCTTCAGGCCAGATGGACAGAGAAGCCTAGTGTGAACACCGCTCATTTCCCTTCTTCATGTCACATTTTCAACTGCAGCCAACCTTTCTCTCCCTGATGGGTTTGTACATGTCCAGGTTGCCAGGCAGCACCTGCAAGAACTTAACCCAATATGTTGGAGGTTTCAGAGAGGAGCGCTGCTGCCTTTCCCTTTCAAGCACCTTTGGGGCTTTTAGGCTTTGGAATCTGGACCTTAAGATCCCCTTGCCAAGTCCTCTGCAGGGATCATCCTTTCTGGCTTGTGGATCCAAGTTTTATCAATGGGCTGACATGGAGTGCAACAAAACAGTATGTTTTTCTTCAGTAAGCCTATTTAATAAGAAAGCAAGCTGAAAGTAAATTGTTTGTCTAATGTAACATCTAAGGACTTTTTTCTTCACAGACCTTTTAAAAAAATTCCATATAATAGAAGACTTGCAAAAACTGTAATTTGTATGCAGTTAGAAAGAGAGATTTTAATGCAAAATTTCTACCAAGTAGTTGATTTGCAGAGTGCAAAGTACCAAAAGCTCCATCTGAGATCAATGAAGACTGCTGGTACATCCCATTTCAGGTAATTAAATGTTCTATTACTTCTTTGAGAATATTATGTGGTGCTTTATTCCATTTTCTAGTTGTTTTCAGACTATCCCAATTTCCACGGAAGCTGTTTTTGTGGTATTTGTTTCTTTCCACCAGCCACTCTGAGAAATTCATTTTCAGGAAAGGGTTTGTTAATAAACAATTAACATTTCCATGCAATTTCATGTGGAGGAATCTAAGAAGTAAGAGGCTATTTCTGCGATCACTTGTTTGGATGAAAGACTTTTGTCCTGAAGAATAATGGCTGTGAAATAGCTAATGGAAAATAGCAAAAAATTAATGTTGTGCTTTCAATATAGCAAAAAAAATCTTTGAACTCACATTTGGAATTCTTTCCAAAATAGGGGCATTTTATAAATAACTTGCAATCACCTAAATAGCTAGGGAGAATAAATGATCTAAAGAATAACAGAGAGCCAATTCTGCAGTTTTGTTTGTAAATACATTTCAATGTCTATTGTATTGCTGACTGTTAAAGTGGAAGCATATCTGTTCTTGCTACTTTGCAATTAAAAAGAGAATAAACAACTAAGTTACAGCTGATCCAGTGTCCACTAAGTTGTTGGACAGAGTCTAAATGATGTCAACGTCTGTTGAAACTGGCCCTCTGTATCCAGTGGAAAATTTAAGAAAAAAAGTTAAATTTGTCAAGTCTACCTCTGTGTCCAAGAGACTGCCGCAGTTAGAGGTACTTAGAGTCTTGTAAGATTTAGCTGACACGAGAGGTAACTTCTACACCTCAGTCTGGGTGTGCCTCACACATATCACTCATTGCATAGAGCCCACTGAGTGCATCCATAGTTGCACAGTATGTCTGAAGCATGTAAGCCAGATCAATTGCGTGCACACGCTACATGTGATATAGAAAAACACCAGACCTTTATTTTTGGTCCTTCCAAAGTGGAGAGGCCTGAGACAGACCACCTTTGAATATGACAGCTGCTATCTGCTTGTGTTCCTTTCTCAGCTTACATCTGCCTCATTTTCTTAAACTTTCACCTGACAACTTACACACGGCCTTTCACAGACCACATTTACTTGGAGACGAATGAGGCACAACCAATTTTTGTTCATGAAGTGCCAAGATCGCAGTGACAGAAAGGCATGAAGATCTGATGCAGGCAGACAGCTATTACCTGCAGCCAATACCAGTTGTCTCAAGAGAATATGCTACTCAGTTTCCCCAAGGACATTGGGTAGGTACCCTGCCGATGACAAAAGAAATTATAAACTTGGCAACTCAGAGATTACAAGGTAGGACCCATGTCCCTTCCTATTGTTTTATTATTTGTAGACTTCTTGAGTTTGATTCTATCACTTAGACCTCCTCTTTGAAATTCAGTAGGCAAGACTGTGATAAAAAGTACGTCATGCTGAATGTCTAAAATGTGACTTTGTGAAAGAAGCAGGAAGGAAGTATTCTACGCATAAAACCCATCTGTAACATAGCAGCAGCTGGACAGATTTCTACATTACTAAGTAAAACTTTAAAAAAAAAAAAAAAAAGTAACTTGAAAGAAATGCTTTTAGTTATTTAATCACAGATTTATTGGACTATATCTCATATATGTGTGCATTATTAGTTACCATATTTCTTTACATAGAGAAAGACAGAGACTATGATTCATAAGGATGATAGGCTATATGAACTATGAAAGGTCAAGTCTAAAGTATTACTTGGTATTTGCTAGAATCCATCGTTTTCTTTCAGGAAGGAAAAGAAACCAAAACAGATCAGTTTTATCCAGTCTGCTGAGTTTATTTTCTATCCCTTTCTTATTCTCGGCCTCCAGAAATAATAAACTGGTTGCATCTACTGACATTTTTCTGGAAGATTGATCTTCTCAGTCACACAGATTTTTCAAACATAATACCAGCTTGCATTTATATAGCTCATTTAATCTCAAAGAATTCCAAAACCTTTTACAAATTTAATGTAGTGGAATATATACTCATCCCATACTGAACACAGCCATCTCCAGGACAGAGTACGCTGTGTGACTGGCTAATATTAGTTTAAGACAGAAAGTAAGGCTACTGTATCACCTTAAAAATCCAAGACAAAAATTAACGTGGCTGCATGATATCAGTAAAACTATGAATTGTGTCTCTTTGTTTTCTAATTAATGAAAGCTGAGGATCCTCCACAGATTCTTGGAAAAACACCACCAGGTGTTGGCCGTAAGAATGCCCTTACTAGGCAGACCAGGAGCCCGTTCAATGCTGCATTTTGTTTATCATAGAACCATAGAATGGTTTGGGTTGGACAGGACCTCAAAGATCATCTAGTTCCAACCCCCCTGCCATGGGCAGGGACACTCTCCACTAGACCAAGCTGACTCCCTGTGGAAAGATGTCCCAAGCTTAACTTTGAACAATTTTCACACAATGAAAACTCTCAAAGTTCACTTGGCATGAACCCCAAACCAAGGGATAAGTATTACCTACCACTTTCATTTTATGTCCCTTCCCTCTCTTATCAAAAGAAACAGTGAACTCATTCCTTAGTGACTTTCTTCACAATACTTAAAATTTTAGAGGTCTCTTTTATTTCTCTCCTCATCTGTCTCTTTTGTGCAACTGAAAAATCACATTCTCTTTATTCATTTCTCTGATTGTAATTCCATACTTTCAGCTGTGGCTGCTGTCCACTCTTGCCATCTTCTCCAGTTTTACCACATAGTTTTTAGATGGGAGAAAACTGAATTGCACTCACTGGTCAGCTTACAAGGACACCAGGGCTTTATCCAGTGGCATAATAATAATAATATTTCCCAGTTTGATGTCTATTTCTTGTTTAGCAGGTTTTGAATAAACTTGAGCTGTGAGAAACCTCCCGATTATGAAGAAAACAAACATTTTGAAGAGCAGATGTTACCCACTGTGGCACTGCAAAACTCCCTGTCTCGGGACAGGCGTCTGTCAAGTCCTGCAGAGCCTGGCTCTCCCCACACAGGACGGGGGACAAATCGGCAGGAACAGCACCGCGAGGCAGAAAAGGGGGAGGAGGTGGAGATCTGTAGCAAAGAAGAGTGCTGGTCAACGTGGGTTGGTAATCTCTGAAACTGTGACTGCTGCAGCCTGTGCAGGGATCAACCCCTGGAAGCCAAGAATAAGAAATGATCATGAGTTTCCAGCCATACCACTGAGTTTTCTCCCTCTATATATGTAGGTCTTTCATCTCTTTTTTTTTTTTTTTTTCCCCCCATGAACACATTTCTCACAGATGCTTAATCATTTTCAGTAACAACATTTATCATTTGTCATTTTCCAGAATGAAGAGATCACAGAGTACCTCAGGCACGTTTTCAGCAAAGCAGTGTAGACAGGCAGTATCATTTGTCTGGTGTTACTTCTCTGTATATTCGAAATTGGTCACACATTACTTTCCTTCCCTGCAATGTGCTTCCATTTTTCCTTTCCCATACTGCATTTTATACTTATAACCATTTTGATGTCCACTTCTAAAACCCAAGATATTTACATTTCTGATTTTCAAGTAATTCCATCCAACCAAAACCCTATCCTCCAGGTTATTTTTGTTCAACTATGTTGTCCTGCTCTTTTTTTCTGTCTAAACTGCATTATTTTTCTGCTTTCAAATTAGATTGATGCATAACTCCAGTTGATATGTTCCTGCCTCTACTATACAAATTTGTTTACTTCCTCTCATATTGTTAATGGACAAATAAAATAAAAAAAAAGTGAACTTAACACCAACTCCAGCTTCCAACTTCTCATCTCCACAGTTGCATGCTACTACATAGTTTTATTACCCCTTTTTTATGTTTCTCTGCCAGTATTCATTCCATGTTACAGTACTCAAAGTATCAGCCAATCTGGAATTTATTTTTTTTTTTTTTTTTTTTTAGATAGCATTCATGTATACTTTGGAAATCACAAGTGATGTTTTCCCTGCTAAAAACACTTATCTCTAGTACTTCTCATTCTTCAGAAGAACCTCATGCATAACCTCACGCAACACTTGCATTGTAAAATAGCATCACATTTGTAATTCCATATTCAGCAGGTAGGTTTTCCTAGTTATAAGGGTAGGACTAGTCCTGTGTAGAGGCAAATGCTTGGAGTAGACACACAACTAAATGCCCATTATTTGGGAAAATGTGCAAGTTTAAGAGGTTTTTTGCTTTAATATCAATGTTCACCTGAAAATGTATACTAGCAATTACTAATCTTTGCATATTATTTTTTGCACAGTGTCTTAGAGAGCCCTCTAACTACAGCACTATTCCAGCCTTAATACAACCTTGTCCCATCCTACCACACTGGAAACTAAAACCTGGGAAGGCAGGAAAGCACATGTAGTCCTGAGTGTTTTCCTGTTCAGAGCTCTTCTGGAGGTCTATGGGTCAGTGATATTCACCTAAGGTCCCTGTGACTAGATGGAGACACACAAAAGGCAGACCCTCAGGTATTGCCCAAAACAAGCATCCCAGTCCTACTGTTTGTTGACCTTCACCCCATTCACCTCCAACCAACCATGCATATGCACCACCAGACACGTGCTGAGGATGCTAAGGGACACGAGGATCCTAAGGGACTGAGGATGTGAAGGGACATATCACCCTTGGTCAGCACCGTGGTGCAAGTCCCAGCTGATCATAAAATGAGGATCATGTCTCATTCTTAGTCATCTCTTATTCAGGACAGCATGAGGACAGAAACAGCAGTATATTCAGATTCATGAGGGTAAAATAATCAACCAAGCAAAAATTTGAATACACTAAAAGTTAAATAAGACTCATAAAGAGAAAAGTGGTTCTCTAAAAAATTATAAACATAAATTTATTTTTGTATACATTTATATGTATAGATTGGAAACAAAGAAAAAGAAATGCAAGTGTTTTAAATATTACACATGTTCTTAAAGAGGGCAGAGAGAATAATTAGTTTATTTTGTATATGTGCTGTTCGTGAATTAAAATGCTGATTATAGGACAAAACATGGGTACCAATGACAAATCACAGGCTTACAGTGTTCAAATCCTCCAGTCTCTTAAAGGTGCCTGATGGGATTTCTCATATCCTGCTAAACATAAAATCTGTTGAAAAGAATGAGAAATTCAATTGTTCTTATCTCCCGTCATAGGGAAGTGCTGGGGAAAGGAGGGAAGTGGTTGGTTTTGGTTTAGTGTGTAATGCGCTTGTACTTCATGGAGAACATGAGGCTTGTACTTAAGACGGAGAACAATGTGTTGATGATAAGAATAGAAGAAAGAGAAACAGCTGCACCTGACAGAAATTTCACATTCTGGTAATTAAATCCACAGTGTTGTCTGCCAGAAGTTTCTCTTCTTTATTCCATAAAATCCCTGCCTTTCACAGGTGCTCAAATGCAGCTATACATATATAACACAGCTACTGTGGCACCATCTGCACAAGTAAGTGACTTTGAAATGTTGTTTTTCAGAAACATCACAGATAAAACAGGATAATTCCTATCAGGGTAATATTAAGAACAAGATGTATAGTCTCACCATGCATCTTTCAGGTAGGGACACCACACAGAGCACCTGCTGCTCATCACAACAAATGAATTCATCCTCACCTCTGAACTTAGCTGCACACAAATTAGAGCAGCAAACCAAGATACTGGAATACTTTATAATCTGCTTGTGGAATTAAAACTAATCACAACAATGAAATAAAGAGCTAGATAAGTAAGAACTGTAGGGCTTGTGGGCTGTTTGTATGCCCAGACTGCCTTTAAAGAGTGTCATTCATTACACTATCCCCTAAATACTATTTAGAAAAAGATTGACAGTTTTGTGTTGACCATTTTAGATTAAACAAGTAATTATTAAACTTGCTTATCTGACAGCTCACGGTCACAGCTTGAATGAAGCTCTCCTTTCCACTATTTCAGCTAATCTCCAGTTTGAAGGAGAACATTTCGTGCTAAGTAGAAGAAAATCTCATTTCTGATTTCTTTTATCCAAATCCTAAAAAAAATATTACAAAATCTATAATAGGACTGTACTTAAATTTTAAAATGCCCTTTGCTTTGCTCCTCAAAAGTTGGAGTTAATCAAAAGGTAAGGAATTCAAATTCATCCACAGCACCTGAACATCAATATGGCCAATAGATTTTGAAATATTAGCAGTCTACAGAACTAGGGAAAGAAATCAGATAGATTATTAATGCAGGAATGACCCAGCTTATTAAGGGAACGTATCTTTCACTTCCTCATTGCTTTTCTGCATTTTTCACAAGGGTGGAGTTTTTTATTCTTACTTGGCTGGCACTGAAAGAGCTGATAAATCTCTAGAGATGCTTCTCAAACACTAGCAGAGTGAACTCTGACAACCCATAAACACAGCACAGTTCTCAATCATTAGATGCAGCATTGAAATTTACTTTTTAGGGGAAAAGAAAAAATAGAATATAAAAAACGCACTAACTTTTTATTTGGAGTTTCTCAGATCCTCCCATGAAACTAGAAATCCTGCTAATTACAGGAAATTTTATAAATTTAATGGAGTTCAAATACAACTTGGTTTCTATCTCATTTCCCAATGCTATCTCCCAAACACACATTTCTAGTCATAAGAACACTGCTATCACTACTACTGGTTTTGTAGCTATTTTTGGATGAAAATCGTAAAATCAAAGAACAGCATATATTACTCATTAAATTACTCAAATAAATAACAACAGCAACATTTTTCTTGACTCAGCAGGCACTGTTTTTTAACACAACAGTAAGTAAACAAAAATCACATTTCTAATACATCACTTGAAACTTAAATATCTTTGAATTTTTGGTAAACTTGCACAATGACCTCTCCACATTTAAAGCCTGTCTCTGTTTATCCTAGAAGCCTATGCATTCTAAATCATATCTATTTAGATTTTCTACAGGTTTTTTTACCCTAGAACCCTATGCATTCTAAATCATATCTATTTAGATTTTCTACAGGTTTTTTTACTATGCTTTTTCTCAGAGAATACTGACTATTAATTAACCCTATTCAATTATTCCTGGTGAGCATCTGAGATTTTATTTGCAACCATATGTGCCTTTGACCTTCTTCACTGGAACACTGAAACAAGCTTTCAGGTAATTTATCACAACTTACAACTTTTTTTTATTACAACTTTTTTGCATTTATTTCTCATCTAAGTCAAAATATATATGTTAGATCTAATGGCTTTTAAATCAGTTCAAAGAATGAACACCATTTTGAAGCATCAGTATCTCACAGCTTTTTCAGGAACTGGGAACTAACAGCATCTTAGCTATCAGAATTCATTAATCCTATGGAAAGATTCCTGATGCATAAAATACGCAGATATTGCCATGTTTATGATTATTAGTTAGCTAGAAAGCTTTTATAATACACAAGTATAGCTGAAGAACTTCATGGGCACATTAAGCTATTTTTCATTAAAAGCATATTTTTAGAGAAGAAAAATCAAATTTTATGTAGAAGATGGCGCTGTCTCCAAAGTACTCAAGTACTGATTCCTCATTTTTGCCTAAAATAGATGACTATTCCCAACAGACAGCACTGCAGAACATATGTAATTTTCAAAGCAATAGTGTGCGTGACTTCTTAGAAAGTCAAAAAAGGCTGCCTACTCCGTTCACGCCAACCTTGCTCCCACAAGACACTGGATTCAGCCTTCCACCTCCATCCCTTCACCTCCTGTCATCTTCATAGGCTGGGCTCCAGAGGAGCTAATTATTATTTCCACTGCCACATTAGCATACAGAGCAATCTCTTTGTAAGCCAGGACATGAGACACAATTTAGTAAAGATTCTCCATACTAACTTCAAATTAAGTCATTCCTTTGTCAGAGGTCAGTCAGCTTGCAACTCTAGGGAAGTAGTCATTTAGATAAACGAAGAGCTACCCTGAATCATGTAAAATAAAGCTCCCTAATCTTAAACATTTTGATCATCTAATGTAAAAGAAAAACCAAACAAACTAAACAACCCTTAAAAAAACCCAAACAAAAAAAGCCCCCCAAAACCTTGATAAGATATTCAGGCAGGGTCAGATTTTTTTTATTTTTTTTT
>VXBL01009298.1:49252-72136 GCA_013400195.1 Aramus guarauna
TTTGGGGGGGGGGTAGGGGACGGGACAGTTAATTGAAATACAATTTGGTTTGTGAAATAGATGCTATTTTCATTCACTAGATATAATTTTCCAGCAAAATGTTATGCATGGCAATGCCTGTTATTGATTGCAGGACAAACAGGTCCTTATGAGACTTACTCAAGAAAGCTGCAGTCTTCTCCATCTGTGAGATACCATTCTTTCATTTTCATTATTATTCAAACAGCAAGAGCTGAGAACAGTCTCACTGGAATATTCTTGAACTAGGAGGTCAGCCAACTCTTAGTTTCAAGAGAACATATTTGTCAAAGTTAAAGGCATGAGACAGTGTAACCTCACAGCATACAAGAGTCTGAAAAGGAGAGTCTGACATATAATCAGAAGAGCATGAAATATAAAATTCTCTCAAGACAATCAGAAATCCAGAGGGGCTTGATGAGAAATAGGTTGCCATATGGGTCAGAAGGGAGGTACTGGTCAAGTGGAATTTTTGTAGGAGGGAATAGCAAGGTTGTGTTGAAGTTTTAAGCCAGGAATCTTGAGTCCTGGTTAAGATTATAAAGTCTAAGTCTTCAAGACCTCTAAAAAAACCAAACCAACCAACCAACCAAACAAACAAACAAAAAAAACAAACCAACCAAACAAACAAAAAAAACCCAAAAAACCCTAAAATAATAATAATAAAAATCTATAAAGAAGCTCTCCTGACTCACTCAAATCTAAACAATGAATATTTGCTAACAATAAAGAAGTATTTGGTGTTCACAGAATAAAACTTTTTCATTTTTGTTACTTCAGGGTTTTTCCCTAGAGCAAATGAAGCTACCAGACATGTAACCCAGGCTGTACTCTAAATCTTTCCTGATAACATTTCCTGTGCATAGCACTCCTAATAAATTTTGTTTTCCAATAAGAAACTTAGGAGTTGTTCAAAACATAGTCGAGTCCTTTTCTATAGTTACAAAAGTGTCTAATAACGCAAGATTAGAATCAATTCAAAAGATCTGTAAGATTGAACAGTGTTAACCCCACCTCATATCACTTCTAACTAGAGCCACAAGGAACAACTGAGATACCTGAATCATGAAACGTGGTTGTACAGAAGCGAAGATGTCAACACAACAGAAAAAGGGCTTCACAAAGGCTTTTGTCACATCTATATTTCATAAGTCAGACAGACAGTTCTGCATTAATTTTTAAGTAGTCTGTGCTTGCCCTTCCACAGCATTTAGAGTAATGAATGCAAGTAGCAAATAGAGAGGTAACTCATAAGTGCTTTTGACAACCCTAATTTTCAAACACCCGATCTAGACATATATGGTAGCTACTACAAACAGAGCTGCAAGGTCAGAGTGTCCAGATGCTACCAGCCTGACAGCTTCATTGTCCTTCCCCATGTGATCGTGGCTTTGGTTTGGTTTGTGGGTTTTTTAATCAGCAATTCAAATAAAGAGAAGGAACTTAATATTGGAATTACAAAAGGCACTTCTTTTATATGAATAATGTATACTTATACTTTACATATACAATATAAACATGTGTATCATACATATATAATAACATTTATTTTTATTTATTTTATAGTTATAAAAATCCTAACAGTTGCTTTAAGCAGTCTTCTAAACTCGGGCCTGGCTATCCTTCTAGAAAAAAACCCCAAAGTCTTCTGTGCCTACTGTGCATCTCTGGATAAGTAGTGTTTCTATTTTAGGGCATATGTGTACTTGCAAAGTATCTATAAGTGCCACATAACAATTTTCCCTGTTTTCAAACAGCCCTTGCCTGGAGTACTGGTTAAACTACTTGCATTTCAATTATGCAACTGTTAGGGAATCAGCTTGGCATGTCAGCTTCCTAGATGAAATTTCTGCTTTGCTCAGCTTTTGTTGCCTGACCATGTACTTATTATTTATTCTTTCCGTATCTGATGTCTGTATCACAGTAGAGCTGCAGTGGGAAAAAATATTCAAACTTGTAGAACATAACTATGGTGTGGTATTGAACACCTGTGATACACACTTATAACCAATGTTGAACACTCTGTATGTATTTTCCCTACTAGCAAATCATATTAACTCTTTCAACCATGAAATTCACTTATTGAGTGGAAGGAGACAGATACTAACATCCCATCATCAAACAGTCAGCTGAAGAGCACTGTGGTAGCGTGCTTATGCACACAAAAGCAAGAGTGCTAGTTTGAAAGAGTCAGAACTAATTTCCTAAGCTACTTCACATCCAAAGCCAGAACTCACCTCGATAAAAGCAAGCCTGAAGAACTGCTATTCCTGTCAATACCACTGCACCCAATAAGCATTATTTCAGTACAAGCAATTTGGTAGGTAAATTTGTAAACATGCTCCAACAGAGCAGATGTATGGCCCACGTCCAAGGAAATATTTCGTACAACCAAGATGATCTTCAAATTTATTCCCACTTTGGTCATTTTCAAATCAGCGGAAACCAGCCAACTCTTTTGATAGGAAAAATGAAATCTTTCTATGAAAATTTTTCATTTTCCTATGACCTAGAAAAAATGAGTTTAAAGTAAAAAAAAAAAAAAAAAAAAGCAACCAAAGCTGACCTTTTTTTTCTAAGGCGCAAATGATCTGGAAGTCTAAAAAACCTTTTGTTATTCCCCAGCTACTTGTTCTCTTTTTATGTTTTCCTGCTGAAAAATCCAGGAAGGGGATATGAGGGCAGAGAAATCAGTAAAACCATAAGAAGGTATATTTCAAAATTCTTTTATTTAAAGAATAAAATCTTACTTTAGAGAAAACATAAGTTAAAATTAATTAAAATTTTACCACTTCTGCAAATAACTCATCTGCCATAAGAAAACTGATCTGGCATGGGTTAATGACCTAATCAACATGTACATACATTTATCCATATGCTTGTACATGTTTATCCTTACATACACCCAGAGAGTGTATTGCTCCATATTAAATGGATTATAAGATTCATTCAGGTGTTATTCTGTTTGTCTTTTTCCTGCTAATGACAATACATCTGAATAGCCAGTGAAGTATTGATTAAAGTGGTGTAAGATCAAATCACAGAACAACATCATTAATCTGGACAGAAGTTTTTCTCCAAAGGCGCAAAATACAAGTGGAAAGTAGAGATTCCTTAGGCCTAGCCTTACTATTATTGTATGAAATTTTGATCTATAAATCAGAGGCATGCTCACTTTTGACAGCAGCAAGCCAACAGATAGTTTCAGTGATAATGTATAACTTCCCCCCCCCACAAAAAAACAAACAAACAAAAAAAAAAAACCAAAACAAAAACAAAACAAAAAAAATTCTGCATGGGTACACTAACTTGTCCCCTGAAAGAAGCAAGTTCAGATGGCAGATGAAATCATTTTCCCTATGGAGAAAGTAATTTCTGGGGAAAAGCCAGCAGTATGTTGGGAAGTGGCCTCTTCACGCTAGTAGTCAGACAAGTATCAGAACTGTTGCATCTCTGAGGTGTTTGTCTTCCCATAAAGTTTACTGTCAATGGGGAAAAAAAGCAAAAAGCTTTTAAAAAATAGAGTAAAATAACTCACCAGGCAACTCTATAAAAGGTGTTTAACACTCTTCTTTCCATGTTATTCTTTATTCTGGACTTACTTTCATAAGCAGGCAAAAAAATTTCTTCTAGCAACACATGGCTTAAACTACTTCAACAAATATTTTCCTTTCCCTTTAGATTCAACTATGAGAGAAATACATGCTTGTTTGATCAAAAAAGAAAAAGTAACTGGACAGCTTGCCTGCTTCACACTTGCAGTAAAAGGGAATTTTGATATATGGACTATGATTGCACCATCAGCAGTTCAGCAACTGATGAATACCAGTTCCCTTTCAGATAACAGCACCTTCTTTTGTCCAGCAGTATGAGAAACTCTAGCTGACCATGCTATGCTAGAGAAAGGACTCATAAATAAATCATCACCTTCTGTTGATGTAGAAGAAATAGGAGCATCACAGACAGTGGAAGTTCCATCAAGTGGCACATTTAGAAAACAATACATAGAAGCAAAAGGGAACTATCTTAGTCATTTACATACTTACATTTTGAATATATTTAGAAAAAAAAGAGAAAACATTAGGATGCCAAAACCTATTACCTGGAATCCAAAACTTGTTGAAATAGTTTGCGTCTAGTGTATTAAAACAGCTAAGAAAAGGTCACAAGGCAACAATGTAGCAAAAAGTATTTACTGTGAACTTTAAAGAAAATGACTCCTTTTTGAGGTTATTAAGACCACTGCAGCCTTGCCTAATTGCCCAAATACTCTGTGGCAGATGAGAGAGATGGCTCATTACTCTGCAAAGCTTATGGCATAAGCAGGAGCAGGTAAAAATCTATGGAATTTCAATCCTTTTGAGCTTTAATAAGTGTTCACACTTAAAGGGTATACTTTGAATACATTTTAAAGAAG
Organism: Aramus guarauna; assembly: GCA_013400195.1. Taxonomy (NCBI): domain Eukaryota; kingdom Metazoa; phylum Chordata; class Aves; order Gruiformes; family Aramidae; genus Aramus; species Aramus guarauna. Next base: position 53,688 of record VXBL01009298.1, read on the forward strand.
GGATGGGGCCTGAGCCTTACTAAAACTCCAACACAAGTTCCCACAGCATTCCGAGGTGGTAAAAAGATCACTTCCCTTTCCGTAATTTTAGAAGACTGCTCTGAGACATCTCTATTACTGTAATTCCCTGACCCCCTCCTAACTTTTTCATCTTATCTGTTTCCTCTTGAAGGCAACATTACTTCACTCTACAATTTTTTTAGACATAAGCATGTATTCTTTGATAATTTAGAATCCTGCTGGCTACAGGACTACTAAAATGCATTGGATCTGCAAGAATGCAAAGACAATGGCAAGCACTGCTGTCCCATCCCAGGAAGGTCAGCTGTGATAAATGGGCACTGAATTTCTCAGAGAAATTTTTTTTTTTTTTTCAGTTCTACTGCATTGGGTCTTTAAACTCTTTACAGCAGAGATGCCTCAGAGGAGAGAGGGCTGTAGAAAGAGTACATCCAGGTAGTACAGAAATGTCATTACCGTGCAATAGTGACTAATTCAAATACAGTCTGAGGGATGTCCTCAAAAGGGGATAAGTAAGTATGAGTAAGCTTTATTTTTTTCAGAAACTTGGAGCAATTGCTCTTCATTTGACCATCACCACTTGGAAAAAGCAAGGTAATGCACAGTGAATGTACACCTACTCCCAGGAAGAGGTAAAGAAGGAGGTGGCTGACAATACTGTCATATGAACAGAAAATGTGAAAGTTATGAGGAAGAAAAAGACTATGGATATCTGAGAGAGACTTTTGACAGTTGCTGTATTTTGAAGAATGTTGTTCCTTTATGTTTTTATCAAACAGGTTTTTCTTAGTCTCAGTCCTATATCAAATAGTGTGGGAAATTATCTTCCCTTCTCTTGGGAGAAGAGAGTAAGGGCAAGGGGAGATCTCAATAGGATCAAATACATGGCAAAGTGGATTCTCTCTTCAGGATCTAGTGTGTACCATGCAGCTTGTGAGCCACATACTTATCTCCAGTATCTTCTTCATCTGTAGGAGGGAGAAAGGAGGAAAAAGGCAGAATGCCTGGGCAGAGCGAGTTGTAAACACACTCAGGGGTGTTGCTCAAGGACAGGCATGGCAGTTCTCAGTGCCATGCCAAAGAACTGGCTGGTAAGTTCAAAGCAAGGTAAAGTCTGATCTTGAATCTTTGATTCAAGTTTTAATGCAAGGATACACGAGCAGGATCACAGTGAGTTTGCCCATTCTTTGAGAAGATCATTAACTTAAAGCTTCAGATGCATTTTTTTCTCTCCACTTAAAGATCTGGAAATGGGAACATGACAGAATGCAGTGTCCTTGTTTCTTCCTTAGACAGTGAGAGATGATGATCAGACACCAGAGAAATCACAGACAAAATTCCTGTTGATAACCTTCAGTTTTCCATGAATGCTGTTAACTCTGCAATTGTTTTATGCAGAGAAAAAAAAAAAAAAAAAAAAAAAAAAAAAAAAAAAAAAAGAAAGCTATACAAATGGACTTGGCTTAAAAAAGATAGTTTCTTCAGAAAACACATAGAAGCCTCAACTTGTGCAAGGAGAGGTTTGCAACAACCCTCTCTATCACAAGGCTTATTGTCCAAAACTCGCTGCCTCAGAGATCCCCTCCCTTCTTGGAATCCTCTAGGACTTGGCAGTGCTAGGTTAATGGTTGGACTTCATGATCTGAAAGGTCTTTTCCAGCCAAAACAATTCTATGATTCTTATACAGGCATTTCAGCCATGGCGTCATCTGTCAGAGTATCACAGAGTGCTTTCCTGAAGGTGAAGGGATGCAGAGATGAGAGCTTCTTTCTTTGCATAAAATACAATTTCAGAGTTTTGTAGGCATTACTAGGCTTGAAAAGCAGAAAACTTATTTCTGCTAAGTGGACACTAATTTGATGTGCATTGTCCCATTGACAAATGCAGCTAGTCACAGAAGCTGTATCTTCCTAATTGCAGAAATGATGGTCTGCAAACAGTTCCATATTTTCTTTCAAATTAACTTCTTCCATATTAGAAAGCAGAGAAAGCTGAGAAAGTAGGGATTCTTCAGAATAAAAGAATCTTCCAGACAAACTCAGACATGGAATTTCAGACATAATAAATTAGAAACAGTCCTATTGAGAATAGCTGTCACCTCCAGATCACCCTGGGTCCTCAGCTCTGCCAATGTACAAAACAAGTAGCATACACCAGAGAACTCTCATTAGCAAATCAATACAGCAAATGGATTAAGTTTCTAACTTTAAAATTAATGATGGAAATCCACATCATTAACTTGGAATGGGATTTTCTATGGTCTGTAATCTCAAGCTAGTCTTCAAATGTGCATCAATAGTTGTGAAGAAAAGCTGAATGCCAGTATACATATTTTAACCCTTTATAGGTATATCCAGCTATAACACTATTAACAAAGACTACCTTTTTCTTCATCTTTACAACCAGGCAAAATACATATGAGCCTCTCCTATTTCAGGTAAAAGGAACACTCTACCAAGACTTCTATTAATAAAAAGAGAACTTAACACTATTTTGTGTTAATGCTATTAGATCATTACCTGATACAGAAATTATGCTCATCCTTCATCCTGTATGTTACTTTGAGAAATAGAAATATTTTCGATCAAATGTAATGTTCTAACAAAGAATTTGTTTTCATGTCACCACCCACAAAATCAGTCCATGCAATCAGTTAAACTATAAAGCTTAAAAAAAAAAAAAAAAGGACAGAGAAAATTGTCCCTGCATATATAAGAATTATCAAAGTCAGAAGCAATCTTTAATGCTGAAGTCACACTCAAGAACCATTCTTGGATCCTGAACAAATTGCTTTGAAGTTAAGATGTATTAGACCATGAGAGCCCACAGTAGGCATTAGGAAATGAAATCACTCTCTCTGAGTTATTACTATGTCATTTTTCTTTAATGCAATTCATTTAATGCTTTTTTTTAATACAAAAGTTGAAATAATCCCATCATTCAGGAAAAAGAATAAAACTACAGCAGTTACTGTAACTGTGGTTTTTTTTACCCAACTGTAAAGCAAAGGAATTAAAGAAATATCAGGAGTCTAAAAGTTCAGCAGCTTCATTACATTTCTGAAGCTGGCACGAAGTATATTTTTATCCAACTGACAGTAATTACTTCAGTAGTCATTTCAGGGTTTTGCACAATTCCACTGCTATACCACCCTTCCACAAAAAATTTGCAATGCTTACATGATCAGATCACAAAGGAATGGTCTCTTTGTTTCCAACACCGAATACAGAAAAAAGAGCCAATATATCAAACAGTTTTACATCTAGTAAAGACAAGATTTGTATTTGGATATGCTTCTTAACTACTTTTCCTCTTAGAGCCATTGGAAAAATTCCATATGGTATATAAGAAACCGTTAAGAAATTGCACTGTCTTTATGTAATTTGTCAATGGTGCATAGAGCTCTGCATGAATGCTAGAGATGAATGTGAAGATCTGCAGCGGTGGGAGTTGCACTCCCGCTATGCTGCCTGATGGAAACAAGTCAGAAAAAAAATAATAAATCAGGTGCCACAATCGAGAAAGAAGGAAAGGAACTCAAGTGCCCTATTCTTGCCAGATTTCAATACTATAAATTTTAAGCAAAAGCAACTTCATCTTAGCCAGCTATCAGTAAACTATCAAAGGGGAAGTATCGTAAAGATCTATTGCAGTAAATCGCTTCCTTTCTCCCCTCTTCAGAAGTTATCACAGTCCCCAGCGCCTGCTCCCACAGCATGGGGGAAACACGGACTCCTCTGTCAGTGACTTGAGTTTTCGCACCATGAGCCTAACAGGAAACCCGGTTGGGATCAGGGACGCATTTCCCATCTCCAGCCGCCATCCCTCCCTTCCCTTGGGCAGATGCTAGAACAAAACCGCTGTGGTACAGCCTCCCAGGGGCTGAGCAGCAGAAGCCCCAGGTGAGATCCCAGCAAGGCAGCCAGCTCCAGCTGGCACCGTGACCTTCGCAACCTGCCCCAAGACACCCAGGAGAGCACTCTGTGCAGAACAGACCCAACTGTGAATAACTCTGCAATAAGACCACTGGAGTTATATATGTGAAGATTCTCCTTAAAAATTACATGACCTTCACAGTTACACCTCCATGCTACACAGCCACCTTACTTCATAAAGACATTATCGATTAGTATTTTAATAATAATAATTATAATAACCATGAGAGCCAGTGAATTAATGCTCTCACCAGCAGTACAATTCTATAAAAACCATTTAAAATAAATTACACTAACTCAGCTCAGCAAAATCAGACATTAAATCCAACTCTTAACTCTGAGACCAGACTGCATCTGCTACAGGTTCAACATTTCCACTTACAGAGATGCCATTTTGCCTCATGAAACTCATTGCCATTTATGTCAACAAGAATATTAATAAAGTTATTGTTGACTCATCTCCCAAAGGTGCTGGGAAGTGAACCAACCATCTGAGAGGTACTTTGAGATCATAAAAGGATGACCAATTTTTCCAATTTAACATGCTTAGTGCTCACTCTGAACTATGCATCTTATTTTATACAAATAAATCCATATAAATATATAAACTCCTGTCTTTCTTTTATTTATACCTTCAATTGTATATTGCTAAAATATATATTGCATACAATCTTTTCTCCAGGAAGTGTGGAACAGTGTGACACAATGAAATAGGACTAACCTGGCAGACCAAAAAGGCAGCACTTAATAGCAAGAGCAGTCAGTAAGTCATGTATGTTTGACTGACACAAAACTCAAAAAGCATCTCAACTTTTTCCTTATCAGCTAATGAGTTTTAGCTCAAGTTGAAGAGTTTTGTTCACTATTTGGGTACTAACAGATCAACTAACTTCCTATTCAACTATTAAAAAAACCCTCAAACCCCACAACTGAAAAATATAGAGCTCATGTAGACTTCTGAGGTAGAGCTCCTTACCAAGAGCTCTACATGTAACCCTCAGAGGGTTTATAAACAGCAAGTTTATAGTTATGTACATCACTTGTTACACAGAACTAATCCAATGAAAGTTTTACTGAAGCTGAAAATGAAGTATTTCAACATGAGACGCACTAAGCATGCACAGAATATTTATCACACGTGTTCCTCAATTTTTTAAAGTAATGTAAAAGTAAATAAGATAAAATTGTTTGATGCTTGCTTCTGGGACAGAGTGCATTGAAGCATCTTCTAGATCTGTGCAGAGCAGAATTTTCTTTTTGTCTTTTTTTTTTTCCAACACTTGTGGAAACACCTCCAACTCTGGAGGTGGCTACCTCCAGAGACAAATTCACCTTTCTGCTGAGCAGCAGCAAAATTCTGGTGTCTGAAAGGTATCCTTGCAGAGACTGCCAGCTCATGCATGGTATGTAGACTCAGGACTCATTAAACTAAAATCTCCTGCATGTTGGCTGCTCCATGTTAACTCTCCACATGCAGGTCACCCTACAGTAAACATCAGGCAGTTCAAGGATGGTTATCTCTCACTGAAAGATAACCCTCCTATGCCACACATAAGGAGAAGAGGCAAACAGACATTTACCTCACAGAGATGACAGGTAGTGACTCAACGTTTGCTCTGTCTTGTTTTGTTTCACTAAATGCTACAATGCAGCATAGGCCAACCTTTCCGAAGTTGTCAGCAATGAACAAGATGACAGTCAATCCCAAAAGTTCCTCCAAATTACTTCCAAGCATAGAGCGAAGTCTTATCTCTGGAAACTTCTTGCTAATCACAACTGAGAAATAAAACAACAACCTCAAAACATTCTCAGAAACTAACAGCTTGATCACAAGTCATGAAATAGAGCTTGAACTTGGTCAAACAATTCCAGACAACCTGTTGATAAGCAGAAAAACCATGAAGTGAAAGTACCTCATGCTCAATAAGTAAAAAACTGTTCTTGTTTCTTGCCCTCCAAAGACCTCAAGTACAACTTATTCTGTATATAATCAGAAGCAAATACATATTCAGGAAGGACTAGAAATGAAGATGAGACTTTTCCCCTCTCCGTCTTTGTATATTGGCATATTGGATTTTCTATACAACTCAGGCAGAGCAGACTCCTCCATGCCAAGGCCATGAGGGTAGCGATTGCATCTGCTTGGGTATGTCCTTCTCCAAGAAGTAATGGTGAAGCAGCACTCTATCTTAGCAGTGCTGGCAGCACCACAGTATCAGTAGCTAAGTAGTGCAGAGAAAGAAAATATTTGTGTGGTGCACATTAACAAAGGAGATCAGAAAATGCCTGTATCTTTGCATCCGCTTTCAGTTAAACTGACAACTGTGATCAGAAGTAGCAGCGGTACAAAGCCAAGATAAATTAATGGTCAAAAATAAACACAGACAGGCAGATTCTGTACATGTTTTCCTTGACCATAGGTCATCGATCGGTAAAAACACACTAGAATATATGAATACCTGGGAGGAATTCTTATTTTTTAGGGTTTTTTTAACTGTATTTGCATGCACACACACGATTTCATACTTTGCATGAGGATAAATCCTTAGAAGTAGAAAAACAGTCATCGAACTGAACAATCACTTGTTCTCCCTGGGGGACCTTGGAGTATCAACCATATTTATCTTATTTTTACTACTTATTTATACAAAGTGAACTGTGTTAACTACAGTAACTGAGGGATACCCACTTCAGAACATCATACTAATTAGCAATAAGGGTGTTAATTTGCACATTTATAGACAAGAATATGGAACAGAGCACCCTAAACAAACATTGAAGACATTAGCTTTGAGAAAAAAAAGCAGTTCTCATCCCTGAAGTGCTTTCCAGGACCGAGCAGTATCCACTTGTTACCAGACACCAAACCATGGTAACCAGTTCAGTCTCCAGTCCCTAGACTAGATGAGGCAGGGGAGGTCCACTGAGCCCTGTAGTATTTTATACTCTACAAAAAGGGCAACTCCTCATTTCAAAGGTTTTGGTTTCTGCTAACATAAAGCAGTAAAAACGTATTACAGGACAGCAAATCTATGTCTAGTCTGAACAGAGGCATGTGATTCATGGATGCCAGAAGATCTCACTATCGTGCACCGCTGTACAATTTGCATCATTTTTCATTTGCTATCACACACATAAGATCACTTCTGCTTCAGTTTCCTGAGTGGGAGTTCCCTGGGGACTGGATTTCATTATCAATTTTGATGGCTGAATGCTTTCAACCTTCAGCTTACATCTGGACAAAGCATACAGTGAAGAATAATACAATAAATGTCCTGTCATCACTTACTGACAAAGTACAATGATCTAGTCATTGTATGCTTTTCAATTTTACAGAATAGTTGGTTATGTTATGCATCACAGTCTTTATTTTTCATATTTCTCATCTGAGTCATTTGAAAACCATTAACCAAATCCCCACACTCCTAAAGCCACTTTAAAAACAATTATTTTGAAAATAAATGATTTTTAAATTCCTTCTATGTACTTGTGATCTATCATGCCTTTCAAGTGTCTTAGGTTTTACATACAGACAAAAGGGTTTCATTTTAAAACCTCAGAAAGGAGAGTCTGGGAACTGGGACTTCAATAAAGACCACAATTGGCCTTTTTAAAGAATAAGGTGTGGTGATAATTGCCTCTTGTTTCTTTGCTCACCAGAAGAATTCTAGTCATGTGTAGGTTTAATCCAGCTAAACCCTCAATTAAGCAAGAAAATTCAAAATCAGAGTCCAAATCAAGTGGTAGAGTACAAATCTATAGAACAAATGTCCTTAATGTTGTGAGTGTAAATCATTTAGCCTTTCCCTCCCCACAGTAACGGAGACACTTAAATATGAGAACAAGGAGGAGACAAGACTCTAAATTTATGCATATTTTTCCTCTAAACTTTTGCATATTTTTCAAGAAGAGGATACTGGGACATCTTCCTCAGGCAAGTATTTGAAGGATATTGTGAATAAGCTAACTCAAAATATTTTAGCCCTTAAATTTTAAGAGGTAGATATTGCTCATATACTGAACAGCACATTAATCTAGGCACTGACCTCAGAAATAGAGGGCTGTGTTCCAATTCCTCCCCTGACTTTGTCTATTCTGTTACGTGAAATGTCTCTCCCTGTCTCTCCATCCCATGAAAAGCCTATACTAGAAAAACTCCTTTTTTAAAAAAAAAAAAAAAACTACAGGATTAAAACAAACAAAGAAAAAAAACAAAACAAAACAAAACATAAATCCCCAAAAGTTGTAAAAAATAGAATACTTGTCCTAGGTATACCAGTAACTTAAAAAAAAGAGAACATCTACACCTTTTTTTCAGGAAGTCATCTATCAAATTTTTTTTACCACAAAGCAATCTGATAAGAAACTAGAAAACTTCAATGAAAACAGAATATATGTTGCTACTGTAAAGAGTAATTCTTCAATGGCAGTCACAACGTTCATCCTAGCAAATTAAGTGATCTCGGAAATGTTCCCAGACACTTTGGGCAAACGGTCTGGAGCAGCCCAAATCTATGTTTATGGTCTGCCTTAGCATCCAAATGCAAGTGGCTTAATGCCCACTCCATTCCCATTAGGAATTGTTTCTGGAACATTTTAACTGCTGAACGATACACTGAAGAATTGTTTGTGAGAAGACTAGTTTAAACAGTTTAGAAGTACCGTCAGGAATGATCCTGGTCACTGTTTTCCCAGGGCAAATCATCACACTAAAAAAGGACCTCCTGCACATGGTTCCTAGGATTGGCTGATCTGGACCACCATTTCCCTTTTGGGCTTTGTTCTTGAGAAGGTGGTAAAGCAGCAGAACAAGGTCTGAGAGGGGCAATGAGAACAGTCAGATTTCAAGAGCATAGTCCATGAACAGATATTTAAATTGTCTAGGCTAGAAAAGTCTAAAAGGAGACATGAGTGTAATTTTCAAGATTGGCAGAAGCAAATTATGTTGCACTTCTGCTATGGATAGGTCAGTAAGTAGTACGTGTAATTTCTGACACAGAAGATATTTAAGGTAGACCTTAAATGACAAAAGAATTCTAAAAAAAAGGAAGATTGCTAAACACTTGTCTAGACAGCAAATTTCTTGATGAATGAAAATCCATCACTGGAGATTTGTAAATAAGTTTAGGCATACATTTGTTGGGAATGGTTTAGGTAGGATCAATGTTACCTGCAGGCAGATGGACTAGACTATCTTCTTCAGCTCTACTCCACCCATATTTCTTATGATCTACTTTGTGCTTTTATTTTCATATGTTCTTAGAGATAACAGTGTAGAAAAGATACAGTTAATGTCACTGCAAAGCAAAAAAAAAAAATCTATACCTGTACAGAATTTTCCCTTATTTCATTTGGAAGTAGAACTGTTAAGTATGTGGCAAGAAATGCAGGAAACAAAAGTGCAACTACTTTTTNTTAAGAAAGCTAACTTCATTTAAGTTTTTGAATTCTCCTTCGTAGTTTAGGGACACAGACCTCCCATGAGACAAACCATCTGTCCAAAACTGGCAGCACATATCGCCCTTGCAGCATCATCCTATTTCAACAAAGTTGAATAAACAAAATGAGTTACTGCATTTTTTATTTTTTTTTTTTTACTCCCAAGTCTTAGGGGATCAAGTGTGTTGAAATAAGGATTAAACTAATGCGAAAAATACCATCAGGAAACTTTCCCAAATACCTTTGAAGTTTTGCTGATGTTATAATAGAGCAAAAATGCCCAAAGATACATTTTATTCTTTGTCTTTCTGTATAACTCCTCTCTCCTTTTCTAGCTCCATCTTCTCCACATTCCCTAACAACAGTACACACCCTCACTGAATTGGGCCAGTCTTGCTTCTTCTACGTGCTGCTTCACTGTTTTGCAAGTCTTTAGAGGGTCACTGGGAGTTTTCCCAGCTGAGCTTGCTTGATCTTGTCCATTTTGCAGACTTATTGATGTTATTGCAGACCAGCTCTGCAGTTAGAAAAGTGACCCGCTAGGATTGGCATCTTCAGTGCTGTATTAGGGTAGCTTTAGGGTAATTGATTAAAATGGAGGCATTCCACTCCTGTTTGCATAGCAATGCACAAAAATAAGGTGCTGTAACCATCAAAGAAGGAGGTATACTTCAGTGCCTTATGTGTCATGCTTTTCTGTGCTTGAAAGTCAGATGAATCCCTTGGTGAACATGAGTTTCCAACATTTCCCACCTCTATCATTGTTACTCTGATGCAAAAGACGGGAGATCAATGAAGTGCATCTAGTTGAAGGTGAACATATCTCAGTTCTGGCTGCCCAGCAGCTTCATGAATTGTGGGCTGAGCTAAGGATATTCCATCCAAGCATAGCAAGAAGTTGGAGGGAAGCTGAGGACAACTGAGAAGAACCAGTGACTCACAGGCTGGGAAGATCGAAGGACCAGGATGCATGACCAGACTGCTGTTATCCTGGACACTTGTCATGCAACTTTTTTTTTTTGTTTTTTTCAGCCAGCAGCCTGACTGCTCCTAGGAGAGTAGAAACTTCATAAACCAACTTTCAAAGGCTGTAAGGTTTTTGAACACGGCCAGACAAAATCCTCTCTGAAGAAAAACTTAAGCCAACGTAAAAATTAATGTATACACAGTATTGTTCTTGCAAAGATTTTGGATCCCTTGGACACAGCCTTGAAAAATCTCAATAATTATGCCACTTCCCCAAAAAAAAATACAGATTACATGATAAACAATTCATGTAGAAGAGTCAAAATAAATCAGGTGTAAGGCCTTCACAATGTTTTCTGTACACACTTCAGATATGAAAAGTTATTTTAAAAAACATTCTTTGTCATTTCCCTGTTTAAAATGAACATACTGACATTGACAGAATTAGAATCCAGCATCAATTAAATGTCTGACCTTGAAAATGTTACAGAAGTAATGCCATGAATATATTAAGCGTTTTTCACTCATCTCAGCAGGCACGATACTATGAATTATGTAAAAACGAGCATCAATTTTTCAAAGCAATACATGTGACACCACTGTATGGTGAAAACAAAGTACTTACATTAAATGAGACATGCAGTTGGTCCAAACTAATGTGAGGTAAACAGTCTTCATTTAAAATATTTATAAGATAGAAAAGATTCCATAGCTACACTTTGCAGTACGCATTTTGTAAGCAATCTTTTTCCCTAGTATTTAGTGTGGTTATTCTGATGCTAATGTTTTAGCATTTTGACAGCTAGGACAGATTTCACCATCACTGGAGTCAGGCCACTAAAGTAGCTGAGTGTGTGTGGACTGTGTGTATTTCACAATTTTATTCAATTTGCAAGAGATAAAGAAAAAAAAAAATATTGTCACAGACCCTAACTTTTAACCTCCTTTTAACAGTTAAAGAAATGTTAAATAATAATCTTAATTTTAAAAGGCTTTCTTGTCACTAAGAGATTACTAGAACACTGAAAATATTATCTAATAGACAGGAATATTATATCTGCATTTTAAGCAATAAAAGTTACATAACCACTATATTTTCCCCTTTCTTTCTCAGGAGCACCACCTCACCATAGTGAGAGCAGTCATAACTGCCCAGTAAAACAAAGCAAAATGAAAAATAGGTGTCTCAGAAAAATCCTCTTTCCTTCACAGATTAGTTTTTCATCTGAAAAAGCATGAGTATGATAAAATATTGGTATCACACTCAAAATGTCCATCATTAAAATAATATCCAATTTCTCATTAACCAATTTTGGTTTAACATTTTTTTATACTTTGGAGTATCTTCCCCAGCACATTTGAGAGCAAGTAATTTTCTAGATTCATTTAGAATAACAATTCCACTTTCAAAAGTACCTTGGTCATTTAGAAACATCTCCATAACTTTGATGTAAGCCACTCACTGACTACATCATGAATATTTTACCCAAAAATAATTTATCATTTTCCAAATGTGATTCCTGTACTTAAGAACCTAGAACAGCAAAATACACTACAATTGAAAATAAATGAATGACAGCACACTCTGCATTTGGTGTATAAAATAATGCAAATGCTTACTAACTGCATTGACTGATGAGAAATTGTCAGGAGTTACATGCTAAACACACAAATATAAAAAAGAATGATGCTATTCCATTAGGACAAATTTGAAACTAATATAGGATAACATCTTAAAGATTCATTGAGGAAAAAACCCAGAGCTGTAAATCTTTAAAGAAATGCAGTCAGAATCATATGAAATGCCTCTGAATCAAATATATTTTATCAAGAGTTCTGGAAAATAGGTGATTTCTTAGCTCAACTCTGGTCGTGCTTCAGTGTTTCACAAAAGAAAGTAAATGCATATCTGCATATCTATATATACCTAGGTATACTAAAAATGCATTTATATACACATATCTGTATATACAATTATACATACATAAAGATATGTAATACAAACATATTTATACAATTATGTATACACCCTGTGCAACAGATCACCGTTCAAATTCGGTCACGTTTAAGCAGCTGTGATTTACTGGGATTATTTAGCCCAGAGAAGAGAAAGCTCAAGGGAGGATCTCATCAGTGTATATAATTACCTGAAGATATTTGGCTGCAAATAAATCAGAGCCAGGCTCTTGTCAGTGGTGCCCAGGGACAGGACCAGAGGCAATGGGCACAAACTGAAATATAGGAGGTTCCCTCTGAACATCAGGAAACGCTCTTTGACTGTGAGGGTGACCAAGCACTGGCACAGGTTGCCGAGAGAAGCTGTGGAGACTCCATCCTTGGAGATATTCAAAAGACTTCTAGACATGGTCTTGAGCAACCAGCTCTAGGCAGCCCTGCTTTGAGAAGGGAGGTTGGACCAGATGCCCGTATGGGTCCCTTCCAGCCTCAATCATTCCATGATTCTGTGAGTTACAATGTCTTTTGCAGTTTCAAAGACAAGGGGTATCTGCAGTACAATTCCTTTCAGAAAGGAGAACTGATCCATCAGAAACACACTTCTGGAGGATATAATTTAACATGAAGATCAATATTTTAAAAATGGATCTAGATTTCAAAGTTTTGAGAACCTTTTTAATGCTGTAGCACTAATTACCATTTTCATAGAATTTTGTAATGCAGCATGCTTTTAGTTTGAAGAAGTGATCATGTTTAATGTTGTTAGAACACCGAGGCCACATGCCTAATTAAGAATGCAATTGGCAGAAAAGTGTGGTAATAAACAAATCTAAGGCATATATTTGTGTAATTAATGACAGCATTGATTTTCAGTAGTTTAGCTTTTCAGCATAGGGATGCTGGGTTACTGTTATGTATAGTTTTAGCATAGTGCGAGAAGTATTCATCACAAGCAACAAGGAAAATAATTAGTTTTGAGACAGAGGAACTGAGGCTGTAAATATTGAAGTAGCAACACAAGGTTTTAAGAAAATGCCTGAGGGATATGTAACACAAATCAACTTCATGGAAATTCTCATCCCAAAATATGTTCTACCTCTTGTAGTGTACCAAGTGCTCTTACAGACACTCAAGGTAGGAAAAAACCAAAAAAAAAAAACAAAAAACAACACAAAACCAAAAAACAAACAAACAAAAAGAAAAAACTTCCACTACATACCTGGACAGGTATCACTCAGCTGCTAAAGGACAGACAAACACCGCTACCCATATAAGACTATTTTTTCATCAGCTCAACCCTCCAGTCACTGGGCCCAGGTTGCAGGATCACTGCCATGTTACTGAACACTATCCTTACCATCCAGCAATACCAAACTAAACTGATAAGGCAAGCCAGGAGGGCATAATTGAATTTTTTACAAAGTAGCTGTAGCACACAATATTTTTAGGAAGATTTTACTCTTTCTTGTCACTTTTTATATTACCACAAGAAGGAGGATAATAGCTTTGAACCTGGGGAATGGACCTGAACTACAGTCCTGGGTACAACGGTCAGAATCCCCACCCAGCCATGGGATCCTTGAGCTCATACCCTGCAGGAGGTGAAGAAAATAGAAACCAGTTGTCACCAAGAGATGGCTCATGTAATTTTGGCCTAAATTTAGTATCTTGTCCACTTTTTCCAGCTGGCTGAATGGAAGGCAGGCAGGTGTTGTGCTTCTGCTAATATATAGCTACATTAAAGCCTCATTTAACATAGACACATGCACACAAGGTACAATATCCTGGGAAAGTCAAAGACAAAACGAGGAAAACCTTATTAATCCTCTCCACCAGTCTGTATGATGGTCATAATGGAATTCTGAAAGTTAGTGCAGGACGGGCAGAAAATCTTTTAAAAGGTATTTATATTGTCTGTGCAAAAGCACTGCATTGTTTTGTTGGAAGAAAGGCTCTTCCTATTAAAGTCTTTGAGATGGTAAGGGAAACATCCATGATAATTTCCTACTGAACTCAAGCCAAAATGTAATACCGAATCTTGATTTTTTGGGCCATAGGATACTTGCTGATGGATTCTTGGAAGCATTAAAGGAAAGCCAGAACTAAGAAATGAAATTAAATCCTGGCCTGGTTAAAATCAAAGGCAAAAGATTTTTGACAGAGGCAAGATTTCAGTCCCAGACCTCTGCTCTGTCTTTGGTGTATTTTCTTCTACATTTGTTGGACTTAATTACACACACGCTTAAGTTAAATTTGAAGGAATACTTGGCAATCTTTGCTCATTTAACTTACTGGTTTTCTGTTTGCTAGTTGCAAAGTGTATTGGAGATGTCATTTATGCTTGTACTAGATATTTTTTCAGTTTTTGTTTGTTTGTTTCTTCTAAGCAGCTATACTGAGCCATGTGTAACACTCCACAGTTTTGGAAAGTATCATCTGATTTTCATGGATGCGTTCTTTAACTGAAAGCACTGATTTAAAGACAAGCAGAAGTTACAGCTAAATTTTGGACGGGGTCATAACTTGGAAGAAAAACGAGCCTTTGCAGTCCAGACTGACACATTTAAGACCTCAGGAACGGCAATAAGGTTAGAGGAGGTAAAGTATGATGAAGGCAGGGATCAATAAAACATAAAAATAGGATACAGAAATTACTGCTGTATTGGAACAAAGTATTCCTATACAGGGGAAAAATACACAATTTACTGTCGGTAGTTAATAAGTATGTGAAAGAGAAATACAATGTAAAGAGATGAAAAACAAGTGTGTGTGTGTGGTATAGAGAAATGTGAAAATACATCTAGTGGACATATCACAAAAATGGATTACTTTTTTCCCCTCAGTGCTGTCTTTCACTGGGGAAAAAGGGCAGGGGGAAGGGCAATCTGAGTTGCAAAGAGCCTACTTTCATTTAAATTTTTGAGTTTTCCCTGGGAAGTTGAAAAAGCAAAAATATTTGAGTGAAAATTTCTAACTGAGCATTTCCTGTTATTTAAAGAACTTTTACTTCTCTTATTTATAATTATTATCAACTTTAAATAAAAAGATCAGCATTTTGGAGCTGTCTGCTCTCACAAGAACAACTCATGGGATTGTTCTCTCCCGACAGAGGGAAGAACCTGAGAGCTCAGATACTAAATGCTGCCCGGAACCCTCTGGGAGGTTTCTCATCATGCTGAGTCCTCATATTGCCCATCTTCTGCTATAAAATTTGTTACATACACCCACTGAAGGTATGCTCTTCCCCACACAGCCAAAGTGTGATTCTCGTGCCAAACCACAGGTGACAAGTGCCATTTTGGGCACCTTTGGCATTCCCACAGGGTAACAGATGGGACCAAAGTCTTACTGGAGATCTGTGCCTTTCTCAAGTAGGGTTTGGTGGTCAAGTGAGGTACCCTCAAGTACGCTCATGGCCCATGAATCACTTCCCCAGTTTCCCAGAAATTTCTCTGGTTGCACCTTCTGAAAGCTTTACATTTGTAATGGTTACGACAATGTTGCGCACTGTAACAGGTCTTAGGCAGTGAACTATGAAGGGCAGTTCTCAGCTGCTCCGGCAGTGCTTTGCAACTAAAGCAATACACAGAACTCCATGAGTACAAATAATTAATGAAGACAATTATAATAAATAATAAATCAGAACTTTTTTTTTTTTTACAATTACAAGGGTCAAATCCAATTAGTACATTGTAACAGATAGCTAAACCAGCTTTTTTCACTAGCCAAAAACTACAATGGCAGTCTTTAAAAAAAAAAAACCAAACAAACAAAAAAAACCACACAAACAAAAAACCCCAGCTCTTCTATAAATAAATACAAATTAAATATTAATTAGCCACTCGGCAATATATCTCATTTCTACTAAAGACTACTTAATAACCTTCCTAGGCCTATAAACAAGAGACTCATATCACTATAGAGTGACAAAGTTGTTTGCTTGTATTTTGCTATTCTGGATGCAATTCTGAAGATGTTAAAAATATTCATCAGGTTTAGCTATATTCCTCATTCCTCCACTCTCTTTTTTCTTTTCTCAAGAAAACTTTGGTTGTCCTTCTGCTTCTTTTTCCAAAAGTATTTTTTTAAAACCCAAATCTTCATTTTCATGTTAAACAAGACACTGTTTATGGCATATAAGTAAGATATATCACACTTCTAAAATTTCACTAAGCTATACCATGCCAAGGTAACTTTAACCAAGATTAACCAATTTCAACAAGACCTTCTATTCAAAAGGTAGTGCTTATCCTAAGACCTGTCTGGTTTTGGTTACTGGTATGAAATATCTATGTGATTTTAACCTTATTTCAAGAAGAGCAACCAAGAAAACTAGGCGTTAAAAAAAAAAAAAAGCAAGCGAACAATAGAACAAAATGTAAATATTTGGTCTAATTTTTGCTTGAAAGAGAACAATAAGTTTTCTTTAATATGATGTAACAGCTAGCTGCATCCCACTTTCTGTATACTGAATATAAATGATTTTTTAAAAGAATACACAGTTTGTAAGTAAACATTTAATTAAACCTTTTTAGAAAAGATTTCAAGCATGTAAGGGATTCTTGTATGTCTCATTAGAAACTGATTCAGCCCTATTTATGGAAGATCTACACAGTGTAAATCAGTTCACTATAACAGGAATTAATTATTCTGAGTTTATGGCAGTCAAGTAGTTAGCATAGACAGACCCATCTTGCCAGAGCATGCTCCCACTCTAATTCATCCCAGCCTGAAGAAAAGGATCCAACAAAAGACTGACTGCCTGACTGACTGATAGCAAAGACTTTCATCAGCCCCGCTTCCAGGAGACAATAAGGTCTCTTTCTTACATAGGTCCAGCAACATCTTTGCAACCAGGCGGTTTCTCAGTTAAGAGATACTTATAAAACTAGTAGTGTTTTTCAGGTTGATTAACAATATTGGGTATAAATACAAGCTTATGCATTACTTAAATGCTTCCCCAACAAAATAAAAACAGAAAGGAATTTCATTCAAGATGCAGTTAACAAAGCACGATATAGAAAGCAAGACTGAGGTAAAATTAACTGGAGAATACTACGCCGTAATTAATTTCTTACGACAAGTGATTTATAGCTGCTCCGTTAAGAATTCATATGCACTTCATAACCATTTTATTTGCACCATCTTCATTTTCATCCTCAGAGATAATTTTGTCCTGAAACATCTCAATAAGCAATAAACACAGGATAAACGAAAAGTTATGGCAGCTGAAACTGTAGAAAAGTTGATGCTTTGGAAAGCTGCCAGCCCTGAGGAATCAGTTCAGACAACTTGCACTGATTAATGTTTCTGTTAGAAGAGACCATCCCAGGGTTTGCTTTGTGATCCAGCAGAGATCAGAAGGCACTATATGGTCTTTTAAAATACATTAGGATCAGTCAAAATATGTCTAACCTTACAATGAAAACTAAAAGAGACACTAGAGATTAAAGCATATACTTTCAATGCCATGCTGTCCTTGGCATCAACAGGAATCATGCACGTGGGATCGGGAAAGTATCTTTACATTCCTTACACAATTTTCCAACTGATTACAACAAAATATTAAATCTCCTCATTAATATAAACCAGTTAATGGTGGTAAACTACAATGGTGCTACCACTAATAACCTTTAGTTCCATTAAGTTCATCAGACCATGATATTCTCTGAAATACTGTAACCACAATGCTTCGAAAGCTAGAGAATGAAACAACAGATGTAATAACCTAGAATGTAATGTAATGAAAATGTAATATTTATTTTTTTTTAATTCCTCATGTCTTCATTAACTAACATATATTTTCAGAAAAATTAGTATTACAAATGTTTAAACAATGTGTTTGGAAATATTTCACTCAGAACAATGAGATTGCTATAAAAACTATGTTTTAATTAATTTTAACTGCTGTTTTAATTAATTGTAACTGGTATTTTTATGGGTTTTTTGGGAGAGACAAATCTCTTTCACAGAAGGGTTTTTTCAGTAGATAATTACGTAGATGTTTTTTGGTAAAAGCACCTCTTTTGCAGTCAGATTGTCGTATTTCTATCTATATCCTTGTCATGTACTTGGTCTGGATGCAAGTCTGACTAGAGTCAAACATACTCCACAACAGATGAAAGAAGAGG
>VXBL01009298.1:72201-104931 GCA_013400195.1 Aramus guarauna
AAAAAAGTCCTGTCTCATGAAATTACTCCATTAAACCTTTTAGATGGCCAAGAAAATTCTTAGTTTTTCCACTCTGCTGCTATTGTAGTACCAATGAACACACCATAAATTCACCTTAGTGTGCATTTTTTGCACTTAACTGTATTTCCAAGCACCAAGGACTTTTATTACCAACAAAAGAAAATAGGATGCTTCATGAAACTAAAAAAATCTGAAAAAATAGTTTGCATCATATTACTTGATGAATGTGCCAATTTCCTAGTTCAGTAATTTGTCCTTTTTCCATTGCAGTGCAGGTAATTCATGTTCTATGCAGTTCCATTTCACTCTCCTTCGACTCTCCTTTCTCCTCAAAGTACTTTTTTGAATATTCCCAACTGAACAAGAAAAGTCCCCAATTCCTTTGAAAATTCATTTTTACTAAATTAAAGTTGTCTCAATTTTTTCACTGATATTTCAGACAGTCATGGTCCTAACACACAGTAAATAAAAACAACAAATTTCATATCAGCATAAAGCTTTGTTATAAAAAGCATTCCTAAGTCCAAAACAAGTCTTAATTTTTTTATTTATTTTTTTTTAGATCTCAGAATACTTATCAAAATATAATCTTGTCTGATCAAGAATATCAGTTCTGTGGTAGTCTAATGCAGAGACTAAACAGGATTGATTATCTCCCCATCCCGCCCAAATAATACTTTTGTATATCGGCATCTAACTTCAGAGTTGTAACAAAACATGCTTATGAAACCAATGCAAACTTCTCTGTAGAAAAAAAGTACAATTTCTCAAACAGATTTCCCCCCGCCCTTAAAATTGTACTGTCACACAGAGAAAAGGTTTTCTTCTTCCACAACCAGATAGTGGAACTGGCAGAACTGATGAGGCCCCTAGTTCAGAAGCAACTCTTACAGCTCACTTTTATCAACCACACTAAAGACTTTTAACATTGAATGTGATGCTGTCAGATAAAGGAAGCTGATTGCCCTGATAGCAATTATTTTATTTCCCAACATAGACACATTTTCAAGTGCTTCTTGAAGACTTAGAGATGGTGAGATTGCTAAAACTTGTCAGCCAATCTGTAACTTCCTTTACTGGATAATTTGATCCCTATCTTGCTTGAGCTCTGCTTTATTCAGGCCACTAAACTATTTCACGGCAGCATTAGACATATTTATGTATCACAAGCTCTTTACTTTCTACTGAATAGAGAGAGGATAGCTTTTTCAAAGCCTCATGGATGGCCCAAAAGCAGGAGTCTTGTACAAATGAACCCTTCTAAAAGCTGGTTCGGTATCAGCGTAGGTTTACCATCTCGGAAAGCAGTAAGTCATCCCCTTTGCGAATTACTGTTCATCTCTGATGTAGGGCTGAGGGATACAATCAGGAAAAACCTCTGAGATGGTACAAAACTTGATAAGGCAAGCTGAGGAGTAAGTGAAATTAGCATGAAGTGGATGTGAAAACAGAAGAATTTCCAACAGCAAATTTAGCAAAATTACCAATGGTTGTGTAGGGAGATGTATAAAGTGGTTTAATGATTTTTGACAAGATGTTTCACAACTTTTGAACCTGTAACTGGAATGTAGAATACTAAATTTATTAGGAACTTTATTAAGTACAAAATCAAGACCAAACAGCTGTTGCTTTTAACACAAATCCATGAGAGTTATAACAGATCATAAACTGGAATTGAATCAAGGCATTGTATTATTGCTGCAAATAACTAAATAGAGAGACATAAGAAAAGAAATGTCACACTGAGCTATCTAAACTGGAGTGTTTTATGCAAGGCATAGAAGTTAATTCTTCACTCTATAGTTTCAACTGATAACGCTAAAACTTAAGAAAGGTGTGGTCCAAGAGAGAAAGTCAAGAGGAGAAAAACCCACAGAAATTATCAGAAAATTATGTAGATTATGATTAGGAAACATGACCCATAAGAAAATATTGGGAAAATTAGGATTACTTAGTTTGAAGAGAAGTTTGAGAAAGGACATGATAGACAAATATTTAAAATGACTGCTAAAATGTGGAAAGAAACAAATTCCATCAAAAAAATGTGAGAGACTATTAAAAATATGACCTCAAAATGCAGCAAGAATAATTTACATGGGAATAAGAAAACACCATCTAGTGTTAAGGATTTTTCTTGAATAGATTGCTTGATGGGCTTGTGGAATATTCACTGCTAAAAGCTGAAACTTCTACGTTCATCAGCATACACTGAGGTCAACCAGCTGGAAAGCAGCCTTGCAGAAAGGGACCTGGGGGTCCTGTTGGACACCAAGTTGAACATCAGCCAGCAACGTGCCCTTGCAGTGGTGTCCTGGGCTGCATTAGACACAGTACTGCCAAGCAGGTCGAGGGAGGTGATGCTTCCCCTCTCCTCAGCACAGGTGAGGCCAAACCTGGAGCACCTCTCTGTCTGGTTGTGGGCCCTCTAGTACAAAAGAGACACAGAGCTACTGGAAAGAGTCCAGCAAAGGGCCACTAAGGTGACTGAAGTACTGGAACACCTCTCCTGTGAAGAACTAGGACTCCCAGAGAACTGGGGCTGCTAGAGAAAAGAAGGCTCAGGGGGAATCTCATCCACGTATATAAATACCTGAAGATATTTAGCTGCAAAGACGACAGAACCAGGTTCTTTTCAGTGGTGTCCAGCGACAGGACCAGAGGCAATGGGCACAAACTGAAATATAGGAGGTTCCCTCTGAACATCAGGAAATGCTCTTTGATGGTAAGGATGACCAAGCACTGGCACTGGTTGCCCAAGGAGGTTGTGGAGTTTCCATCCTTGGAGATATTCAAGAGCTCTGGCTCTAGGTGGCCCTGCTTAAGCAGGGTACATTTACCAGATGACCTCCAGAGGTCCCTTCCAACTTCAGCTATTCTGTGACTCTATAAAAATAAAAGATGATATGAATATCTGGTCTAGATAATATTGAATAGATGAAGTGGTTTTCAAAGCACTGGAGTCAAACTTCACACAGAGACTTGGACTGGTTTCCAGGTCAAAGAGGTACAACCATTAAAAGTAAATAGATACCAAATCACAAAAATATTTGCCATTTATGATTTTCCCTGCTGCTTATCCTTTTAAATTAATTTCCATATATATTTTCCATTTTTCTGTATTTAATAGGAATGTGCCTTATTATACAGGATTAGTTTACATAACCAGTACTCAGATTAAGCATACAGATTTCCTACTCAAATTAATAATTCATTGAGAATCATACCTTCATATACCATATACCCTCGCCGCCGGCTCCGTGGGTATATGGTCTTGGTTAACTGCTTTTGACTGGTCTAAAGTTGATATTTCACAGAGAAATACAGAGTTTGTGAACATCTTTCTGATAGGATTTCTGCTTGAGAGAAATGGAAGTTGTTCTGATTTTTTTTTTCTTTTGTTTTGGTTATAATAATTTTTAAAAGGCAAGTAAGCCCACTCTTTCTTCCTTTTAACTGCTGTCTCAGCTGGAGTGATCTCTTTAGCACACTTGACTTTTCACTGTGCTCATTTTACAGTTCTTTACTTTGCAGCTCTATAATTAAGACACAGCACAAAGCCAGTAAATGACATTGGGTTCTTTTTATAAACTATGGATTTTTCTCAAGTCCTGCATACTTATCTAGCTCCTACTTATATGCTGTAGGTGGGGTTTTTTTTTTTCCATACTCTGTGTATGAGAAGAAAACCATCTGTATTTATCAAATTCTATCTAATTCACTTCTCTACTGGCACTACTTGTAGTTTCATGAAGAGGCTCACTACAATGACAATCTTTGCTCTTCTTCATGCAGTGAGTGTACACAGCCAAATGCTGCTCATCATAAGATGAGCCTAACACCTTCAAAACTATTCATATGACAGAGGTGAGAAGAATTCATATTTGTCTGTAAGTAGATACAAATTATTGCGCTTGTCATGAAATATCCATACATCTACAATAAACTGATTTTATGGAGGAACACTGCCGCTACACTGCTTTTGCAACCAAAAAGTTGTTTACTATTCCATTAACTCCAGGTCCAAGAACATTATGCAACCATTAAAAAGCTACACCTCAGCCACATTTCTAACGGGCTGGTATTCATAGACAATAAGTAGGGCCAGTGTTTTGTCACAGTAAATTATACATGAAACAGTCTAGCCATGGGAGAAAAAAAAAGGCAATTGTCACAAATTGCTAGTAAAACTGCCAGCACTCACAGCCTGCATTTTAATCAAAATATACTTTATCCCATAATAAAAATTGATTAAAAACATTTAACTAAATGTTTAAAAAAAATTAAACTGCTGCTATAAATTACTTCTGGCATGCAGATGGGAAATAAGAACAACTTTTCTGCTTCACCTTTGGCAGAGAAGACCACGTTTTAAACTAACAGTGCTCAGCAACCTGTTATCTAACTTGAGAGAAACAGCAGCTGAGAGCTACCAAATAAGTATTGAATTTTAGATAAGGTTTTTCAACAAAAGTAAATTAAGCACAGAATTATTGATGTTCCACTTTTATGCAAATATGTGTAAGATGTCTCTGCTATTCATGAGGGTCAGTTTCCAAACATACAGAAATACATTATATATATTTTAAATTATTTCTGAAGAGAGGGAGCGCACACACTAAAAATATCATACCACCATTACAGGCATAAACTTTTTCAGAAAAGGTGATGAAATGCACACTCGTTATTTTGCAGTAGAAACCACCAGAATCCGCTGAAATTCATACCCTACCACTGACCTGAAGCAATGTTGAATTCAACCCTTATATTTGACCTTAGTCTTGCAGTCACGTCCAGCAACATCCCATCCTTCAGCATATAGAACAATAAAGCATACTACTGCAGAAGAAACCAAAATGACTGTCCTTGCCAATGCACTACCGCACACTCCTTCCCTGGAAAAACACATCCTGCTTCTTGATGCTTGTGGAAGTCCGTTTATATTTTGTATGCCACCCTTAAAATGGTATAGCTATAAAGCGTTACTAGTAATGAAATTAAATCCTTCTATCCTCTGAGGCAGGATGTGTAATCGGCAGAGCCTTGACCCACTAGACTTTACTGTTAAGACAGAAGAGCTGTCACTCCACCGCTTTGGAAACATTACAAGGATATAATCTGCTGGAGCACGGAAAGACGCATTCCTTGCACTTCGTTAACACGATGTGTAAAAGCTCATCAGTTAGCCTACATGCCAAGTCTATGGGGCAATCATACACGGTCCTTGCATAATTTAAGAAAAGAGGAGGGAGGGAATTTTCAGCAAGTAACTACAGTGTTCTTCTAGGAGTTGTCAAACATGGGTCTCCTCTCCACTCCAAGATAATGCAAAACTTACCACCTGCTAACTTGCTCTATCTTCTTTCCATTGCACTTCAGCATGTTTTTCTGCGCTACTGATTTACACGGATTTTTTTCTGCTGATACTGCTTTTTACCTCAGTTGCAAAAGAGGTAAATCTGTCTCAGTCAATGTACATGACAAACAATCCTTTTTATTTTTAATTTATATACTAAGAACTATGCTGACCTTGAAACTTCACAAAAGGTGTGGAAACTCCTTTCCAGCTTAAAGCCTGAACTAGAGAAGAATTTCCATCATGTTTCTGAAGGAAAATGTTCAGGGTCAAGTTATTTAGACTTGGCTCTAATGTTACTTTTTAGGTGTTTCTACAGCTTTGTACCATACTAATACCATACCGTACACATACTAACTGACCATACAGAAATACTCTGTTTGTAAGGGTGAAATTCTGCTGGAAAGATGTGGTCTCAAAATGTTTTGTGGTCACCAGACGCTTTAAATTGAAAGCCTGGTTTCATCCTTAAGGTAAACATTTATTTATGTACTTATACATTACCAAAATTTGTAAGGGCTTATTGAATTCCAGAACCTGAAATAGATTTTGCTTTTCCTCCTCAGACCACAAAATCTGTTCTTCAATAGCAGAAGCATCAGGGTTAGTTAAGGGGGCAGGGGGAGAAATTTAAAAAACCCTTTCTTTCTATTGAGTATGTGCTCAGACTAGAACCGCAAAGCAAGATCTTCACTGTACGTTCTCCAAATAACTTGGAAAACGGGGGAGGAAGCTGACACCTTCATTTTTCATAAATTGGCCTCATACTGTAAGAAAAGGGAAGCCTTACCCTACTGTTCCCTATGCAGTCAATTGAAAAATTTGAAAAGTGCATAAATGAGCATGCAAATATATCTGCTATATCTGGTCAGTCAAGCAATGAAGGGATAAGAAAGGTTTTGGCACAACTCCCTCCTTCACTTCCTTCACTATGGCCAAGAAAAGACCTTAAAAATTTCAGTGTACTGCTGCAGATAGTTACGTACACCAGTATATTTTCCAAAATGAAGTTTACAACTACATCATACCTACATTTGCCAAGAAAAAGTTTGCCTCCTGCTGTCCGTGGTGACTCAGGCACCTCAGGGTTGTCTTCTGAAGTCTTCTTAGAGGCATTTTCCTGTTGAAGTCCCTGAAAATCTAGTTCACTGAGAATTCAGCAGAGACAGCAAAACAGCATCTGCTCATGAAATATGAATACTATTAATTTAAAAAAAAATATTTTTACTAACTTGGTTTGGGTTTGTTTTTAAAATAAATTCCACTGAGTTTCTAGTGTGTACACATGAATATATATGTACATGTACATGTGTGTGCAGATCTGTATCTTCCCTATATTTGCCTATGTGGTTTGATTTAATTGAAAAATGGGGAGGAAAAAAAAGATTGTTTAAATTATCATTCAAGAGTTTTAATCACTTTAAAATTCTGATGCTACATAGACTCATCAATACAATACCTCACAGACAGATGATTCACATGACCCAGGGGACTGTTTTGATTTATTCTGTTAATAATAAGGATTGTGAACAACAGAAAATAGAAAAGAAACATTTCAATGGAATTAGGAATTTGTTTCAAGGGGATTGCTGTGTATTCATACCCATAGACTATATGCAGGATTTAGAACGGATCATGATTACAGCTGCTTTTTCAGGTGACAATGCAAATATTTAAGTGAGTTGTTATTATTCTCACTCTCCTGATTAAGCTGACAATTAGTTTTCTAACAAACCGTTAAATATTTTTCAGCCAACAGAAATACAACAGTTATGCACAGCAGTTTATCTTCCACTGCATGGGTTGGAACAATATTTTTTAATTTATAATTAGTATTTTTCAGTATTTGAAAAAGTAAAATAAATAAAAACATGTAGCAAAACCTTATGAAGGGTTATAATAATAGATTTTGTTACAGGGAAATTAACAGATTATTACAGAAAACTTGCAATCTCATTCACATAGTCAGCCAGACTGACCTTTTGTATGTCAATTATTCTTACCGTCAAATGTTAAAGTTGTGCCATGTACTGACACTCAGTTGAAATAAACAGCATAGAAGTCTCAACTGTATGGGTAGATAATTGTTCATCAGTGTCATGAACAAACTACTTCATACAGGATGACTGACTTCAAAATACTGAATCCCCATCTGGTGAGACCTAATGAGCAATGGAGAGGTTTGAAGGTAATGAAGCAAGTCCCTTTTTGGCAGATATTACTTGACAGCTGTATCTTGGGATCCTAGCAGCACTACTGCTGCCTCATATTAATATATTCTTGAAGATATCACGACGAAGCTTGTGGAAAACAGAGGAACCTTTTCTCTTCAATAGGCTGCATTTTATGTCAATCCTCTTGTATCTAATCCATTTCGTAAGTTTAGATTTCAAAAGACTATTCAAAGTTTATTGAACTGTGGTTTTTTTTTTTTTTTTAAATGCTTTAGCTCAGGATTTAGCCCACATGCTGCAGGCTGAATCCCTGCAGCAAATAAAATTGACCTAACAAGCATGTCAAGGTATTTGGTTTTATTTCTTCCCCTAAGGCAAGAGGGAGGAAACATGGGTTTGGGTCACCGCTCATCACATGCATCTTGTGGTGTAGACCTGCCGCATAGGGTCTCAAGTGAGCTCCACAAAGCTCTGTTCTTGCTACATCTTGTTCAGCAGCTCTTCACTCTCCCAGGGGAAAAATTCCTGATGCTGTTACCTGAATTGCACAAGTACTCCCAAGGTAGGCTGTTCTTAAATATCAGGTGCATCACTGCACACCCCAGCTCTCAAAAGGGTGGAGCAAGAGCAGCTGCTGGACCAAGAAGCCATCTGAAACTACAAACAGGAAAGGCAGAGGTGTTTCTTCCAGCCATTAGCTCCACAAAAGAAAAAAAAAAAAAATCTGTCCTGTTGCTCACACAAAAAGCCTAACTCCACAATATCAGGCCCAGGATATTGCTGGTATTTTTTTCAGCAATTTTTAAATTTTTTTTTTAAATAAGCTACCAAAAAATTCAGAGTTACTTTCTCTTTTGTTAGAAAATTAACTGGCCACAATTTGTGTTTTCGTGGCCTAATTATTGCAGCACACTTAAGAATAAAAGAATCCCAACAGATACTACAACACATCTACAAAGCGGTCAACTTGAATACTTTTGTTTGTTATATACTGAATATCAAAAGAATACTAAGTTCCTAGCTTGATCCTCTAAACTCTTTGAGGGGCTAAAGTAGGATCCAAGATAGAGGTAGTCTAAGCTGTAAGCCCTTCCAGAAGAGCTGTGATACTTGGTGGTAATGACAAAACTAATGGAAATTAAATACTGATGGAGGCCAGACTTTCAGCAGCTTTAGAATTTCCTTTTTAAAAAGCAGAAATTTGCATTTACTCAGATTAACTGTAATGTTAACCTCCTTCTACAATTGTTTAAATGATTTTTAGGGTAATTCTCAATGTAAAATGTTAAGAATTCCTGATGAGAGGAACCACCCTAATGTTTCCAGGTCCCTCTCCCTCATATCCAAATAGCTTTCCCCTGTAGTGGAACTTACCAGCTATCTTTATATGTTATGGCCACAAGATTTTTTCCAGAAGATGCATTTATTTTTGCTTTAGGAAATTTATAGAATTCCTCCTCCTATCAGTCAGCATTTGCAGCTCTACTCTATTCTTCCTGCATACTAGGGGTAGTTCTTCTAGGACCCTGCTTCTAGTGTCCATTTACACAGCATCCTATGGACTTGCAGTTATCTACTTCTCTAAGAAATTTGAAAATGGTTTTACAGATTTTCTAAATGAGATTATTCATTATTTTTGCTTTAGACAAAGAGCAGTTTCATGCTTCTCTGCAATACAAGAAGCACAGAATTATCAAAATAAACGTAGCTCATAAGCTTTAGTAGTGGTAAAATACTAGGAAAGTGAATTGCTAAACCAAAGTCTCTCAACAAGTTGTTCTGCATAAATACATTAAAGTGAAATCTTTCTTTAACCTTTTTCAGGTACTTAAGTTTTTGAAAGTACCTGAACAATTACAAGTTTGCATAATTAACTCAAAGGTTTACATAAATAAATAGAATGACAGCTGATAGGTTGGAACATATTCAATGAAATATATAAATGAAGAAAAAAGACGTCATCAAGTTCATAGGGTTTCTTTCGCACAGTTTAGTATATTTTCATCTCTATAAAAATCAGAAAGTTAAAAAATACACATGGATGTTCAGGTAGGTACAGTTATGCTAAGACTAATTAGTTATCATCCTCTCCATAGAGAGGTCTCCTTTGTTTTTTAGATATTCACTTATATAGACTTATCAGATTGTTTTTGATGATTCCTTGATTATCAGCCAACAAAGCAGGGAGCAGAGAGAGGGCCAGGGTGTGCTCACACTTTTCTGACCTAGAACACAGCCAGGAGCAAAAACTTCAGACACAACTACAGAGTCAGCACTAAAGAGCCCTGGCAGAACCCAACAGACACCAGAAGAGTAAGCAAAGCATCTTCCAACAGCTAATGCTCTAGTTTTCCAAGAGGAAAATTCACTCATCACTGTGGCCAGAGACATCTACTCTGCACCACTGAGCATCTTTAGGTATACGTTCCTCCTAAGTCCTTTCACTGCTCTGAGCACAGCTATCACCAAGCCAGAACATCAGTCTTTGTTCAGACAAGAGCAGAACTTGATAATAAAGTCTTAAATACCTTGCTCATGCAAATCTGTAAAATGAATTGTGCCAGTGCACTGAAGTCCCAAGCCAGATAGTATCATACAAGAAAGAAAAAAAAATATTTCATAAGATGAATGCCTCCTAATTGCCACTAAAAGACAGAACAAAAAGAATTGAAAACCTTTTCTAGATTTTATATCTGCCAATATCTCCTTTAGACCAAAGGGATAAAAAACACATTTCTAATGTATGATCTCACTTTTTTTTTTTTTTTAAACTATCTGCAAGATAAAAGGGCAGCTCAGTTGAAAAAAGATCTGATGCTTTATCACATTTCTTTTCTGACAGCATCCTTTACTTAGACAATCATTTGCCTGTTCACCTATCAAGGGAATTCCAATGAGAACATTCAATTCCTTTATTTTATACCAGCACCTTCGTAACATTGCTTATGAATCATGACACACATCACACTGCAGTGCTGCAAGTTTGAATCCAGTTTTTTCCACTTTCTTTTCATGGTAAGTCTACAAGAAAATAGCCTTCAAGTGCTATCTCCCAAATTAATAACTACCAGAGACTTGTTTTGTTTCTCTGACTCTTCAGACTTCAACTTTCTATATCTGCTTTCAAAGTGTTTTATGAGAAGTATTGTTGTATAACATTAGAAGTCAACATATTCAAGTTATTTCTGACTCAGGGTCTACTATATTCAGTGCAAAAATTTCTACCAGAGTGAATGTATTTGAAACCCACTCTATTCTTTGTGGCATTTATGAGTTCTACAAGACAGTATAATCATTAACTCAAAAAAACCCTCAAATGTTTTGCAGTGCATTACAAATTTCTTGCTGATCTCCATCTGTTCCAAAGATAATGAATACTCTTTTCTTTCAAGCACTCTATCAGCATAATTATTTTTTTTTTACAGATTTTATCTTGGATTGCTTAAGAGGCAATGGTTTGGGTTGGGGTTTTTGTTGTTGTTATTAAGGAAAGGGGAAAGGAATGGCTGCTGGTCCAAAGCTTATCTGCTGCTTGCTTTCTTTTTCCCAAGCCAAGCATCTGGTCAATAAAAAACCCTAAAAAAAACCCAAACTTCAGCTATGTTGGCAACCTCAAGGTCACAACTACTGGGGTGACAGCCTTTTATATAGCACCTTTACTGCCTGCAGCCCTTGTTGCAAAGCAAAACAGGCTCAGGTGCTCCAGTCCGGCTGGATTTACCAGATCAGGTGGAGCACCGTGCCAGTGCAGTTATTGCAATCCCCAAACTACTGCAATCATCAAGCCCTGTTGGACACATACTGGCAGCCTGCAGGTTACTTTAGAGCTTCAGTGTGTTTCCCTTATCGGACCACAGTCCCAGGCAGCACAAGAGCACAAGTGGCTCTGCACAAGCCAGCTTAGATCCAACCTAGCAGATGCTGAATAAGCCCAGCCAGACCTGCACCGGCTCCATGCAGTCTCTTGGATGTGTCTGCATCACTCTGCCCCGTACATGTAAGATAGGGCATTGCCTGAAGTTGGTGAGATGCCTGCATCTCCAGCAGGACTGGTGCATGCTGAAGATGCACCAATGCTGGCACTGTTCTGCAGTGCTGTCCTGTAGAGCACACTTGTGTCATGAGATTGCCCTTCTGACAGTAGGAAACAGGACACGACTAACACAGCACTCCTGCAGACAGATGCACAGGTTCAACACCCTCCACGACCCCCAGGCTCAGCTATCATGTATTTTAAGATGTTCTTTTGGAGATGATCTGAAAAACATGACAAACTTGAAGTATCACAGATCAAAGACAAGAACATATCCCATAGGCAAGCAGTTCCAAAAAAAGACGATCTTATTAGCTGTTCTATTTTATGCCAGCCACACAAACAGGCCTACTCAGTTCTCCTCCCACAATTAGTAAAAGGTACACCTATACCAAAAAGTACAGTACAAAGTTGAATTTCAAAGTGCACAGAAGAAGGCACAAGGCATTGTCCCTGTCTCACTGCTGCCTAAATTAAGATGAAATAGCTGGTTCAGCACTGCAAAAGAGATGAGTGACAGAGAAAGGACTTTTTTCTGATACAGAATGAAATGCTCCATCCACTGAACCATGCCATATGCATCAGCTTGCTTTATTTCAGATGCACTTGACCACTCAACCGTTTCGAGTTTGTCATTTCCATAGGAGGGAGAGAGAAGCAGAAATGAAGGGAAGAAAACAAACAAGTGAGAAATAAAGCAGGTGGTAGCAATATAAAAATCAGGGTGAACAGTGCTCTGAGAAGAAGGGTTAAGTAAGGAAAGAAAATAAACAATACCTGATGAATATAAAGGAAACAGTTTAGCTGCAACAGCTCTAGTTATATGCAGAGTACATTAGCCTGGCTGAAGCTCAGGGCCCGTGCCATTAGCTTGCTTTCAGATCCTGAAAGAACAATGTATTCCTTAGAGATTAAGAAAAAAACCACACCACCTAAGTCCCAGTATTACTTGTTAACACAGGCCATCCGCCTGTCCTGTCCCGATAAAGAGCACCGGCATTTCCTACCCTCTCAACACTTGTGTGTCAATGCAGAAGGCTGACAAAGGAGTTTTCCTGGGCTCCTGGAAGCACTCATCCAACCACACCTAAGGGCATCTTTAGAGCAGACACTCCTGCTTTCTCTGCCTGAGGAGATGAATTTGGGAATTATCCACGAAGATAACAGAAACACATGATCAGCTCTAAATTTACCAAGTATTCTGCTGGCAGCGGCTGTCTAAATTTATTCCAAGTTTCAGTAGTATCTTAATCCTTCAAGTAGCACCTAGTTTAATATCTTGATTCATTACCTGAAACAAGCAGGAGAAAGCTGTTTTTGAAGAAACACAGCTCACAGACAGTAGCAATAAATGACAGTCTCAGCAGATTTTTCATGCCCAGGTCTCATAATTTAGTTTCTAAAGACTAAGGAGGCTTTTGAAATCCAGATAATTCAAGAGGAATACTGCAGAGGCTGTGAACACTTCGGTGGTCACTAAACAAACCAAACCAACCAAACAAAACCAACCAAAAAAAAAAAATTCTATACCCCACACCTTTGCTCCAACTCTTCATTCATATTAAAAAATAGTGCCCACGTGAAACTGAAACACGCTGTTCTTCTTAATCTACTGAGTCTGTTGGTTTGGGCTTTCTTTAGAGGTTTTGTCTTCACAAAACATTTCAAAATATTTTAGGTTTGGTCCAGTTCAGAACATATACAGTTTTCTATTTAGACTTTTCCTGGATCAACAGACACTAAAGTAAAAAGCCGAAAACAAAAGTAGAAGTTGAAGGACATATCAGCAGAAAAGAGAGAGAAATATATCATTAATAAAATTAAGATAATTGCAGGTGTTTTTTAATGGGACTTGTATACTTTACTATAGACTCATGTTCAATCTACTTTGCATTACAATTATTTTCAAGTAAAGATAAAAATGAAGAAGATTGACAAGGGTTTTGGCAAAGTATTAATATAACTTTTGATTTAATAGGAAGCATTTTTGCAACTGTTAGAGCTACTATGAACAGACATGCAAGAGATACAGTTGCACTGACTTCATTTAAATACCCAGTGCACAGAGTGGAAATCTTACCTTGGAGTCTACCTGCTCTCAGGCTCATAGTAGCTACTACATCATTCAGTTGTCCCAGCAACATCAAGGTGCCAATCATTATTATTATTCATACACTTTTCTTATATTCCCTATTATGCAACCACATTAATGCACAAACAATTTATAATTTCTTTAGTGATACCTAAAATATTTTCTTGATTATAAATTAAAAAATAAAACGTAATTCAGCTATTCCATTCTGTAGACATACCCTAATCTCAAGAATTGGCAAACCAGTAAGTTCATCCAAAATATGTTCGTCAATAGCCTGATAACTTAAATCATATGTTTTAATTTAATTCTTCGATGCTTAAGGTTAGTAAGTCCACTAGTAAGGCAGAGTTGGAGACCAGAACAGATTCAGCTACAGAGTCATTTTTAAATGGATCACAAATAGTCATAAACTACTTTTAGCTTTCTGTAGCTGATAAGCAATGCACTGATGCACACAGAGAACACAACAGGAAAAAAATATGAATCTTCTAAAATGGAAATACAATATTTATCCCAACTGACTCTTCCAGGCATACTTCCCTGCATTTGGAGCAATATTTTGTTATCTCTGTAACTCCTAGGAAAGTGTTTATTCTCTACCAACTGGCACATATGGCACTATATAACACAGTTGCCTTAGCTCATAAAAACATGAGTTTCATTGTAGATGGTTTGCCAAAGGGTGTAAAGCCTGGACTTCAGAGCAATTAGACACATCACAGGTGACACACTTGGCTCCGAAAAGGGGAAAATGACATTTGTTCAACAAATGAGCACTTTATGCCAACTGCTTCATTCATAGGCATCTCCTGCCAGAAAGCCTGAAAGGCATTTTTTGTCCCACTAGGGTTGCAGTATAGGAAGATGGAATAAAACAGAAATAAATATTATATTCAAAACGGAGAACCTTGGCTAAACCAGAATGGGCACTGCTAGACACAAGTACAGGGTATACCTGACAGACAGAAAATGGCAGTAAAACAAGCTCTGCTACCTGGACAGCTTCTTGTTCATTCCTGCCAGTCCCATTTGAAAGAGGGCAGTCACAGAAACAACACTGGTGAGGAGTTTCAAACAGGTTTGCAGTCTTTAGCTCAAAATCACCCCATACAGGAACACATGCCTTTTGACAGCAACCTAAGGAGAAAAATCCACTGGCTTTCCCAACACTTTTGACACTGTCGAAGAGAGGCAAATTTTCAGTCTTGGGACTTAGGAAAGCAACATGATTACCTGCAGAGAGAGAAACTGCCTTCCTGCTAATGGAAAAGCAGAAGACAAGCCTTGCTCTGCAGGGAGCAGCAGGAGGGTAGCCAAAAGGTTCCTGGGAAGGAGACTGCTCACTCTTGACCTCTCAAGCAACAGGGATCAGAGAACACGCTTAGACAGATTTTCTCACCAGTAGAGCTCAGACTGCAAATAGCAACTCTTTTCTAACTCTTATTTCATCCTCGTGTAGCTCCAGTGACCTCCACAGTTTGTCCTGTTGTTTCAAACATACATCTTAGATGTGTTGCGTGGTCAGGGCACACAAGAGCAAGAAACACAGGCAAATGTGGCCATGAGTGCCTCCATTGCCTCCCTGCACTACCACCACATGAAAAGAGGAGGAATTTAAACCTCTGGTCAGATTAGTCCCAGTCAGTTCCCATCGTGGTTCAGCCCCAGCTGAGCACCCCACGGCCGCTCACTCACCCCTCCACAGTGGGATGGGGAGGAGAATGGGAAAACAAAAGCAAAGCCTGTGAGCTGGGGTGAGGGCAGGTTACTGGGACAGCAAGGGAGTGGGAAACAATCAACAACAGTGCTGATAACAGATATACACAATGAGTGATAACACAAGGCAACTTACCAACCAGACTCAGCCCATGCTCAGCCCGCCCCAGAGCCATGCCAAACCCACCCCTCCCCAACTAACCCCCTTTTATGGGAGCATGATGTCACATGGCCCCCTGGCCAGCCTGGCTCACCTGTCTTGGCTCCTTGTGAAATTAACTCTATCCTAGCCAAAACTAGGACAGGTCCCCAGCTAGATTTTGTGTCAGCTCTGGCCTGGCTGAAGGGATCCCTGGCAGTCCTTGCTCACCCTTGCCTAGGATAACTCCTGAACTCCCTGGCAAAGGGAGTTTGCAATGCAGGTCTCATGTTGGACAAGCATCACTCTTACAGACCCCAAGACTTCCTGGTGTCTAGCATTAGGATCTGTTACCCCCATCATTGTCTGCAAAGTTGGTACAATGTCCTGGGAAAAGAGGTAGCTTGGGTAAGAAAAGCTTCATGAAGAAGTTTTTGTGGTTCTAAAATGTGCAAGGAAGACACAAGAATATAGGATTTAAGACTCAGATTGACATCATACATGTTATCAGAAGGTGATATTACCAAATACTTGGAAAAGAAAAACCCAGAGCAATTCTCAGGCCTCTGAATAAGCACCTGCAAATAATTAAATAGCTGGCAGGGGTGGGGGGGCAGGGTGTGGGTGGGTATGTTTGTTTTGGTGGGTTTTGTTGTTTGTTATTTTGGTTTTTGGGGGGGTTTTTTTGGTTGTTGTTTTTTTTTCTTTAAGACTAGAGAATCAGACTCGTCTTTATTTTGCCCACAGAGATGACACAGGTGCAATGGGAAAACCACTTAGTAAGTAACAGAAGCATAGAACTCATGATTTTATGAGTTCCTTTAATATAATTAGGAACTCATTCACTGAAAACAGGACTGGAAGCTTCTTGATTTTATATCATAGTGAAAGAAAAACAAACAAACAAACAAACAAAAAAAGCCCAAACAAAACAAACCCAAACAAACCTCAAAGTGAACTAGAGTGGCTGCAAGTTTGTCCTAACATAAATCTTAATTACTTTTGCTTATCGTCAAAAGTGGCCACAATTTCCCTTATGCAAACAGAAAGGAGCACAAACTACCTAAAGAAACTTCATTAAGGGAGGCAAACAAAGGCTGACCTTGCCAGGGAGGCTGGTGGTGGTTGTAAGCAGCCCTCTGATCCACAGCTCACCAGGATTCATCCCTGAATTTAAGCACTCACACCAACTCAAAAATGGCATGTACAAGGTCAGAGGGCTTCAAATGCATCCCTCTCTGGCCATTTTTCTACAGTTCCAACAAAGAAACATGCCATATGTTTGCATGGATGTGTCCTCATTACCTCCCCAACAGCGTATAGCTTTAGGTCACTGCAAACAAGAGGCATCTGAGGAAAAAGTTGTATGAGAATTGGTTTCTCTGTTATTTGCACAAATCTTCCTTGCAAAGCTTCATGAGCAAGGTACTATGTGAGTGGTAAATATAAAGGGAGATTGCATGGGATTCATGACTGTTTATGGGAAGATTCACAATGCAACTCATCATGTCACCATTGACATTTTTCCTGTCTATTAATTTAACATATGGGAAGAAAATCAAGGACAGGTAAGGTAATGTAAAAGGAATAGCTGAGCTCCTTCCTTCATTGTACTCAGACAAGCTGAACACTATGGAGTCATTTACTGCAAAACAGGCCAAAATTCAACAAATGCTAATGAATCTCCATAGGTTTTACAACATTAAATTTTCTATAGCCTGTATTAGTGTTCCTTCTGAAGCTTAGTGCTAGCAGTCTAGGCAGAAGACTTAATATTTTGAAGCAGCACTAGAGGTTTGAGCCTGCTGTGTTGAACAACTCAAATTGCTAGGAGTGAGGACAGCTTTAGTAGTTCCCATACAAAATTTAAATCTATATTTCAAGTGGCATTTCAGTTGCCAATGAGTTGTAAACACACATTGCAAATGCAGTGTATTCACACATACTCAGTCACAAGGATGGGGTGCTTCTGTGGGATCAATAAGCTATATTAAAATTGAAAGGGGACCTTAGAAAACATCCTTTGGTGCATGGGGAGTATAGCTTCTTTAAAAATCCTACTCATGGGCCTGGTGACCTCTGCAAAGGTGTGACTCTAACCCCCAAAGTCAGCGACTAGCTGGAGCTGACACTGCGCAGCTGCCTGCACCACACAGCTGCAGAAGTGCCTTTTGGGATGGGATCTTTCACTTCTGCCAAGATAGTCTTGTGTCTCCTAAAATTGCCCACACCAGTTTTGCACCTGAGCAAAACACTGTTCAAAAAACAGCTGCTCGGAAAAGGTTCCTAAAACACTCACTGACCTAAATGTCTTCCTCTGTTCTCCTTCAACAGGAACCCAGTCTCCCAGAGAATCTCATCAGTCCTTGCTTCTTACACTGGGGACAATTCACCAGGGCTTCCTTACCACTTGCTTGTCGAAAGCCTTTTTCCCTTTGGGAATCTGGGATTGGTGGCTAAGACTAGCAGGCTTACAACACAACTGGAGAAAGTAATTTTTTTAAAAAACTGACACTAATGTAAAAGCCAGCCTACGTGCATTTAATTTCCATCTCTCTGTATACTCTGCCATGAGACAAAAGGAATGGCTCTCCTCTGGGGACAAGGGAACAAAACAACATTTATCTTCCTAATGCCTGCTCCAATCCCCTTGTATGTGCACAACTATCCTCATCACAAATTTTTTGTTTCAAACTGTTTTGGTAACTCATTCGGGCAATGGGACAGAATCACTGAAAGTAGCTGATTTCTCTAGAGATTTTATTCCCCATAAAGAGACAGAGTGCAGAAATCCCTGAGCTTGTGCCAGATGATAACACATGCAGACCACGCAACTCAGCCCCATGATGGTAGACAGGCATACATCCCAAAAGCGGTATGGCTATGTTTTTAAGGTTATGTGTGTAAGCTAATAATCTCAGCTGTCTCCATACTTATTAGGGGCTAATTCAAGGATCTCTGCTGTGCTCCTGCAGAGCTGCAACATTTGCCTGATTAATATTTTTCAGTATGAGCTAGTAGAGAGTGATTACCTTTCTCTGTTTCTTTAGGCAGCACGTCTGCCTCTGTTCCAGGACATCTGTAAGCATTTAAGGTACATTTCATCTCAGGCAGAGGATCCAGGCACTCTGTTCATCAAAGAGTGCTGTTAGATCATGGCCTCTAGACCCCACTTGCCCATTCAGGTTCAGGCTGAAGTTGTTCCTGTGTTATTTGCATCCAGACTTTTGTTAATTTTACTTTGAGAAAAGAAGAAGAAGAAAAAGAGAAAAAAAAGAAAGAAGAAAAAAAGTATTATATATGTTAACCACCGCTTTGTTCCACTTCGGAAACACCAGAGAGGATGAATACTGATTGTAACTTTCTGCTGAGCAGAAAAAGAGCCATCCTTCCAGTGGCAGCTATCTGAGCAGTCCCTTGTGATCCAGGATTTCAGGGCTCCAGTTTCAGCATAGTAGGTTATGGCCCCCAGGTGCAAAACTTCAAGCGATTATCAGTGAGATGCTGTCTCACAGGATCTGTTCAAATCATCCAAGGCACACATTTAGGATTCCTATAGTTTCCCACTCCTTTTCAGCTTTCCTCCTCGAATTTATTGGCTACCTACCCAAGTTTTTCAGCTCCTCAGCCTGGTTTCAGGACAAGAATTAAAACAGACACAGCATGGTCTACCTTAGTGTACTGAGGGCTCTCTCTACTCTCTCTGGA
Organism: Aramus guarauna; assembly: GCA_013400195.1. NCBI lineage: Eukaryota > Metazoa > Chordata > Aves > Gruiformes > Aramidae > Aramus > Aramus guarauna. The sequence continues at coordinate 91,441 of VXBL01009298.1, forward strand.
AAGAAGAGACTCAGCACTGTCTCAAAAATCCTTTGTAAAAAATAAATAAATATATAAATAAACCAAAGAGAATAGGAAAAATGGGATTTTGGGATATTATCCATAAAGCTCTGAGGGGAAAACAGAACCCAAACTCATCCAGGTATTTCCTGAGGCTCTGTCTGAAACACAAAAGAATAAACAGAAAAAACCCACTGAAAAGAAAAAAACCCAAACAAACCAAAATTAAAAAAACCCAAACCTTCCCAAAACATCCTATATTTAATACATTATATTTTTTCACATATTAGTACCAGCAAATTAAACTCATGAAAGAAAACTGTATAAACTCATGGTTTACAGAATTTATCTTGTTTTAATTTTGGCAATAAATTCTAGTACTAATAGTCATTAGGAAAGGAAAAAAAATATTAAAATGAGAACTATAGCCTGGAAGCACTTTGAAATTAAAAGGAAACCTGGTCTTTAGTTGGTGGAGAGTGTTAGTGATAGAATATAGCAGTAATGAACAAGCCTGTTTTGTATCAGACAGCACAATGTTTTTGCTACAAACACAAATTAAAGTATTTGTTTCTAGTGCAGAAATCTATCCTAACAATTTGTCCTCAGAGGCTCTGTTTTCTCACTCCTCAGGGTGTCTGGCTGTTGGAAAAGAAAAAGGCATTGATTTAAAACTCTATTCTGCAAGACTGTTAATTGTGGGAGTGAATCTTACTCACAAGTCATCCCCGTGAAGCTAATGGAAATGCTTGTGTGCATAAGAATCAGAGCTGACTGGGAATTTATTTTTTTCTTGGATACTGGAACTTTGGAGGAAATATATGGGTTTTTACACTGAACTTTCAATAAGTGACCTTTTACTGGCCAGGTTGAAAGAGAGCAAGAACAGGAGTTAGGGACTTGACTGTGCTCAGAAACGCACACAAAAGTACTTGTCCGAGGCATGCCCCCCTCAAGCTCTCAGCTGACATGTTCTGCCTTTTATAAGACACTGAGTTATTCACGGGGATGGAGAGAAAGAGACAGAGCAGTTAGGATGCCTGTCTGGGTCCCATGCTGAGGTACCCAGACAATACGTACCTCTACACATGGTAAAGCAGCTGGGTAGGGAGGAAGGCCTGAGAGGGGCAACTTCCAATCTGGTCTAATTTCTAGTCTAGAAATTAAAGAACTTGTCTGGAAAATGGGAAAAACCTTTAGCAGAGGTTCAGTCAGTCTTGCATCTCCCACATTAAAAAAAAAATTAAAAAGGTACATTTTCTGAGGGGAGGAGTGTTTTGGCTGGTATCTGCTTCTTTCACACATTTAGAAAGGGATTTTCTATGCAGGTTTGCACACAGAGGCTTGGGCTCGAAGGACAGCTTTTGTCTTACACTCACACAGCGCACAGTCCAGCAAAGGTCTACTCTTGGGGCTAACACTGCTGTCCTGGGAAAACTATGATTATGTGCCATTTCAGTAGGGGTAAGATTAAGACATTCATGTTTGTCATTACAAGAAGTTCTGCTTGCTCCAGAAAAAAATTTCAAAGTTATGGTACTGAGAAAATTATTTCCTCCATGTTAATTCATACCAGCTCTGGTCATTCTGTTAAATCAGAACTAGCAATATGCTTTTCCATGCCTTCGTGGCAGGCACCTAATGCCAGATCACCACCCTTCAGTAGCTTGTTCTTTGCAATGTCTGAGATACCTTTTCATTGACAAGCCCAAGTCTGTGCATTTCTTTGTCTCCTGCTCACAAGTTCTTAGTCCTTGCTTGGAAGGATGGTAGGATTTAGTATTCAAGCATAATCACATGAACATACCTTTGCTCTTTACTGTTTGCAACTAAAGTGGTTGGGATTTAACCCTCCCATTTCCCTGCAAAACCAGTATCATGCATATCCAACATAGAGAGGTGCTGTAAGACAGTAACTAATTCTGAATCAGAGGAAAACTTCAACTTAACATTGTACTACCATGTGCTGTCAAACAACTTTATCTGCTCTTACCATGAGAGCACGTCAAAGATCCAAAAGCTTTCTCCACTGCTCCAGCAAGTCCTGCAGCCAGCATTGATCCAGGTCTTTCAGCTAGCAACTACCAGTGCCCAAGCCAGCTAGATTAAAAACAGGAAACTTCCAATATTGCCTTAAGTCCTATGTGTGTATATATACATACATACACACACACACACAGACTAGTAACATAGCTTTGGTTTTTTCTTGGATTACCCACCCATGCCATTTAGTAGGGTGTTGTACTATTGGGTTTTTTAGTAGTTATACTCATCTTGGAATATTTCTTATGGTTTAACTTATTAAAGTCAAAAGGTTTCTTCACAACCAGACAAAACCAAGCTCTTCTACAAATACAGACTCTTTGAGAAGACAAATATTAAGGATTAGCTTGCTGTTACTTTTCGGATTCACTGCACAGTTCAGTGCTATGTTAGGGATGTGTGAGCTCCTTCTGAAGCAAAGTATATTTCTACAGGCATGGCACAGTGTTACAAAGTGATAAATTGAACTCAATTCAAGCAAAATGCAACTCCATCAGCAAGGTCTTGCATCTGCGGTAAATACAATGAAACTCCCGACAGGAGGAACAGAGGGTTTTTTATGACCATCGCATACTTGTACTTGATACAGATGAGTTTTCCTATGAACACCTGCTGCAGAGAAAAAGGATTGATCTAATTAAAGCCGGGGACCTGGGAGAGATATGTTCAAGTCCCCTCATCTGGGATAGATTTGCTGTGGGACTTGGCCGATGGCAAAGTCTGTTTGTGCTTAGGATTCCCATTTCCAGAAAGTGGAAAAGTAGCTTTTTCATTTCTTCCAGGGATTTTGTGCAGATAAATATGGGATACTTAGAAGTGCCATGTAAGAATGTAAAATAGAGTCTGAACAGCATGCTCAAGAAGATGAGTATGATACTCATTCTTTTAAAGCAAGGATATAAAATCAGTAGAGCAGAAGTATATCATTAAACTTTTCCTCTTTACAAGGTTGTAAGATCATTCCCCTGAAGGTGACTTGTCAGAAACGTATGTATTATCTGTAGGCTACCGATCTCTATTTGCAGTTTGATAAATCTTACCGATAATAGAATCAAGGCATTTATGCCGCAAAATGTGGTATTTTCCACAGCTACCCACAGAATCACCTACCTGTAAAATTTTCCTATCATGCACTATGAAGAAATAAGGTAAAAGGAATGGGATTTCTCTTTCCTAATCTTATAGCCCAGACATTTAAATCTGAGCTAGTCACCCAAGGCTTCCTTTAGAGTCCACGTTGTGAATACATGCCTTCTACCACGTTATTCATCTCATGCTAAAGCAGACAACTAAAAATAGGTAAGAACTGGAGACTAGGAGGGTTTTTACTTCTGTCAACTGCAGCAGGATGCTAGCGTGAGAAGCTGACCTAAAACAGTCTATACAGTGTCCCACCATGTATCAGTTTTGTCTCATTGTTTTGTGGAGGCTGTCATCATCTCATTTCTCTTGTATATGTTTAGAAAGTCTTTTAGCATAGTCTAAAATAAGTTTCCCCAAATGTAACATGTTTAGAAAGAACATTAAATGCAGATTACACCTTTTCCCTCCTATGAGATGTATATTTGTCATGCAAATTAATTGTACAAAAAGTTTCTGGAGCTTGAGTTTGTCATACATAGCTAGGTAAAGAACAGAGAAAGTTTAAAAGCCATGCTGGTCTTTTTCTTCCTTCTGAAGCAGTAAATGTTCCTCTTTCCACAAAAAAATATTGTGTTTCCTGAAGCCAGGCTATACAAACCAGGGGAGAAGAAAAGAGTATCTGGCATCCCAAAATTACTTTCTTTTTGATAAACACACTTTTTTCCCAAGTTCCTTAAAAAAATTAAGTCTATGACTTCCCTTCACATGGCTTATACCTGTATACACATCTCTGTGCAAAGAGAAGGCTCCTCCACCCCTCTGCAAGGAAAAGATTAAAAGCACAGCTTGCCCACAAGCACAACACTGAGGATTCAAAGACTTGCTCAGAAATTTCATAAGCAGCAAGAAGATACCTACACAAGAATAAAGCTCTGCCAAAAATAATTAAGAGTAAGTTACACGCTGATGGATTTAAAACAAAGCAAGACATACATTTTGCCTATGAACTTTGGAATTTAAGAAAGCGTTAGTGCCTTAAACAGGGAACAGCTTCCAGAAGTCTTGATAAATTGTCCTAATTTAACTTCAGTGATCAATAACATGTTTTCAGTAGAGGCATCTTGGGAAGACCTACTTAATGAGCAATCACATTCACCAGAAATACCCTCTTCTTAGTGGTTATGTATAAACAATTACTTCTGAAATGAAAGACATGAGTAAAATTACATTTAAACTGCTGCCATTAATACACCAAAGAGGACTTTAAAATTAACTGAACAGGAAAAATTTTGTATGTTTTTCTGGCTTTTTCACATAGCACTCATGGAAGAAAGAAAACACAATTTTAGTTAGAGCAGTAGTACAGTTTTTATGATCTTTTAAAAGATGAAAAAAACCACCCTCAAAGTGATGTTTTTAATCCATTTTAGAATAGAACAGGGAAAGAGATTGGATCTGATGTTTTTTATCCTTGTTAAATTTCCAACTTCTTCTCCTTTCATTGACAAATCTCTTCGTATGTCCAAGAGAACTTAAGAAGCTATGAGCTTCCAAGAAAAGGCAATGCAACCTCCTCAAGATATGAGCTGCATTAAAAGGCCATTATCACTTTCTTCTAATAGCCAGACAAAACCAGCTGAATTTTATGTCAAAGAGGAGCCCAGACTACATAAGTAGGGGGTGGCCTGACATTTTCCTGACACCCCAGGCAGAGGAACCACCGAGCATCTGGAGATCATTTCCAATGTACCCCAGATGTGCTGCTTCTTGTACTGGGTGCAGGTGCCCAGGTGCTGGTGGGGGGAGCTGCCGGGTGGCCTCTCTGAGGACAGGTCGGGGCTGCCCCAGGTCGGGCACAGCCAGGTCCAGCCAACTCTAATGGACCCCCCTGCAGGACACAGCTGAGCCCATCAGCAATGCTGGTGGTTCCTCAGTGGTAACATATTTAAGACAGGGTAAAAAAATGCTGCACAGCATCTGTGAGAAAGGAATGAGAAAAACATGAGAGAAATAGCCCTGCAGACACCCAGGTCAGTGCTCCAGGTGCCAGAGCAGGGATTCCTCTGCAGCCCATGGAGGACCTACACTGGAGCAGATGGATATTCCTGAAGGACTTCAGCCAACACTGGAGCAGGGAAAAAGTGTGAGGAGAAAAGAGTGTCAGAGAGGAGCTGTTATGGACTGACCCCAACACCTCATTCCCACCCCTCCAGCTGCCCCACTTGTGCTGTGGAGGAGTCTGGAGTGACAGAGTGAAGTTAAGCCTGTGATAGGGGGAAGGACAGGTCTTGTTTCAACACTTGTCCTTTTATTTACCGCTACCTGAATTAGTAATTACATTTATATTTTAATTGACAATAAATTAATTTTCCCTATGTTAAATCTGTTTTGCCTGTGACAGTAATTGGTAAGCAACCTCCCTGTCTTTACTTCAACCCAGAAGCTTTCTTGTTCCTATTCTTCCTATTTTCTGCTCTTGTCCTGCTGAGGGAGGAACATGAGAGAGCATCTGGGTGGGTGCTTGGCCACTGGCCAAGGCTAACCCACCACATTTCTGTACTGCTGGCTAAACAGGAGTTGGTACAACATTGAAATTTCAGCTCATTGATCAATTTTTGACCATTCACATTTGACCATCAGCTCTGGAATGGTTAGGATTTGGTCCTTTCAGTCTTCAGTAGAAGGAGTATTAGTCATTGAAGTCCATGGATACAGACTGTGGTAAGATAATACATACGGTGCTTTGAACAAGTCCTGAATATCCAGCACAGAGAGGTACAACAGTGGCTTTATGCCACCAAAGCTGCAGCCAGGCCTCAGTTTAAGATAAAAGTAATCTCAAAGATGATTTATTTCAATCAAGGATTGCCAAAGCTTGAGAACACACTGCTCACGCATTGGGTTTTTTCTACAGTGAGTTAGAAGGGGCAATAGAGAAACCAAGTTGGGAATTTTCTACCTTTTTGTCCTTCACCAAAGGGGAATCCTGGACCAGTCACAGAAGTGAATTTAGCAGTAGCTGTGTTGGCAAAGCCATAATAGAATATTTTATCACAGAAAGGGTTGTCAGGCTCTGGAATGGGCTGCCCAGGGTGGTGGTTGAGTCCCCGTCCCTGGAGGTATTTAAAAGAAGGATAGATGAGGTACTTAAGGATATGGTTTAGTGGTGGGATGGCAAGGTCAGGTTAGCGGTTGGACTTGATGATCTTAAAGGTCTTTTCCAACCTAGATGATTCTATGAATTCTATGAATTCTATTCTTGAAAGTAATGCTTTTAACTACTGTAACATAAAAGTGACAGAAAAACCTTTCTTATTGGAATGTCTCTTGTTTTGGTGGTGTGTATCCACATAAGGATGCAAAAAAGGATTTAGACATAGCTATCTTTTTTAAGAATCCAGTGATCTGGTCCAGTATTTCACAAGAATTTAGTCTCGCATACATGCACCCACACATACACGTGCCTTATACATTTGTTGATCTCTAATTTCTTTCTACTCTTGACAGAGATGTACAATAGATCAGAAGGGGTAACAAGCAGAATTACCACACAGGAGAGATGAACTGGAAAAATGCCCAATGGTGTTTATATTCATAATTTACATTCAATTTGCAACTTCATTCAGAACTCCAGCCAGTTACAGTCTGTTCAGTTGAGTCAGACAAAAGATTTTTATTATTTCTGTTGAACAATCCCTCAGTTTTCCTGTAAATAAAATTATTTTGTTAAAAACTGTTAAATTCTCTCTAGGTAACGAACCATTTGTGGCACAATCTGTCCACACTAATAAAAAGAGATGCCTGAACAGGAAACTTTTATCTGAATTGGTAGAACAGCAGCATTGGCTCTGGCACTTCTCAAGTTTGCAATTATGGAAAAGAATCTGTCTAGAAAAATGAATGTCAAACTTAAATTTAATAAAACTGAAGAGGGGAAGAAAACAAAACTAAATACACCCTTCCACTCCCGTTACAGAGAAAAAGAATTTCCAGACAATTTCAACTAGCTTTCAAAATGAAGTTTTGTAATTTGTTACAAAGAGAAGTTAAATACTCCTAAGCATATACAGTACAATACCAAATAAATAGGTTTTCAGTTCTTTCAGGCAAAAAGATGAAATGGCCTATGAAAAGTTGCAATAAATTATGTCGGATATTAAAACACAAACAAAATATTTGTTGTGAAACAATATGGCAAGCTTTGATGTCAGCTTGCTCTAAAATGAAACTGTGTGTTTTTTCAAAAAGAATCAAGGGCAGCAAAAATCAAAGCTGCAGAACATATTGCAGACAGGATTTCTCAGAAACACCTGCGTTGTAGAGGCAACACACAATTTGAAGATCACCAGCTGACTAACACTGAAAGATCTTTGTCACTTCCATTTTATTTTCTTGAGAAGTGAGATGGAAAAGCCTTTTGCTCCAAATGCCTTTGAGTAACTCCCACACTTCCTGCTTATTTCTCCAGCCAAGCCACAGAAGAGGCAGAGTCAAGGTATTCTGCTTCCTCTGCAATGCAGCTGCAATACCAGTCTGGAAAATCTCCATTTCAATTCTCTTAGTGGAGAGAGAAAAAAAAAAAAGTCAATATTTTACAGAATCACAGATTGGTAGGGGTTGGAAGGAACCTCTGGAGATCATCTAGTCCAACCCCCCTGCTAGAGCAGGATCACCTAGAGCAGGTTGCACAGGATTGCATCCAGGCTGGTGTTGAATATCTCCAGAGAAGGAGACTCCACAACCTCCCTGGGCAGCCTGTGCCAGTGCTCGGTCACTCTCACAGTGAAAAAGTTTTTCCTCATGTTCAGATGGAACTTCCTGTGTTCCAGTTTGTGTCCATTGTCCCTTCTCCTGTCACTGGGCTCCATTGACAAGAGTCTTGCCCCTTCCTCTAGACATCTGCCCTTTAGATATTTATAAGTATTGATCAGATCCTCTCTTAGTCTTCTCTTCTTCAGGCTAAACAGACCCAGCTCTCTCAGCCTTTCCTCAAACGAGAGATGCTCCAGTCCCCTCATCATCCTCATAGCCCTCCGCTGGACTCTCTCCAGTAGTTACCTGTCTGTCTTGAACTGGGGAGCCCAGAACTGGACACAATATTCCAGATATGGCCTCACCAGCGCAGAGTACAAACAAAGTTTCAATTTGTGGAAATATGCATTTCTGCATATCATTCCAGCAGAAAATTTTAAATCAGTTCCACTTTTCAGTTCTTACATTTTGGAAAAAAAATATCCTCCCCTAACTAACAGGGAGGGTCACAGGGTCCTCTCAACCTGCTGCCATCTTTCCATCCAACACAGAATGGACAGGCACATGGACTGCAACCCTCATCCTTGCATGAGGTTTCCTGGTTTCTCAGGAATTCCTGGACTCTGGAACTGCTCCCTTAACTTTTACCCCCCGACCCATAATCTGCAGCAGTAGGAATACACAAGGCTCTTGCTCACGATAAGCCATAAATTTCACTCCACATCTTCTGCCTGCAGATCTCCCGTCCCTTTCTTGTCCCTTAGTGATTGTTCCATGCCCACACTTTTGTTCTTCTTGAACTACAGGTCAAGTCATAAATGAAACCTTTTCACTATTGAGCAACCATTTTCTAGAGAAATTTTACAGCAAAAAAACCTTACCATCTGGCCACTTAGAAAACAGGCAGTGATGGGAACTAAATAGGTCTTTGCTATCCATACAGTCTATACTTTCTGTTATACATAACATTTTCTATCATGAAGGAGATCAGTTTGCTTCAACTGTAATCATAAATCTGTAACAAAGGACTCAGTCAAATTGTGAATATGCTACACTAGCTACAAACAATTGCAAATCTACATACATTCCCGGCTCTGGCATTCCGTAGAGATGGATTTTGTCACATATCTCGTATAACTGTGTAACTATTTTATTCACAAAATTTGACTTTTCCTCCAGAGGCAGCCTGAGGGATGTTCAAAACTGCATAAATTGAAGATACCCAAAACTTAGAGGGCTGTAAACACAAATGGAGAAGTGGTTAGGTGAGCACAACTCCTTCAGTTACTGAGAACTCATTCTTGCAAAGCATTTACTTATAAGCCTAAACAGCAGGCTTAAAGCTAACTCTCAGATCTCTTCTTATTGCTCACACAGCACAAAGAAAAGCTCAGATACTCTGCATAAAAGTGGGATCCATTTTCCATTCCTTCCTTTACAGAGCAGTACAAAACCTACCCATAGCCCAAAAGCTGTAGCTGTGGATGATCAAACGCAGCAAATAGCCAACGGTTCTAAAGCAGCTTCGCTAAATCCACTCTTCAGTGACCAAAAGCTTGCCCTAAAGTCCAGTCCCCAGTAACAGCTACACAGTAGAGCCCTGTATACTTATCTAGGGAAAACATATTGCAGAGTTCACCTTCCTGTCTCATGCTCTTATTAAAGGAATGCAAATATAGCTGCAATCCTGCCCTAGAGACCCACTAATCTGCATTTTTTCCTCATAGAATCATTTTGACTTATCAGCATGTACGTAAGTTATCTGAAACATGAGGTGATATGGTGAACTCTTCCTCAGAATTGCTTTTAGAAACTGGCAGAACCCTTGATTTACCCTGTTACTAAGTTCCTAGTATGCCAACCACAACCAACAACTTAGAGCACAATTCTGGATCTGGGGTGAAAACTTATTTTTCCTCCATTCATCAGAGGAATGCACTTCAGCGTATGCTTTTTCTCAGGTCACAAATAGAGTATACTTGCCAAAGCAAAGCTTTTAAACAAGTGCTTTATATAAGTTAGTATGACTTCAATGGTCTATTTATAAAAAGTTAATGTTCATGATACACTTCAAGGTCAAATTAGAATCTTTTCTGGTTAAGAAAGATACTTTTTACATCTCTCCTCATTTGCATTTTTACATACAAGACCTCATAGATTGATTTTAAAATTTGACTTTAAAAAGAAGAATTAATACTACAGTGTATTAGCTATTCTTGTGGCTTTTCCAACTCATGATTAAAATTTTAACATTGATGAAACTTGGAAAAAGTCCTTTAGTTTTCCATCATGCCAGGACCAAAGGTGCTAGATACTAGAATTTGAATGCGGTGTACTCTTCAGATTAAAGCATAAAGGACTTGATTTCTAGTTAAAACCTATACTTAAGAGGCACACAATTTAAGTATGAACATAGTCAAGACACAAATATCTTTTCTGTGTTCGTCTCACTTAAAATTAAGATTTAGGAGCCTGTTAAAGTAACCAGTGCCTGTAGAAGCAAGTAGAACTTGCTGTTTAAGATAGAGGATAAAATACAGACACAGAAAACAGTCTTGACTTATCTTTTCTCTTCCCCTTTATTACTACCTGCATGTGGCTGCAGCCTTTAACCTGTTCAAGCTCCATTTCTTTAGGGGATGACATTTGGATTGTTCTGGTAATTAGCCTGGGGAGGCAAAGACTAATGACCCCAATTACTGCTGGAGGCACAGCTGGAGAGTCTAAAAAGCTAAAGTTTATCAGAGTGTGCGTGGGGGGTGGAGAGTGTTAAAATACAAACAGAACAGCTTTCCTTTCTAAATAGGGTTGCAGTGTTCTTGCTATGTACTGTAAATTCAAGTTCTTCTTTAAGAAAAAGTGGGGGGCGTTGCATTCAAAACAAAGGGGTTTGTTTAAGCAATCCAAATGTTCAAGATGGGCTGATGACAAGAATTTTTGAGAAACATAAGCCACATTAACAATGGCCACATGCATTCACAAGCGCCTTTTACTTCTTTAACAGTGTAGCCCTGTAACAGGGTGTTGCCACTGCTCGTAACAGATCACATTCTTGTACTGAGTTTGCGAGGCCTCTGGACTGCTGCATCTGAGCTTTCCTTCACCTGCCTGGAGCTTTGTTTTACTCTGTTTAGCTGTGACAGCAATCTCTCTGGCTGACTTGGTGTCTACAGCCAACCTGTTTTACTCATGTTTGTTGCATGGTACAACCCTAGTTTTATACAGATAGCAGTAACAAGCCGTTATTGTTGGCAGAACAAGATATTTACGATTCTCACACAATGGCATAGTGCAGAGAAATGCAACCCTGGTACAAGAGCAGAGGTCTGGGAAGTGGGGACACAGGAGGTGGTGTAGGGGGATACTGGCATGGGGTGGTAAAAGATGGGTCCAGCATTTGGTACTGGAGACCCCACAGCTGTGCACAGCTCTCTACCAGTTAAAAAAGAAAACTAAACCAAAGAAACAAAAAAAGAAGACTTGGAGCTAGACAGAACTGGTCTTTGGGGTAACAAAAAGAACAAAGAAATAACATCTAATATACGCAAAGAGTACCACATATAGTAAATGTTGATGTAACCTGGAGCTGCAGAGCAACAAAGGAAAAGAACAGTCTAGAAGTGTTAGCAGACGTACAAATGGTGGCTCCCAAGCAGATCGTGGGAGAGGAAAACAGCAACATGAACTTCATGTTCCTCCCAGTGAAGGACTCCAGATACTGGTGACGTGCCGTAACACACCTCCACATACCACAGACCAAAGTGAACCCACTGACCTTCAGACCCAATGGAGTGTGCATGTGTGTGTGAGCATAACCACAGGAAAAGGAATAGAAGTGTATGTTGCAATTTTAATAGTGTTATCACTATCATTGTGACATTTTCTGTATCAGTATTCTGATTACAATATTCTTTGTTTTTCTGTACAGTTAGATACAGGCTAATGATGGTGCTTACATCAGACTATTAAGATTTCTATTATACCTACAATAAGTTCTTGGCTTTACAGATAGATAAATATATGTGTATGCAAATATAGATATGAGGGAGGTTTTTTTATATATATAAAAGGCATGCTTCCATTCCCCATAAACAAGATTCTGAGCATAACACTTCACAGTTTATTAAAACACTGTAACTTAATTCCTTACTGATAGTTCTTTGCTTGACAGTACACCTCGTGATAGTTCAAATCAGCCAATTCTTAGCAACCTTACGTCTCTATTGTTGTTGCACTGTTGGACATCTTGTCTTTCTGACCATCCAAAATGGATGTCTTGTCCTTCTGATCTCCTGCAAATAGATCCAGGAACACAGAGTGCAAAGGCTGTCTGGTAGGAGAGGGCTTGCAGCAGCTATTCCAGGCTGGCACCTTCTACCTCTTGTAACTTCATGCTTAAAAATATTGAAAAAGTTATAACAAAAGTATTAGCAGAAGTCATTCACAAAACTCTTTACTAAAGAGGAAGACAGGATTCCATTTCCTCTGACAACATGACTGTTTAAACAAACAAACAAACAAACAAACAAACAAAAAACCAAAACCAAACCCAAAACCAGGCAATCTCCTCATTATATCATGATGACAGTCTGGGCATAATGTTATGTGAGATTTTATGGGACTACAGTATAAAATACATACTTAATTTTACACAACATTGTCTATTCATATTCTGCTAAACACATAGGAACTTTCAAAATTCAGTCCAGCTGCTGCAGAACTTCTGAATGTCCCATGCAGAGCCCACAGGCACCAGCCCTGCCCCATCCAGGAGCGCAGCGAGTCCTCCCTCTCCTCAGGCACAAAATTTGTGCTGCACAAGTGATGCTCTTCATTTTGCTCAGAAGAAAGAGCACCCCAAGCCCATGGCAATGGTGAGCTCTGAGTGTCCTAAATCCAGCTACGAGGATCAGTTGTGTAGCATGTAACTCCATTTTAAACCTCCCTTGGGAAAGCTGCTTTTGGGAGATGGGATCTTTCACGGTCCCCAGGCTACGTTAGGGTGCAAATGTAGAGGACTGCACCATCTTCCTAGGTGTATTTTTTACTTTCCTTTGAACACTGCACTAGTTCCACTGTCTACAATGAGACCTTTCATGTGTGAGGAGTGTGCATAGAGCATGCACAAGTATAAGCAGCATTAGGGGTTGTAACATTTTGATAATATTTCCTCTTTACATTTGGTGAAAAGGCAACAATCCACTTCAAGACCCAGAGGAAAAAAAAAAGAAAAAAAACCAACAAGAAAACCCAAAAACCAAACAAACCAAACAAACCAAAACCAAACAAAAAAACCCCAGATAGACAACTACCTTTTAATTTTCCTTTTGGAGACAGAATTTCTCTAAGTATTAATATACTTTTTGGTGGAATAAATGGACCCCCCCCCACGCATGTTTAGTTTCACAGTTACATGCATGTTCAGTCTATTCAATTCTACTGATCATGACCACACAGAGATGGCTAAAGTTATCAACAACTGAAAAATACACTATTCAGCCTAGTCCTGACTCTGAATTAACATCTCCATGAACAAAGACACTGCAAGTAAGCAAAACAGCTGGGCTAAATATTGTACACATGCCAGATCAACACAAGAAGGGGGGGGGGGGG
>VXBL01009298.1:105817-120989 GCA_013400195.1 Aramus guarauna
AAAAAAAAAAGAAAAAAAAAAAAAAAGAGGCCAGGAACACTGAAACTTACACAAGACTAAATGAAACATCTACATTAAAAAGTCAGAGATGATAAACAAATTACTCCTAAATTCTCTCAATACTCCATCCTACATCTGATGTTTGAAATACAAACACACACACAAGGAATTAAAGAAGTACTCATGTATTTTGAGAAGTACTGAAATAATTGCTGTTTAGAAGTGAAGCTATTTTAGACAGTGTTTCTTCCCTTCCCTTTTACAAAATTATAAGATTTTGCAAGTTCAATCGATTCGGTTCCACACTACGGTAAAATATCTCCATGCTAATTGTAGGTGGGAGAATTGTAGGTGATTGCACTCTTTTAAACAGCACTACACAGATTTAGACATTTGGGGGTTTTTTGAGAGAAAATAGAGAGCGTGAAATTCAAGCCAGAAATTTGGCAATGATGTGGAATAACACGTTACTCTGTATCAGAGGAGGTAATACATAAATGTCAAGCCAATCTCACTGCCCAGAGCCCTGGTATTACAGCTATCAGATTTCTCAAACAAAGATCTCGTTTCAATCTTGGTTACTAAGACAGAGTGCAAATGGCCACTAGCAAGTACCTTGAATAAATGCAATTTGTAAAACTTCACTGTCAAGCCTGTTGGCCGGTTAACAAATCTGATTTCTATCTTTCTAACTCCTTCACTCTGGAAAGAAACAAACAGCATTTAAAGTATATGCTCTACCAACCATGCCAAATGCTGCTGCCAGAAGCAGGACCAGGAAAGCTGTTCTCAAGTTCCCTAAGCCAGCTCACACACGGTTCTGTGTCTCTACCCAGTATGATCAAGGTCTCTGTTTCTTCCCCCCAATACCTCCTGGCAAGGAGAATCATAGAATCACACAATAGTTTGGGTTGGAAGGGACCTCATCTAGTTCCAACCCCCCAGCCATGGGCAGGGACACCCTCCACTAGACCAGGTTGCCCAAAGCCCCATCCAACCTGGCCTTGAACAGGGATTCCCCAGGGATGGGGAATCCACAGCTTCTCTGGGCAACATGTTCCAGTGCCTCACCACCCTCACAGGGAAGAATTTCTTCCTAACTTCTAATCAAAATCTACCCTCCTTCAGCTTAAGCCCATTACCCCTTGTCCTGTCACTACACTCCCTGATAAACAGTCCCTCTCCACCTTTCCTGTAGGCCCCTTCAGGTACTGGAAGGCTTCTATAAGGTCTCCCCAGAGCCTTCTCTTCTCCAGGCCGAACAACCCCAACTCTCTCAGCCTGTCGTCACAGAAGAGGTGCTCAAGCCCTCTGATCATCTCCTCTGGGCTTGCTCCAACAGCTCCATGTCTTTTTTGTACTGGGGCCCCCAGAGCTGGATGCAGTACTCCAGGTGGGGTCTCATGACAGCAGAGTAGAGGGGCAGAATCACCTCCCTCGACCTCCTGGTCACACTTTGTTTGATGCAGCCCAGGACACGGCTGACTCCTCTCCTGCCAGGCTACACAACCACCAGTGCTGGAAGCTGTTCCCTGGAGAAGAGGTCCAGAGGGGCTCACGTTCCCTCACCTTCCCCTCAGCTCTGCATCTCCAGTCTCACAAATAAACCTGACCTCACAGAAAAATGCAAGGCCTCCCCTCTCTGAGCAGAAATGATACTTTGCCTCTGAAGTAACCCATAATACACCTTGTACTGGTACATTTGATAAAGGGATGTGAATAAATCCTGTCTTAATCTTGAAGCTGCTCACGAAGAAAGCAGAGATACTCAGTCTACTGCATTCATGTTTTCACCAACCCTATTGCCCATTTTGACATGAAAAGGAGACTAAAGAACAAACACACACAGACTGACAGACTTTCTTCTGCAAAGAGAAAACTCTCTTCATCTGAAGAAAAGAGTCTTTGCCACTCTTACCATGACACATTAAGGATGCATTTGCTTCATGGCACCTCAGCAGAGACCAGGGATGAGGGCAAACACCACAGGCAGGAGCTAAGCAGTGGTGTTTTTCCATCATCAAGCAAGAAAATATTAAACAGAAGCATATGTAAATAGAAAAAAAAAATATTATTTGTTTTAAAACAGATCAGACAGTTTTAAAGTTGGAGGCTGCACTTGAAATACCAGAAATGCCTAGGAAATAACAGGACAAATAAGTGATAAAATCTAATCTGTAATTTATGAAAGTGCAAGCAAGAGACGTTTGAATTTTTCACACCAGTATGGCTTAGGCAAAGGGATTAAAGCATTTCTAATAGTGCCACTTTCCAGTAGTTACAGTGATGCTACACAGAATTAAACCATGGCAACGGTCTTGTTGCTTTCAAACAAAGAACATGATTTGAAACTTGTAATAAGAAAGAGACAGACAGATTTGCAAATGAAGTAGAATGAAAAGGTTTGTAGATTCAGTCATACCCAAATACTTGGCAATATTTAAGATGCTTTCTTTGGGAACAATAACAACATGGTGCTTTCTCTGCATTGCTTAAAGCTTTGAAAGCATAAAAAGTACAGCAGGGGCATAAACTTTTTTCTCCTAGCTATGCATCTATTTGTTTCATATTCAGCGATTCTATACCATCATTGAATACATAAACCCATCTTTCCTGCATCTCTAAAAAGGCTGCTTTCCCTGCCTGTGTTTAAAACGACACAGCAAAGTGCAAGCGACTTGGGGCAGAGTTCTAGCGCTGATACACCAGCGGCATCAGTCACAGCAAGTACAATAATATGAGCGTAAAACAAGTCAAATGCAGACACACGTGATTTATTCAATCAACTGATAAAGTATTCAAGCTGCATTTTTCCTCTTTTTCTCCCGTCATTTCTGAAATAAATTTGCCACAACTACAACCACTATTTTTGTGGTGTCTTATTATAATCTCCTCATGCCTTTCTCTTCTAGGCTCTAGTTTTTCAAATTCACTATCCTATCTCCAAACACTTTGGTGTAGCCTAACCTGGTTTTCTTATCACAATTTAATTGCTTGCTTTGTCAAGCCTTAACTGTGCATACCACAGGAATCAACCACTGCAGATCTGCTGAACGTCTGTTTATGTTGTTGTCTTCCAATACCACATGATTATCTCTTCAACAACTTCAGCTCAGTCCTAAAATCTTCTGTTTCCTACCTCCTTCTGAAACTCTTTATAAATCTCACTTCCATGTGCTTTGGGGTTTGGGATGTGTGCTTGGTTTTTTGTTTGTGTTGGTTTTTTAAATCTTATTCAGTTTATCTCACTCAAATCTCTCTTGCCCGGTTAAATAAAAAGAAAGCAATCAAATAATCCTGGAAATCTTCATTTTTGCTGTTACCACCTCAATCTTTCATTCAGGTAGATTTGTAGTTTTGTTTCTTTGTGGCACCCAGCAGCATGAAGCGTGCTGGTTCACCCACAGTTTCAGATCTATCCCATGAGAATCTGCAATAATGGAACAAAGGTTCCAAATTTTTCTTTTGTCATTAGTACATAAAAACAGGTGCAATGTGATCAGCAACACAGGATCTAAAATGTAGTGACATTTGTTTACCCTTGGAAGCTGCTTTTAACAGTGTAAACCAAGACTAGCCACTTCATTAATGAATTTGAAAATATATAAAAGCTATGTTTTCATATTCCCACATAATACCCTGATAGATGTTGTATTTATTTTATTTAGGTATTTTTTCTAGAGTGCTTCTATTTTCTTTCCCCACCTTTTGATTGATTAAGAGAATTGACAGGTTATATTAGTGTAAGCCTTTTTGGTGGTGTAAAAAACCACTAGATTTCTCACACTGTCAGTAACAGCTAAGCAGAGACAGAAAAAGAATAAGCTTAGCAAATGTTAAATTGCTATATGAAAATGGATACTGAGCAAAGTTTCCCATTTAGCATCCTAATCAGCAAAAAGAAAGTGAAAAATCAAATTCTTATCAGTCAGGTAATCTGCATAATATGCATTTTTAGGTCTCTGCAACTTTGCAAAGAACTACCATATGGACTAATGCTGCTAATCCTACTTGGGACCACAAATGTAACGAGACAATTTAAGTAAGCCAGGGGATAAGCTGTGCTCTTCTGTGTGATGTGGACTTTCATGAATAAAAAAGAACAAGAATTACCATTAGCAGCTTTTGTAGAAGTAGCAGAAATACTCTTAAGGAAGAAATTGCAAAAAGTGCGTGCCACAAAGTACACTAAAGTATGTCTGGAGAGAAGCAAAAACTGTATTTAAATTGGATAAATGCAGCGTACCTTGCTCTTTTGCAGTTTAAATTGCAATGCAGTTCCAAATCAGACAATTAAAAATAAAAAAGAATAATGGAGTCTGTTTCCATATCACTGGCTACATGCAAAGCAAATTTTGCTGAAGTAATCTAATTATTCTTTCTACTAATGAATTTGTTAGCATGCTGCCTCTAACTATCAGAAAAGTTGGACAGATGTCGTTCCGTTGGGGGTATGCTGGTACCAGCAGCTAAGATTCAAATACCATGTAGGAACCCTCAAGTGGAACACTTCATTCCTGGATGACATTACTTGTTGACATAAAGCTTTTACTCAGAGATGCTTAGGCTCCTTCAGTTCCTCTGATGACTTTTATTCTGGTGATTTAAGATTTTATCTTCTCCAGATACCTGGCAGACATCTGGCTTGTGCCAGAGATGACCAGCTACACCTGAGCTACCCCCATTCCTAGGTAAACAGTCGAAAAGGAGTTTTGCTGGGCCATCGTCAGGCGAGCCTGCAGTACAGAGAGGTGTCCATTTTGGTGAGTTCAAGCTGCCATAGCTCAATCAACCAGCCATTGTCTGTGAGGGACGTGGACCTTTGCTGGCCGAATCTCTGGAGACAGTGTCTGCTGTGGTGGCTCACACCATGCTTTTCTGGACCTTACATTTTTAGTAGACTGTGTCATGTTAATCATGGCTGCTGTCAACAGATTAAATAAAAAGAGGAAGATGTAAGAGTTCCTCAGAGTTTGTTAATATTTTATTTTTAAGCATAATTTTTACTAATGAAACTATATTTTACGTAGAACAGGTAAAAGTTATCAGTCCACACTGAAGCCTTGCAAACCTACTTTTCAGTTCCTTGTCCATATTCATCCCTTCAGTCCAGTAATTCACCTTCTTCCTGATGGACTGCTATTAAAATTCTGATAATTATTGCAGCAGTGCTACTTTCATGCAGCCCTACAGTTTTTGACTTTTCTCCTCTTCAATCCAAATGACTGATAAATTTTTATCTCTTTCTCTTTTTTTTCTTAAAGGTCCAACAATTTCTTTCTGAAACTTAGTTTTCCTAGTCATAATGAAATTAATTTTAGCCTTGCTTATTAAGACACAATTTTCCCATGAAGGGACATTCAGGAAAACGGAACCTTCAGTTTTTATAGAGTCCCATTACATATTTCCCACTGTTACTCTAAACACACAAATTACAATCTACACTTGTAGCTACAGACTTCAGTCCAAGAGATCTTGAAGTAAAATTCTCTACAGTAAACTTAAGTGTCGATCTTATTTTCCTTTCACACCCCCCCTTACAAAACTGATGGCTGAGTCTGTTTTAAGAACATGAACCTGCAAAGACTGATGGAGTAACTTTAGTTGCAGATGGAGAGATGTGGCCCTCAGCATTATGTGTGTACACAAAGCAGACATTTGCACTTCCGTATGCAGATTTTATGAGTTTGATATCATATTTACTGTCCCAAAATCTGTGTCAGGCTCAAAAAAGATCATCGAAAAGGTCACAAGGAATAAATAAAAAGAAAGAACAACAGCAAAGGCATGTTGCATTTGGCTTTGCTGAAACAGGAGCATAGTGGAGTCAGTAAGAAAAGATTCCCCACTTCAAATGTAATTAGGTAGGGTTTTTTTTTTAAAAAAAAACCCACAAGCAAACAAACAAACAAAAAACCCAAACAAAACAAAACAAAAAAAACCCAACCAAAACAAAACAAAGCAAAATAAAACCAAAACAAACAACTCTGAAATATAAGGCAATTTTGCAGAGATCAGCACTGATATAGTGGGCCTTGGGGCTTACTCCTTCAAAGAAATCTAAGGAACGGAACCAACAGTGTCCTCTGTGCCCTTCCTTTGCTTTTTCTGTACCTTTCTGTCCCACTTTTCACAATTTCATTTTAACCAGGAATTTTCTTCCAGGCTTACTTACCCATAAAGGTTAAGACATGAACAAATATAAAATAGTAAGCACAGCAATCATTAGAAATTCCAGCCTGTCAGGAGAAGCTGCCTAAAAAATTGTCACATTTTCTAGAAAAAAAAATTGAATTTGGAGGCAATCACCACAAGCCCTACCCAAACTTGCCCGTGATCTGTGAATAAGCTATTTAGTACCTCAGGCTGTAAGATGCACGGTTACTCAAAGCTGGAACGAATTATCAGGCATTAACACCATTGCAGTAGCATACACTAACGAGATCCGTACTTACACTGAATCTGTTTTTATCTCCTCCCATTAAATGAAAGTCATGAAACTAGGAAAATTTGTATGTGATTTTTCCCCTCAATTATTATTAAAAAAAAAAAAAAAAAAAAGAAAAAACCTCATTGGAAATATTTTATAAGCTAGTGAACCCATTAGAAATTTGAAAGCATAGCTTTCTAATAGTTTTATAGTCCTTTCCTTTTCCACTAATGACAGTGAACTTATTAACACCGCTCCTTGTAAACCATTAAAAACCTCTACTGATACTTGCTTCATATGCTCAGAAATCTTGCCTTTAAAGACAAGAAATTAAAAAGCTTGTATTTTTTTAAAAAAAACAAGAATACGATCCCTTCACAACTGCCTTCCAACTCCACCCCTTTATGATGAGATAATTCTCAAAATAACTTCTCCTTTAGACTTTTGTCGAGCCTCAGAGGAAGGATTGCCCCATGGACCCACCAGGAACTGGTGAATGTCCCCACCAGAACTTGTGCCTTCAGCCACCCAGGAACCCATCTGCACCACCACCAACCCCGACCATCCAGCATGTTTGTAGCCACCAAGGCAGCACCAGCACCCTGCATGGTACCCTCTCTGTTCAATGAATTTCAATAAAACACCCCTTTAAACCACTTTATCTCCATTTCGCAGAGGAAGAGGTGTGCATATACAAACCTTCACCATCAGTTGTAGTGGGTGATGACTACCCAGTCATCAGCTAAGGCTGGAAGGTGGATGAGAAACATGAAATGGGAAGGCTTGTAGGATCAGACTGACAGTGCAATCAGTATAGGTTTTGTCTACACCTGGACAAGTATTATTAAAAAAAAACAAAACAAAAATCTAATAGACAGATGGGATAACCCATCTATCAATATTTAGAAACTGGAAAACAACCTGATACATAAAGTTTTCTCCCCCTTCTTATACCAAAAAGCAGTCTGCCCACCTCAAAAAGACTATACAAATTATTTCAAGAGCATTTATTTCATTCATATACTCCATGAACCTGACTTCACCTCTAACAAATAACAAAGTCAGTATCAAGAAAAGTACTGATAAAGAAATGTATTAAATAGTGAACTCATAACAACATAACATTGATACTCAGAAACTGAGAAGTTTATAGTTTTATAGAACATTACCAGCTAGTATGGTAACTGACAATTTTTGAGTGATGCTCTGAAATAACATTCTTTAAGTAATTTTCAGTGAAGTACATAAAAATGAAAATAAACTGCACTTCTCCCTATTCTATACAATAAAAGCTATTCTCAGTTTAATTTTGTGGAACACAAATATATGTAAAAGAAAGGGAGTGTAAAATGCAATATATTGTCCTACAAGCATAGTTAAATAGCAAAGTTTTGCTAACATATTTTTCTTTCTCCACTGAAAGCATTCTCTTGCAAAGTCCTGAGATTCCTCTGTTATCCATCTCTCCTCGCATATTTTTCATGAGACATTTCTGGCTGCATATTACAAAAGGAAATGTGTCATTAAATCCTTTTCAAAGTGACATTGCTGAGCGTGTCGGAAGTATTTTCTGTGTTCTTCATGAATGGCAGGCTGCGCAGCCCAGGCATCAGCTGTGCGCAGTTCATTAGTGCTACAACTGCAGCAAATGAGATGGCTGTTTTACAGGGCTTCTCAAAGGCAGCGATAAGCAGCCAGCTTTCACTGACTGAGGAAAAGATGATTCCTACAGCCACAATCTTCAGCTTTTTTTTTTAGAGAACAAGTTGGCAGCTGAAGAAAAGAAGAATGACAAATAGATTTCTAAAAGATGTGGCAACCATTCTGGAGATTAGTTATCCTTACGCTAAAGGATAGCATGTTCCTTAAAAAAAATAAATGGACAAAACATTCTTAAAAGGTAGAGGGGTATGTTTTATAAAATGGTCTATTAGTTCTGTAAAATTAGTTTGTCAAGTCTAAACCTGAACTCATGAGTAATTTCAGAAACTCTTAGAGTTGAGGTAAGGTGTTGGAGGAGAGAGAACACTGCCAAATCACACTGCTAAAACTACAGAATGAGATGTAAACAGGTGCGTACAGAAGTTTTAAGCATAAAAGTGACTGGTGCCTGTATGTATTTGCCAAAGCATCCTGCTTCTCCTGAGATACAGCTGACAATCTTTCCCACGATCCAGGGCACTGACATATCAAAGCAAATTTGTGCAGCCACAGGCCACCATGCAATAAAATACACAATTAAAGAACAAGAGCATGCCATTTTTATTAGCATGCCCCACTGAAAAATTTATTGGCATCCAAGTATCACTTGATCTTTCTGAAGGACCTGAAACCTGAACACTAGGCACTCCCACTATAAAATTCCCATGTCTTCTTTGCTAATTCCATTCTATTTTGGAGAGATAAGACACCAGGAATGTTCATAATGAACTACAAACTAGAAAGTAAAAGACTGCGGGCTGGGTAGACACTGTCCATGCTTTCTTTGTTTCTTAAGTCAGTTCAAATAAGCTTGTAACAAGAGATTGCTCAGTCACTGGGATATTCATAATCAGACATAATTAATACACTAAAAAAAAAATCCCCAACCAATCATTCTTGAATAGCTATCTGTCAGTGGCAGGTTTGACAAGACATCAGGTGGAAAGGGGTAGATGAAGAATGGAGACTATTCAGGAAACCAGGTATCAAATTGGGTCCAAGCTCACATATCTACAACTGAGTGGCTTTCATAAGCATCTTGCAAAGAAATTATTTTTGTCTATACTGAACAGGTTTCCATCTCAAAGAGTAAAAACGCATAATAAAAGAAAGAGCTCCCCCTCACACTTGATTACAGCTTTAGGCATATCATCCAAGACGTAAAAAGCAAAGCTGTATTTGATCACTGTTCCCGCTAAGGAAAAATGAACTTCTTTTGATCCAGTAAAACACATAGGTTAACAGCTGGAATGAGAACTGTCAAATCTCAAGCAAAATCCTATTTTGTCCTTGACAAAATAGAAATGATTTCTTCAAGATGGAAAAATATCTTTTTGACCAACCTTATTCTTTTTACAGTTTGTTTCATTTCTTCACAGGAATAAGTAAACTCTTCATTTCTACACCAAGCAAAAAATGCCATAAACAGATCAAATATAGATTTGACACAATCCAAGTGAGAAATGCATACTACAATATGAGAAAGGAATCCTAAAATAGAAAAAAAAACCCCAAACTTTTAGACAGGTATTTAAAATTTATAGCTGAGAAAGCACTGCGTATATTCAAATGAAAATCAAGTATTGCACTTATTTATTTGACTTTTTCAAATATTGTTTATCTTTTATATACATACACATACAACTCACCAGAGAATTGCATGATATATTGCAATGATGCAGAGCACTGAGCTGAAACAGTTGAGTCAATGTGAGACTCTTTGTTACAAAGCAGTTAGTTGGCATCTAACCCCCCTATATTTATTATTGGGATTTTTTTAAATCTCACAGTGTTCTGATCCATTTCAAAAAGAAGAAGACTGAGGCATCTTTTAGGCTGATACGGGAATTCACACTTTTTGAGGCATGGTATATCACGTGCGTGTATAACCAGGTTAATATTGAAGACAGAGGATAAGATTTCAAGCAGGTGTAGTTCTGCATTTAGCTTATTTGGCCTATACTTAAACAGCCCTAGTTTTGTACACTTTGACAGAATAAGGTTATAGCTTAAATTAATAAATAAACTAAACAGGGCCAATTAAATGCATACAAACCTTTCCCTAGCTGCTTGTGGGTATGTTCGCAGTGCTGGGTAATTTTTTTTCTTACGGTAAGCAAGCAGATCTGTTCCACAGCAGAGCTTTTATCACTTGTATCTTTTTTCAGGTCACATGCCTGAAAAATGGTACGCTGTGGGAGTTCAAGGCATTGCTTATAATACATTGCTAAACTTTGTTACTGTTAAATTAATTTAAATACTTTAAAATAAATCTCTCTGCTCCCAGAGGTTTTAATTTCTACATATATTCTACCTTCTATGGAGCACGCGGTCTTAATTCTCTTTTAAGATCCCACATTAATGCTGTGCAAAACACTGATTAATTATAAAGCACCAATGATAAAGAAAACTACTGAGATAAAACCACACTCCTCCTTGTGGAAGGTACGCAACAGTGATGATTATTATGGTAGATTCCTCACATGCAGGAGCCTGGAGGGGACCGGTGCCCTCCTAAATGACACAACTTTTGACAAAAACACCTTGTGCTATTCCTGGTGCTATTCCACCCCCTCTACTACTTGTTTTCAGCTGTGGGCAGCATCTTGCCATGTCCCTGGCTCTGACCAGGCAAGCCACTCTGCTCAGGAAACCGGCAGCGTGTACATAGGACCTCACTGCCGTCCACAGAAGAGGCTCCCACGTGGAGGAGCGATAGGCAGGATCCGACCTTAGACTCTAAACTGGTGCGTGGACCATGCAACAAGCTTGACACATGGGCCCTTTGTGAATGCTTAGTGACTTGAATAATACAAACAACAAAGTTTTTGATAATCTTGTAATTAATCAATTAATTTCAATATAAACTATAGATGACTTAGCTTCTTAACTAAGGCCTCCAGCATTCAGCTGTAGGTAGGTGCTGTGACTGTAAATTGCTCTTTTTTTCTTTAGGAGAAATAAGTGGTTGAGCTAGGGTGAAATTTTCATTGATCTGAGCTTCAGGAAAGAGAATTTGAAGGAACAATGCACAGTGTTCAGGCTATAAAACTTAATGTTTAGCAGCTTCAGGTAATACACTGTATTTGAGAAGATTAATACAATTGTGATCAAATCCAACCCAAAGTTATTTCGTTCCCCCGTAATTTCCAGCCATCCATTGTTCACCCATTTAATAAACTGCCACTTGCTTCCCCAGCTCCAAAAAAGCATCAGGCAGATCACTATTGAGGCTATAAAGACAAAAACAATTATTATGAAGTTCTCAGTGTTGCTGTAACTCTCTCCTGAAGGTAAACTAGCACAACTTCTGACTCAAACCCTCCCATTCATGTACACAGAATTGAACAGGTGAACAGAGTGTGTTTGTCCACAGCAGTTTTAATCAGTTACAACCAAACTAATTTTGATTTTAAACAGTTGACAAAGAGGTAGCAAGCTCAAAAACTTAATCACTTACAAGCACATACTCTGAAATAATAGTCATTTGATAATCCCATGCTGTTGTGATCACTAGCCAGCATTCCTTGTTCACGTTACACTCCCACAAAACAAGCATTTCCTTACATAACATAAGGGGAATAAAAATTATGTGTGGGAGCCTTAACTAAATGGCAGTAGAAGTAATCAAGCTGAAAAACATCTGCCATTACTGGCTATGCAGTGAAGTTTGCATTAAAATCTACAGCATGGGAGGCTTATCTCGCGAGCACAGAAAAAGGTAAAACAGCTTACCAATGGGAGACCCAACCAAGCCCAAACCTTCAGATGCACATCAGCCTCCTCCACCAGCGATCACACGGTGTAGCCCCAGTGGATGGACCTGCCGTCCAATATGCTTCAGCTTCCACGTGTACGAAGAAGTTTCCCACTATTTATAACACCACAGTATCCAGCAGCTTTTTTTTATTCGGGCAGGACACCCAGGCACCATGTGATGTAGCCACACAGTGCAGGGAATGAGCAATTCTCATTTAAGCAGACAATTTTCTGTCCTGCTGCTGCTGCCTTTTCTCCCGCTCAGAGGTCCTGCCAGCACTAGGCTCTTTGGAGCAGCTGCACTTTCATCTCTGATATTTCCAGAAATTCAAATATTGTGAGGTTCTGCACTGGGACAGTTTCCCCCTTCCCACTGCCCCCAACCCCGTCTCTCCTTGCCGCTCAAACTCTTCCAACCCAATCACCTGTGCTCCGACCCTTCCTGAAACCCGGCAGAGCAAGGCCACTACCCTGTGGCCTGGGGGAACGTCTGAGGAATGTGCCTGCACGCCTGTGAGCACACAGACTTTTTGAAGGGAAAGGGGAGACAGAGGAAGAGTTCCTCCTCACCTGAAAAGTAACGAAAACCAGGCTGGACAACTCAGCCACTCATGCTACAGGGCAACGGGGCAAATGTTGCTGACGCCAAAGTGTCTTGCAAGAGGAGAGCTGCCAAATACAGTCCACTTCCAAATTTCCTCAGGGATAATTATCAATCTCAGGATGGGACCAGCAAGAAGCTATTTAGACGCAGAAACGTAAAAGCTACATCACATTCACTGCAGCCTGGGCAGGCAAACTCACTCTCTTTTCCTCTTCCTCCTTCTTCTGCCTTTCCTTGACATCTTACTCCATTCCTTGACATCTTACTCCATTCCTTCCCAATAAGAAGAAACTATGAGGAAAGTAGCTCGCTGACTTGGTTTGTCCTGCACGAGGATCTAGGCCCAGCAGCATAAGGTCTCATTTAAATGAAGTGCTTCATGTAGTGAAGTAATCCTTCTTGTAAAAGTATTTGCCAAAGGGGTTCAGTGACACAGAGTTTTCCCGACGGGTAAACTGAGGCGCAGGCTACTGACATGTAGAGTCACCAACAGATGAATGAACAAGCCTCCAATTCTCCCCAGATTTCTTGCACCCCTATTACTAAGAAAGGCTGTTTCTTTGAATCTGCTGGCAGAATTTGAAATTTATGGCTAGATCCACTAAACAGCTTAGATCTCAGAGTATTAGCACTAGCATTGTGTATTATTCCCTAACTTTTGGACATGTTGCCTAAAGATTATAAATGCTCCTATTGCCAGGAAACACTCTAAATTTTAAGAAAATGTTTGAAACAGGCTCTTTGTTTTCAGCTTTATATTTTGACAGAAATAGATTGGCATCTTCAGAAGAAATTAATATCGTTCCCTTGGACCACAGTGTAGAGCATCTATATTTATTCACAGTCTCCTGTCGGGCCCCATACCCAAGAGACAGTCCACAGCAGCCGTCTCCCCACCTCCAGCCAGCCCCTTGTTTAACTGCAGGTTTAAAAGCACACGTGGTACCTTACATCAAGTGCTCGCTCACCCTCCCTCCATGCCTGCGAGGCCCCAAAACCACGGCTGGGGCCAGGTGACAGGGGAACTGCAAAGGCCAGGCAGAGTATTCAGCTCAAAGGGAACGCTGAAGAAAAGGTGGGACTGGAAGGTAAGTCTGAAATTTTACAGTTTTACGAACAGGGTATTTCATTAAGTCCTACCATTTATCTTCATTGAGACTGAAAGGGCTGAGCATTCACCTGACAGATGCCTGTGCTGCTCCTTTCTCATGAAAAAAAGTGCTGTCATCAGCTCTTACTTTCCTCAGTAGTTGAATTACTACAAGAGCAGTTTTCTAATATTTTCTCTGCTCCCTTGAAGGAAACATGCTGTGCTGGAGACGGGGTGGTCGTGGCAAGCCCTGGCCGGGGAAGGACTGGCCAGACCCTGCAGGGAGCAGGAGCTGGTGTCCAAATCAGCACTTTGTGGTCACCAGCGAGTTCATCCAACTTCCTCTCAGCCTGGGTTTTTTTTGCCCCAATCTCTGCCTATCTGCTAATTTCTACCTGTTCCCAGTCAGAAGCGTCTCAGTTTTCACAGCCCTCCTGCTGCCCTGCTCAGTTCCCACCACTTTCCCCTCCTCTCCCTTCCATCTCCATGTCCCTTGCTCCCTGGGAACTGCATTGAGAGATGGCTCAGCCAAACCCTTGCCTCTCTATCACTCGTTCTCCCCTTTTTGGATAGAAAACCTACCTGGCCTTTTCTGGATTTAGTTTGTTCCTTATGAGGGTACTTAAATAAGATATTTAAACACATATTGGATTGCAGGTTGAAATTCAAGTCCCCTTTCTCTCCATTGAGGACCCTATCAATCAAAAACATTTTTTTAGTTGTCTCTGACCTAAATGCTTACTGAATTATTCCATTAAAATGAAAACAAATTTCAGCTGAAGAGAATCAGAAAAAAATCACATTTTCTTTCATCTTCTACGCAGAAAAATCTACAGTTCAAAAGTTAGCATATTCAAAAGACAAAGAGGATTTCCAAATACTCTGATCTAGCACAGAAGTGCAAGGGCATATCACATACATTCAGTGGGCTATTGTTTAGCGCTTTTTTCTTTGAGGACTTACATACATACTAGATTGGACCCTGAAAGCAAGAGAACTGGATAAATTTGCAGAACCAAGGGGTTTCAATGTGAACAAGACCAATTCACTCTAGACCTAAGGACTTGTGTCAGTGAAATGTTATAAGCATCTGAGTAAGTTTTCTTGTCATTCCCTGAGTTATTTGGGCAGATCTGGAGAATGAATTGGTGTCCATTTTAGTCAGACTAGGTCAGAAGTCAAGCAAGGCTGTGCCATAGTAGCCCAACCACCACCTACCAGAGCCAACGGTTCCTACTGGGGCTTTGGAAGCTTACAAAACCTCAGGAGCTTCCCATGAAGGGTACAAAAATCAGCAGCTTGTTCTTCCAAGCTGCACCACTATCAATGCCATTTCACATCATCTTTTTCATAGCTGTGCCTTGGTTCCACTCCCTCTCCTACTTGTAGAACCCCAGAGCAAACCATAGAATCATAAAATCATAGAATATCCTGAGATGGAAGAGACCCATAAGGATCATCAAGTCCAACTCCTGGCTCCACACAGCACCAGCTGAATCAGAGCATATGACTGAAAGCATTGTCCAGACACTTCTTGAACTCAGTTAAGCTTGGTGTTGTGACCACTTCCCTGGGGACCCTGTTCCAG
>VXBL01009299.1:648-12449 GCA_013400195.1 Aramus guarauna
GTCAATACCATATGTCTTCATGCTCAGCACATACAGCTGGGGGAAGAGGAGGGGGAAGGGGGGTCGACATTCAGAGTGATGGCATTTGTCTTCCCAAGTCACCATTACACATGATGAAGCCATGCTTTCCTGGAGATGGCTGAACACCTGCCTGCTGATGGGAAGCAGTGAATGAATTCCTTGTCTTGCTTTGCTTGTGCGCACTGCTTTTGCTTTACCTATTAAATTGACTTTATATCAACCCAGGAGTTCTCACTTTTACCCTTCTGATTCCCTCCCCCATCCCACTAGCTGGAAGTAAGTGAGCAGCTGCATGGTGCTTAGCTGCCAGCTGGGGCTAAACCATGACACCCTCACACTTGAAAGACGTCACCTCCAGAGGCAGAGGGATTGTACCTTTTTTCCTCAATTGTCTTGTCAATGCCCCCCTCCCTACACAGGGATCCCAGCTGTTTGGCTTCCCTACTCTCTAATTCCAGGCTACTGGCCCTGTTATCCCAGCATCAGAGCAGCCAGACAGCCATGCGTTCACCTGGATGGTGACTGAAATCCTTTTGCATATCTCACAGCTCACTCGGGGACATGAGTTGGGTGACTACCTCTGGTTCTTCCTCCTGTTCTCATGATGGTCCAAGTTCATCATCATCCCTTACTAGGTGAGCTGATTTTGTGTGTGTGTGTGTGTGTATTTCTTCTGTATGGAGGTGACTGATATCAGCACAGGTTGGTTTTACTGTTCAGTTGCAGTTAGCTGACACCAGGGTTTCAGCAGTGTCAGTGCCCATTGCCAGGATTTGAGTAGCCACAGTGTCTGTCACTGGGGTTGGAGAAGCCAGTGCCTGTCATCTGTTTTCCCTCTCTTCCTCCGAGGGTGCTGTATTTGGTAGATACTGGCCAGGGCCCAGCATAGTGTGGTAAGTTGTGCCTCTTTGGAATAGCTGCAGCATTTTCCTTTCAAATATTCTATCACTTCATAAGGGTCCTGCAGTTGTTTGGGAGTGAAGTTCCAAACCACTGAAGGTGAGAAGTTCTCTAGATACACCTTCCCATATTCTCCACGTGCCATGTCACCCATGACTATTCACACTCCGTGTAGATCTCTGGCTGGTATTCTTAAAACAATTGTTTGCAACCCTGAAGAAGACCTGGAACACATTCAGGAGGCAGAGCAATCGGAGCATGCTGGCTTAACATCCCAAGGATATTAAAAATTCTCAAAAGCTGTTGTAACTAGCCTGAAGGAAATAGGGGAGGTGAAAGAGCTGGACAAAGTACACTCTCCCCCTTTTTCCTCACAGATTGGGTGTGATTATTAATCAATTCCAAGAGATGTCACCCGAGGTATGAGCATGACAGCAATGCCACTTACAAATGCAAGCGTAACCTCATGACCAGTGAGGCTATCATAAATCGATATTACACAGTAGAGCAAAAATGAGAATCCCAATCTCTCTCTCCAGAAGTGACAAACAGCGCCACAGGGAACACCTACAGCAAGTAAGGATTTATGTAACACAGCCATGTGAATAAACGAAACACCACTGTGACCAGGGACTATTTACCTTAATATATTGAATGCGTATAACATTTCTTTTACCATGCTCTGGTCAGATCTGATGTCATCTCAAACTTTCAAGCCCCATGCTAGCCACCAAACAGGACTGTCAGGGTTTAGCACCAGCTGGCAGCTGAGCACCATGTGGCCACTCACTCACTCTTTCCCCTATCCCCAGTGGGATGGGGAGGAAAATCAGAAGACAAAGGTAAGTGTCGTGGGTTGGGATAAGGAACAGTTTACTGTGGAACAAAAACAATAGCAATACTAAGAAAAGAATATACAAAGCAGGTGATACATGATGCAATTTATTCACTGCCCAGGACCTGAAGCCTAGCCCATCCTCAAGCAGCGAATCCTTGTCCCCAGCCAGCCCCACCTCTTATATACTGAGCATGGTAGGGAATATCCCTTTGGCNGAGCAAAAATGAGAATCCCAATCTCTCTCTCCAGAAGTGACAAACAGCGCCACAGGGAACACCTACAGCAAGTAAGGATTTATGTAACACAGCCATGTGAATAAACGAAACACCACTGTGACCAGGGACTATTTACCTTAATATATTGAATGCGTATAACATTTCTTTTACCATGCTCTGGTCAGATCTGATGTCATCTCAAACTTTCAAGCCCCATGCTAGCCACCAAACAGGACTGTCAGGGTTTAGCACCAGCTGGCAGCTGAGCACCATGTGGCCACTCACTCACTCTTTCCCCTATCCCCAGTGGGATGGGGAGGAAAATCAGAAGACAAAGGTAAGTGTCGTGGGTTGGGATAAGGAACAGTTTACTGTGGAACAAAAACAATAGCAATACTAAGAAAAGAATATACAAAGCAGGTGATACATGATGCAATTTATTCACTGCCCAGGACCTGAAGCCTAGCCCATCCTCAAGCAGCGAATCCTTGTCCCCAGCCAGCCCCACCTCTTATATACTGAGCATGGTAGGGAATATCCCTTTGGCTAGTTTGGGTCAGCTGTCCTAGCTGTGTCCCCTCCCAGCTTCTTGTGAAAATTAACTCTATCCCAGCCAAAAACCAGGACAGGCAGGCAAATGAGATTAGCAGCATTCCTGATGAATATTTTAAAGAAATCTATTTTTACTTTTACAGATTTTTAAAATTCTTCCCATACAACATTAAGTTTTCTGTAATTGAATGCAAATCTACATACACACAGTTTCAGTTCAGAAATACATACCAAGCAGATTCACTCAAATAAGCATGCTAATTGAAAATGTCAAGGTAAATCCAAGTGGCTGTCTCATGAATGAAAATTTACACTGCCAAGCCTTCTACAAAAGTCAGGTTTTCCTGTCAAGTTGTATATATATAAAAAAATCCAAAATTACATTTCCCTCTTATAGTATCAACTGCCACACATTATTTTCAATGAACATAATCAATTCAAGATTCAAGAATGAGCTTTGAAATTTGCACTTGTATAGATAATTCACTAGGTAAAGTCCACTAGCAAGCTGCATATGGTCACATATAATCCTCCTTTAATACACAAAATCTAACAGAAAGCCAGCTTTATTTATTAAAACATTTAATCTTCCTCCATACGAAAACTAACAACAAATATACCTTTACTGATTCTTGTTTAAAAAGTCCATTCTAGGTAAGGTACTATACTTTTTCTTGTACCTTTCACATGAAGAGATCTGAGGGCTATCAATATCCAAACTTTGTACATTCAATTTTGTCACTGAAAGACTACTATCTAACCAACAATAATGTAGCTTTCTCCACCACCCAATTGCCAGGTCTGGTCAAAATACTGTTACATCTGAAGACATGTACGGTACTCAGGGTCGCCCTAACTCCATACAATTTTTCCCCAAATGACTGGCTGATGTAACTACATAACAATTAAGATCCTCAAACAATCTATTCATCTCTGTAACTTAAAATGAACATCAACTGATGACTGCTATTTTCTGTTCAGTGCATAAACATTTATATTTTCTCACTGACCTAGAAGAAAACTTTGGCCCTAATCCACAAATCACACTCCATTATAGGCTTTCACCACAAAATCCCACCAACTTCACTTTAGGATTCCATGCAAGTGAATGTATTTACTTGGTTAAAACTTTTATGTGTGCATCCTTCTTGCAGGATCATATAATCATTTTAGAGTTAACAGATGAAAGTCAGTTTTCAGGAAGACACAATTAAAAAAAAGGACAGTATTAAAGCCTATTTACTAAAGAGCAGAGAAAGGAGGCAACTGATGGTTAAGCAGCATTCCAATAATTCATTTTTTTCACTTTTCTAACACCACCCACACACACAGTTAAATGGGCTATAATGTCCACAGCTGACAGAAAGCTAATGCTGAGCTAGCTAACACTACATAATGGATGATTCAATTTTCTACATCAAGTATTGTACCATCAGCACTTAACAGTTATAGCACAACTGAAAGGTATAGACCAGCTTAAAGCTAGGCTAAAGAAACTGTGAAGTTGAACACATCTAAAAGTTAGAAAAAAAAAATCAAGGATAGCATTACATTTCATCTAACACCATAACTATGTCTGAAGATAAAATTAGGCACAATGGTGAAGCACTCCAGTGCTATGTGTCCAAATGACACTAATTCTGTTTTCAGGTTAGAATTTGGATAGGATAAAGTACATAGTGTGCTCCAGCATTCCACAGTGATTGTAAAGAGTGGTTTTAAAAATAAAAAGTCTGTTCAATTCACTGAGGCTAATTCCTCCTCACCCTTACCTTTACTTACATGATCATATTCTACTGTAAGAACTTAGAGGGGAGCCAAATTCAAGTTAAGTAATTTTAATTCAAATTTTTCAACTTGCACCTGCCATCACATCAGACATTAACTACTGGGCTACAATCCTGAAAAACAAGTCTAGAAAATAAGATATCACATGGTCACAGCTGACAGATCATGATTTGATCCCATAAGACAGCCATCTACTACCAGTAGTATTGAACATTATTCCTTTTTATGATGTCAGACCTGCAGAGGCATGTACTTAAGTTTCAAAGGCTTTGACAACACAGAACTACTGAGAATATGTTTTAGTACCTCTGCCTTTCCTCATTCTGACCTTACCAAAATTCATTTGCCCTCTCAACTGTTCCTGAATCACTTGGATTTTTTCCCCCTATAACTCTCCTCCTATTTTAGTCCAACTACAACTGTACTGAACTGTAGCTCAAAATGTGCTCTTCCATACATGGCCAGTATGGACATATGCACTGGGATCTGCAAGGTGAGAAATACTCCTTTGTCCCCCAGCTCAGACAAAGCCCAAGCCACAGCCCTCATCACCCCCTCACTGTTGCCTTTACTCCTTTTCCTGGGTAGAAGCAAAAAAAAAAACCCACAGAAATCACAAGCTGGAAAGTCTCTCTGTGCTAAATTCCAGTGCCCAGCAGCATGGTGATCTCCCATCAACGTGACAGAGTAAGTTCCAGAAAAGTTTTGTTCCATTCATGCAGCCCAGACTTAAACACTGTCAGGATTTTAACTTTTACAGAATTTTTTCCAAACAGTCAGCTCTCTTGGACTGCTACAAATGGTGTTTCCAAAAGCCTTAGACCTCAGCAAAACTTGACTATGTAACAAAGAGATTGATAAATCACCCCACCAAAACTCTACTACATGCTTTAAATTAACTGTAACAGAACTTAATCAGCAAGTTGGTTAGTTGGATGGGTTAGTGGTTTTTCTTTGATTTTGCTTTGTTAGTTTTCTTTTCTTCCTCCTCTCACATTGGTAGGTCTTTCTCTATGTTTGTTTTCCAAATCAGCCAAGTGGTTTAATCCAAAATATTCCTATTTCTATCTGAGGCAGAAATTAGCATGAAAGACTTCAGACTTAATTTGATAATGTTTTTGCCACTGAAAATACACAACCTTACAACGGATATTAACCATAGATGTTCCTGCCAACTCTGCACGTAAGGAAAGGGATAACCCATAGTACAGGTAAATATCTCCAGAGGAAGTTTTGCAGGTATGAATCTCTCAAGGTTTTCTGACAATAACAAACTACATGGCAATCAAATGATTCTGCTCCATAACTAGACAGCATAAATTCTACAGCAATGAATTCCAAGTACTTTACTATCAGCTATACTTGCAACTCTCCTCTCACATACATGGCTTTCACTGCAATGTCTACCTAAAATGCCTTTATTAAAATGAAACTACAGCGTTATATTCTCAAGCAGGTCTCTATAAAGTTTTCTTCTTGCTGTGTAAGTTTAACATGGAATCAAATGTTATAGATAAAAAGCCTCAGACACTACACCAATTAGAATCATACTTGCCACCTTCATACTGAACACAAAAGATTCATAAATAATCTGGTATAAATTAAAAGTTCTGAGAACAAACTAACCTGTATGCTACTGATACCAGTTTTGCCAAGGTCTGATGGCAATTAACCAATTACACTAATGTCAGTATCTAGAAGCATGCACTGTGTAGAAAGCTCTTCATCTACTATTTAGAGAGACTAAGATGATTCAGACTAAGCCAATTATTCCTCAAAAGCAAAAATGTTAGCTAAACTTCAGTCATTACAGATTAGTGTTTAACACCCACACAGCCTCACTGCAGTAACTTCAGTTTGTTGGTTATCTTCCATGTTTCCACAGTATTCCCAGGCCTCCTCCTGTTACATCTTGAGCTCTCTTTTTAGCAAAGCCCCTAGTTTTTTCCCCACTCTCTTACCTTCACTTCTCACTCAGGGAAGAGGAGATATATACCGTTGCTTGCCCAGTACTACAAGCTGCAAGCTGAACAGCTCTCAAGCTACCACCACACAAAACAGGTAACATCCATCCTTCAATGTGGATAGTGACCCAATATCTATCTAAAATTGGGGTTTATGACACTTATAGGAATGTATCTTCAGAGGCATAAAAATCTAAGCTTGGTTAAAACTGCCCAACAATTTCCACATTTGTATAGACAGCAGGTGATATAACTGCAGATCAAAAACACCCAATTCCCTTAAAAAATACTTTCTTTCAGAAGATCGTTCCAAGTAGGATCAACAGATTTTATTAGAGCTTAAAGTCAGAAAATTAAAAGCAAACATTAAAAGTGCATTTCTGGAGGGCAAAGACATTTATCTCTCGGTCTGGCAAAAGCTTAAGAGTAAATTTAGCCATTCTATCTTCTTGCTGTCTGCTGATAAAATTCTTCTCTGCCTATTTACTGTTACCTGTAAATAAGTTTCATCATTTGTTATCTCTCTAGATTGAGATGCCTCAGTCTACTGCCAGCAAATGTTAAACAGAAGTAAAAACTTTCATAACCTGATACATTGAGCAACCTGCTCCTGGAATACTGTAAGAAATGAATGAGCAGTAATTGAGGCAATCTTCCACAGAAAGAGAAAGGAAGAACATTTTATACTGAACTTCTTTGTTTTCAGAAGCCAATGTTCACAAGGCACAAGTAAGAAAATACTAGTGGTTGAGGTTAGAGCAAAACATGTCTCCCATGATCATGAGAGCAATCACGTCCCTGACTGCAATCTCTACAATATTACTTCATGTTACTGCCAAATCTAAGATATCTGTATTTATATGGACATTATCTACATTTAAACTGACATCAACAATATCAATAATATCTGAAATTAATTATGTACTTCATTTTAAGCTAGTGGAACTCCTTTAAAGCAACACCGAATGCCTTTGTAAGACTGCTTTATATCACTACATTAAAAAGCTGTTGCAACATAAAAAGTCTTTCATGTCTTTACATACAGAAATGCAAGCTGCTTCATTTAAGTCCCAATATAAAGACCTAAACTGGAAACTGTTTAGTGCCTTACGTATAGAAAAATCTTTTCTGTATTTAACAATACAATTTTTAAGTAGTAATTTCTTTTAGGCTGCAAATGTGTGTCCTACCTTGAATTAAATCACAAGTTCCAGCATCACAAAGATAATCCACCAAGGAACTCCTACTTCTGAAGCACAACAGTGTTTTTCTACAAACATACAGCCCATACAGCCTTCTGAACATAAGATAAACATTCACTACGAAATTAGCACCTCAAGCCCAAACAAGAACAGTTTTAATGCTACAGTATAGACAACCTAAGCCTGCATTTTTCAAATTAAAACTTCAGTTAGACAATATAATGTGTTGGCATGATGGGTCTCTTCTGCTGCTGCATCTAGCCACAGGTACCTGCTGCTCCTGTTGCTTACTTTAGACCAGTGTCAGCACTTAAACACCTCTAGAGACCCAGTAGACTGACTGACTTAGTAGAAAGTTCACACACCTAACAGTAACTTGCTACTGAACAGAAGCTGCATCAACTCAGTGGAGGACACAAGAGACAGGTGTAGAACAACAGCTGAGATATAAAACTACACAGCCAGGAATGGGGCAGGAGAAGAAATATCCAGTAGTAGAGAGGACAACCTTCCCAACACCTGCAACAATTTCAATGACTGCAGTTTCACAGTAGGTTTAGTGCATCTCCTAAGACTCAATGGTCTTAATGACCTCCAGAGGCTAACTGCTACCCAAACCCCACCATTAACTATGCTTCTGTTTAAAACTGTTAAATCCACTTTCTGTTATTGTACACGGTTTACTGAATGAAGAGCATGGCACCTCAAGAATTACTTAATGAATAAACACAGAAACTAAAAGAAAGTGTGACAAACCATGTACTTTAAACTGGAATCTAAGCCCTATCTGTTATAAAACACCTCTATTTTTGTACTCCTGAAAAGGCCATTATCTTCCATTGTTATAGTCCACATCTGGTCTTAATCGAAAATAACATAATTTAAATATGTGATTGATGAAGAGTATAAATTCCCACACAGGCAATTATCTAGGAAAAAAAATCCTTTCTAGGAAAATGACAATAAATAATTGTTTTACTTAACTAAAATATGTCAGTAATTTTAAAAGTTTTTGGTACATTAAAAATTAAACAGGCTAGTAAGCTTTAAAT
The DNA here is from genome assembly GCA_013400195.1 of Aramus guarauna. Classification (NCBI taxonomy): domain Eukaryota; kingdom Metazoa; phylum Chordata; class Aves; order Gruiformes; family Aramidae; genus Aramus; species Aramus guarauna. Next base: position 9,181 of record VXBL01009299.1, read on the forward strand.
AGAAGATCATAAAGCATAGGAAAATATGTTGTAATACATTAGTGATACCCTACACGAAGTCAGATTAAGTAATAAACCTCCTTGAAGTATGCAAATCTTACCTGTGTGTCTGTCATGGACTTCTGTGACCTACAGTTATCTGAGCAAACATTTTTGCAAAGTCAGTTCTGACTTACTAATGTGTCTCCTATCACTCCTAACTCCACTGCACAAGGCAGCAATGGGATATTACTAGACACACAAATAGCACAAAAAAAATTTGTCATGTTTCCATACCTACAGGGTAGGTACACTTATTTCATATAAAATACCCCTCTTTGAACATCCAAAAGTGGATATTATCCATCTTGCTTAAACAGGTTTCCTAAAATGTATGCTGAGCTTTTACATGTAGATATACTCAAAACAACAAGATAAAGGAATAAACAAGAAAGAAAATGCATGAAGGGTAACTACACTGAAATGTGTTCAAACAGAAATGCTTTATGTAACGGACAAAGGATAATGCAGTTCAATAAACATCCTAGGAGAATGCACTGGTAAACACATTTGTAATATTCTGGAAGTGCTGCATATTTAATATTTACAAATATTCTCTGTACCTCTTCTTAGAAAGAATCCTCCCTACTCACTCATTTAAGGTAATGAACATACCATCTATTGAACACTGGAACTAAATATAACAGGTGAGGTAAATCTGATCAAAATTAATTCATCTTTTTTTTTTTTTTTAACATAGCTGAATACTTTACTGCTTACTAAGTTTCAGAATTTCCTTACAGAGCTTTCTGAAAGCAGTAATTTCAAAGTAACCAACATCCAAACCAATTCTACAGTATAGACTGGTATGTAATGCCTCCTCTCCTACATTCTCCCCATGTCAGAGAGAAGACATTAAATTATAAGTAGCTTACCTAAGGTCATGGGGAGGGACAGATGTTCCCATCGCTGTCTTTACCTGTGATCACCAGCCTAGTTTTTAACTACTTTCTTATCAGTCTGCTTTTACTCATGCAACTATTTAGCTTAATCACACACTTCTTTCTTCACCTGTGGCCCACAAAACCCTAAAACCCCTGCGACAATGACTAAGAGGCTACTCAGAAGTACACTTTGAAAGACAAGCTCAGCAGCAGCAGGCTTGATTTCACTGAATTGTTTCTGCAGCAGCACTAAGGAAGCATTAAAATGCCTGTATAGCAAAAAAAAAAAAAAATTCAAATTAAGGAATGCCAGAAAGTGTACAATAATTAGGTAAGTTACTTTCTTACCTTTTAATAGATTAGGGAAAACAATTATACAGAAGTCTCAAAATATTTTTGAAAGAACGTTAAAGGCCAAGAAGCAAAGCAAACAACATGTTATAGGTCTTATGCTTTTGCTTACTCTTCCATGGTACATTATTTGCTCCTTAGGAATACACCATCCCATTTTGATTGCTAAATAACCCACAGTTATCATGATCAGTTTAAGATCATCTAACCACAGTCCACTACAGAAAAGCATTGTCTCGCTCTTCCCCTTAAGCACTGTGTCAGCTCTTTTGCTCACACAACTGTGGGTGGGGTATGTAGGATTGACTGAAAACTCTTGCAGTTCATTTTGGGTGGAATCAGTGAGCTTAAACTGTAAAGAAGCAACACCTCAAACTCCTTTACAACTTTATTCTTCCTGTGATTTATGTGTGCCTTTAATTGCAGTATTACTTTTGTGTAGGCTATTCCAAAATAACCAGTTAAAAGTAAAAAGAAAAACCTAATGAACAAGAAATAGCTATATGTTTTGTTAAAACAGACTGAAAAAAAAAAGGTTTAGTTGGTATGACTTATTAAGAAAAGACAGAGATAGTTAATAATAAGCTGATCTTCAGAAAGCCATTTCTTGTAATAAGAAGATATTGGAGAACAGTAACCACTGCCACTTCCCTATTTCCTCACATTTGTTCTATTGTTGTCTCAAAGTCATAGCTAAATTAAATTCATCTTAAATACCAGGAGACTTCCTAATATTTTATTAAAACACAATTTTAAGACAAAAGTAAAGAAGTTACAAATACATGACTGATACTTCTAATCACAGAACAACATAGCATAGTCACTACAGAAGCATAAACAATCTTTTCATAGGACACACTTTGCAGATGTAGTTGAGACACTAAGTTTAGATATACTGCATCAGCTTTAAAATATACATAATCTAGTTATGAGACTATTAAAAATGAGTAATTACCACAGGAAGTAAATTCAATCTTGTCAATTGCACATAAGTAACCTGGATGATGAAAAACTCTTTTACAGGTTCAATGACTTTGGGNCAGCAAGTCCGCCAAACAAAGACGTTGCATCTCCTAACTAACCTTGAATATCTTTATCATGCAGAGAAAAAGAAACAAAACAAAAAACCATCACACAGAGAAAACACAATGTATCACTGTACCAGAACTAGTATTCCAGATTCTGAAATTCATTTATATTTGATAAGCAAATACATCTATTTTATTCAAAAGTACAGTAGCAACACAAAAAGATTCATTTCATTAGCTGAAAAACATTCTCAGCTGATGAACTAGTCTGCTATTTACCAGGTAATTTCTCTGTTTCAGGTTAGCACAATAAAATAGCACTTATTTCCATTGCAAATACTGTTTCACTTGTTGAAACTTCTCCATTCAAAAGAAACTGGCAAAAGGATGTTGACGTCAGTAGAAGATCTCTCTTAAAATACAGTTAACAAATAAACCTCTATCTCATCTTTTTGCTCTAAAAGGAAAATTGCATTACTCCCATCCTGGATTTTAACATCCCAATGCACGTCAGGATAAAATCCATCTACTAGACATTTATTAGTGTTCATAAAAGGTTTGAGTCTACAGCGCAGATAAGTTGTTTATCCCTACAAGTAGTCATAACCCAGGTAGCAACACTGAATATGCTTAACAGTGTGGTTCACTTATGATCATCCTTAAGAATATGCAAAATAAAGAACAATTTTGCACAGTATGTATTTATAACTATGTATGCTCTTGCAAAAGATCTGACACACAAAATGCATTGAGAAGAAAATCTTCGATTATATTCCAACTCTTTTTACACACAGCACATCACATTAACACCCATTATGGGTTTTGCCAGCAGAGTCAACAGGGAAGCCTGAAAATAAGCTCTGTAAAGGTTTCACAGCAAGTCACCTGAAACATCACTCCTAGATATTTTAATGAATCGAATTTAAAACCACTGTATTCAGAGTGTGTTAACAAGTAACTTAAAAAA
>VXBL01009299.1:12966-33903 GCA_013400195.1 Aramus guarauna
GGGGGGCGGGGGGGCGCCGGCGGGGACGGGGGCCGCCCGCCCCTTCCCACAGCGGCGGCAGCCCCGGGCGGGCGAACCACTCGTCGCCCGGATGCGAAGGGGGCGCGCGCGGGGGCGGGGCCTGAGAGAAAGGGCGAGCGTCGGTGCCCGTCGCGCGAGAGATTGACAGGGCCCGCCGGCCACTCGGGAGACGAGAAGCGAACGCCAGGCCGCGGGAGGGGGCGGAGGTCGCTGGTGGGCAGAGGAGCTAGCCAATGAGAGACGGACTGGGCGTGGCGGGGGGGGGGCTGAGTCACGGTGCGGGTGGTGCGTCCGGTTCGCGCTCGGTCCCTCGCCAGAGCTGAGGAGCGGGTAACGGTCCCCCCGCGCCGGCCGGGGGCGAGCGGCGCTGCCCGAAGGGGTCCGGCTGGGTTGGGCTGCGCTGTGGGCATCGGGAGGAGTCTGACTGCTGACCCCCGGCCGCGTCAGCCTCGCTGCTTCCCCTTAGACCTTAAGAGATCCGGTTCAAAGGAGGAGGAGGCGGCGGCGGGCAGCGCTCGGAGCGCGGTGAGCCCCTCCGCCTCAGCTGCTCTCCTCCCTCGCCTTCAGCTTCGGTGAGCTGACGGGCTTTGTCGCTGTCTTTAGCAGGGGAAAAGGTAGCTGCTTAAAATGGGGAGGGCTGGGTTCCAGAGATTGCCCTGTGCCCGGGCGCGGCTGAGGCAGTTGCGGACCCCAGCCGTGGCACGGCTGGAAATAGAGCTCGTCTTAATCGTCTGCTGGGCACCAGTCCCCATAGTGCCGTTATCCTTCGACATCGGACCGCTCACGTTTGGTAGTTTCTCCAAAATGCTTTTGTCTGTCTTTCAGTCCCCGCATTTGGCAGGGGTTGCTTGGCACTGTAGTTACGGGTGAGTGAAGTCGCACGCTTCGCTCAGGCCTCGGGCATTCCTTGTGTGTCCGTGCAGGAAACGGGGTAACCGGAACCTCGCTCTCCCTTGATGGCTGCAAGAACTTCCATGTAAATGTGAAAAAATAGACTTACAAATGCTGCACAATAGACTTTGTGCCAACATTTGTGCAAAAGAAAAGATCTTTAGGCCCTTTTCTTGTTCTCCCATCGGGGAGAGTAGCATTTAGGCCACTGAGGGTCTTAAGGTTTTAAGTAGAAGGATTATTTATTTTTTCATTTAAAAACTAAAAAATAGCTTTAAAAGTTTAACAGCTTGTTTTACAGTCATTGTAAAGATGGAGCTGTGCTGGTGTATAAGACCTCGCTAATGTCATTGTCATTCAATCGCAGAAATGTGTAACTCCTCACTTACTACATGAAATGCAGATTTACCTTCAGAAGATGTAACTTTCTTCCAGCAATTCACCCAATCTTCTCTAGCATCATATGGGGAGCAGTCTTGGGACAATGCAGAACAGGTTGTGCTGTTTTGCATGAAAAGTTTCCCCTCTGTAAAAGATGGTTTCATCGAAGAGGAGTGAGCATATGCTTATTTCCAATTAGTATTGCAGGATCCTATCACACACTTACTCATTCCACTCTTACAAGCAACTAAGCAGAGACAAAACCAAGTCTTGCATTACTGTGATTCCAGATTTGTTTTGTAGAATCAATCCTCAAATTTTTCATCAACTTTAATCAGAAATGGACATACTCTCACTAATACTAATATTCTCTTTTCTGACCTTTTCTAAGCAGGCTGACGTAACCTAACAAGTGGAGACTTATTTTTCATGTGAAAGCTGTAGGGTATTTTTTCCAGTTAAGTTATAAATTCTGACTTAAAAAAATACCATTCATTGGCCTTTAGTTCAACTCAACAGATGACTTAATACCCTATAATTCTAGGATTTAGGCGAAGAACATAAGGCAAAAGGGAAACATGTCTTCCACATCTCAGAATTTTAAACAAAAAGTGCATCTGTTTAGGGTGGTTAGAATTAGTCAGTTAGGCTGCAGTGGTAAAGAAAGTGTATAATTGCTATATGTAAAATGTTTTTCTACTCTTAATCACTAAGAACAACAGAGACATACCATGCTGTATGTTAAGTACCTAAAATAGGAAAGGAATGTTGTGGCTTTATAATGTGATGTACCTTGCAATGCACAGGCTTGAACGCTGTTCCAAGTGAAAGACAAAGTACGTCCAGTGTTTAAACCTAGAGTAAGCATTATTGCCATCATGGAATACTTTGAAAATTCCTGCACGCACAGCCAAATAACAGACCTTGCCAAATAACATGCTTCTTAGCTTTCCAAAGATTTTTATTTTCAAAAAGTACTTTATCATAAAGTTGACAAGATACTTCATTCCCCGTGAAATTTCATTTTAATATTCATCATTTTGCACTGAGTTTTCAACAGCTCTTTCCAGAAGCCTACACAATTTTATTTATGCAGTGTTTTTCTATGATGTTAAAATATTTGATTACTAGATACTAGTAAATTAAGAACTTGCACTAAAAAAAACCCACAGGCATAACTTTTGGCTTTTAGGTATTATAGTTCAGATTTCCTCTAAAAACGTAGCAGCTCTTCCAGTTTGTTAAGGTCTTTGTTCTTTTCACACATGTGGAAGAAATAATCATACGATTCCTCCTTCCATCCAATGTTTTAAACTCATATTCACTTCTAAGTATTGGTCTTTTTTCCACTGTCGTGTGACTTGGACCAGTCAAGCTCATTTAGAATAATTGCTCTTACTGTGATACCTCGATCGCAGTCCTTTCAAATTTCTGCCATTCAGGATCCTGTAACTTAATCCATGTACCTAAGGAGATCTCAGCATCTAAAAATAGAGCTAAACAGGCAGTAATATAAGCTGCTGCAGTAAATTAATTCTTTCTTATGGATCATACTAAGTTCTGTTTGAGTAACCTTTAGCTTTTTTTGTTGTTGTTGCAGACTAAGAGTTCTCAGTGTGTGATACGAAAATTACTGCAACATAGTGAACTGCAGAGTCATGAGCCAGCCCTTAGCCAGCTTTTAGCCCCATGTGGAGAGAGAACGGAGGGAATCTGTTCCTGGCTGCTATAAATGTGTGCCTGCAAACAGAGAAAACAAACAACACTGGGTACTTTTCATTTGTTCTAAAGTTCACGCAGTTTGGCAGCACTCGCTGTTCGTGAAGGAGAAAGCCTTACCTGGCTGGACTTAGCAATATGCATTGCAAATTGGGGTTAAGGTGCACTTGTAGGTTCCAAAATTTTAGGACCACAGGAGCCTTTTATAGTCGTCTTCTGATGTAGAGAGCACAAGGAGCCTAGACTTGTTAACACCGTGTGAGAGAAAGGTGGGAACTGTCTTCTGCTGTGCACGGCTGGGGCCCAGTAGAGAAGCAGGAACTCGTGCAATTGCTGATGTAGTGCTGTCATCACTAACGATGGTGGCAAAAAGAATGCCAAGTTTGAGAATCCCTCTAATGCATCATCCTCCTACATCATACAACATTAAGCAGTTGACAGAATGTCGTTACTTTAAATAAAAAAGCAAAACCAGGCTTGGCTTTTTATGTTATCTGACCCACATAGAAATGTTACACTTCTTTCCGTAATCCTGAAGTTGTTGGTTGAGCTGACTTTGCAGCAGTGTGTTGTTCTCAATTTTTCTTCAGAACTCCCTGTAACCTGTAGGGAGTACTCTTACATGAGGGAGAGATTTGAAAAAGTGCTGTGCTCAGGCTGATCCCTTCCAAACTAATGGACAACAATGAGCTTTCAAAAACTAGTGGAAATCAGAGTTGCACAAAAAAAAAAAAAAAACCAAAGAGGACACGTAGATCTTTCACTGGTGCCATGCCTCAACTGCATCAAAATCTGTTTCAGTACAACTGGGGAATTTGCCCATTGAATTGTATAATGAAAAAATTATGAGTCATGTTAAGTAAAAGGACTGAAAAGGCCACATGCACGAGAAACACGTGATGAGGTACAGAAACACAGGCACTTGGCAAAATTTTAGAATTCTCAAGTTTGGCATAGTTATAAGTGATCTAATTGTTGATCTAACGCTGCTTCATGTGCAGAGAGGATTTTGTTTGTTTTAAGCATTTAATCACAGAACTGCTTCAAACAATGGTAACTATGTCATTTATCCAAGTGGTTGAACAGAAGTTATGTATTTTTTCATTGAGGTAAAAGTGATGGTCAAAACTCAAAGTTTAGGGGGAAAAAAAAATGGATAGAAAGATTTCTGCAAAATTTTTAAGAGGTATTTGAAAAGATTTTCTGCTCTATAAGCACTTTCAAAGTTAAGTTTCCCAGTAACTGTTGAAAATAGAGCTAGATCCTTGTGTAGAATATTTAGAAATAAAAGTATTGATTTTATTATAAAGCTACTTCTTTATTCTAAGATACCAAGTGTAATCAATTTAATTTAAAGCTGATACAGACTTTTAAAAACAGAGCTTTCTTTTATTAATATAAAGAGAGGTTTTTTATAGTAACCTTTTTTTCAGTAGTATAAACTTCCTTCTATTTATTCTCTTTCCCTCATTTTCTGGTTTCAGTATGTTTTAGAAATGTCTCCATAACTCTGCAAGTTGAATTAAAAAACCAAAACAAAACCCCAAAACCAATGCATAAGAAATACTGCTATGATGTCAACATCTTCAATATTTTTCAGGCACTGCCTCTTTGTGTTTATTTTCCTCTCTCAATGTAACAGGGAGTACAAATAAACTATTTATGTGTTTCAAGCTATTCTGCAATATTTCCACTTCCTTTCATAACAGCAGTCAAGTTCCAGGGTTTTTAAAATGCTGCACTTGCTAATATATCACAAACTACATTACAAATTGTACTTGTTTTTTATGCCAGCTGCTAAATGATTCACGATCTGATTTCACCAGTATTTGTAGTTCTTCCTAATCCTTTTCCTTGAAAAGGAGCAATGAATTTTTACCCTTCTTACCCCAATACCCTGCCCTCAAATCCTGTTCTCTAGTTTATGAATTGTTTGAATTCTACCTTAGAAAATCAGTAGTGAATTAGTCACAAAGCACTAATTCTTAGCACACAGGGTACTAACAAGGCGACTCTTCTGCAATGCAAAATTTACATTTTCCAACCATTGTTCTAACTGCTGTTCCTCAGTAACTGACTCACCCACTCTGCCCCCTAATCATTTCCAGAATAGGTTATGTGAACAACAAAGCAAAAAAAGGAAGGTTTATTAGAAGCAGCTGGTAAAATGCAGAATAAACTTTTTTTTTTTTTTTCCTGTAGACACTTCTGCTGCCCTCTCATCATCTCTTCGAGCTGTTGTTCTTTCCCCCATGTCAGATGATGTCCTTCTATGTCTTCCAAAGGAAATCCCACCACTGTCTATATTATGTCTTCTTCCCATGAAACTCTCTCGGTCTGAGAGAGGAGACAAAATGTTTCCTAAAAGCACCAAGTTAATTTGTGTGCTATTGTGTTATGGTCAAAGGTCACCAGCTATAGTGGGAGATATTTAAATGGAAAGTATGTGGGGGAGCAGAACTGTACTCAGATGAGGGGACTCATTAATTAGCTTGCTGAATCACCATAGCTCTTTCCCAAAGCAAATTATTTTTCTTTCAATGTCATATATTGTTATTGAGAATATCCTGTTAGTTATTAGAAGATCACATATTCCATAGTCTCTTTAAGCCAGATTTCTTGTGCATGTCAAGGGCTCCCTACATTTCAACACAAAGTTTTCCTGTGTGCCACCTTTCCTTAGGAGTGTTTTAGAGTCTGCATCTGCCATTAATTCCGTGTGTACCCTATCCAGAATCACAAGGGTTCCTTTTGTGCTTTACCCTTACTTACCAAAAGCTATGCCATTTGAGTTCTTTAGTAACATTCTAGGACTCATTTTCCAGGCTTATTCTACAGGCTGTGAGTCCATATCCATTTTGCCCTTTCTATAAAAACAGTTGTTTGATTAATGGAAAATGATGAAGGTGCTTGAGTCTGTCACTACTAAACAAGCAGAAGAGATTCTACAGGTTTTCCATTTTCCCTTTTTGGCTTTCTAGTTGTCCACGGAAATCAGTGGCATTCTGCCCATTGACATTTAGTAGTGAATTAGTCACAAAGCACTAATTTTTCCTGAAAAATTAAAAAAAAAAAAAATCCTGAAATTAAGGAATTGATCAGATACAGAATTACGTGACAGAATTATGGCTTTGCTACCTATACCAAGTGCTTTTTGTATAGTAGAAGCTAGAGAATTCTCTGAAGATTTGTATTGCGTTATACTGGCTCTTATGAAAATGGATGGGAATGCGTATTTCTCTTTAAAATGTTAAAGAGAAGCAAATCATGTCTGTCATCACTTAAGTCTTGCTTTCCTGTTGCAAATAACTAGTTTTATAGTGGTAAAATTCATATTCAGATTTGTATTGCTTTAGTTTGGTTTTCCAGATACAAATATTGCACTGGATTGATCACTGTATTTTATGTTTTCTCTGAAAGTTGAGATCAATGATCTGTATTTCACAGACAGGAAATGAAGGCAGAACCTGGCCCTAAAAAAATAACTGCTGCTAACTCTCATTCACAAGGAGATTCTCTTGGCTTTATTTGTGTTTCTATCTATGCTATTGATTTCTTAAGAGTTTCTTCCACTAATTATGAATTAGTTTGAAAGCTTTGAACTTTGATTTTATTTGAGCATTAACCCTAAAGATTCCCTATGTATCTGTATAAGATATGAGTATTAAATTGCTGGAAATTGGAATCACATGGATTTGGAGGGCAAAATAAGATTTCCTGCTCCTTCTAAAAATAGAAACCATTTATACTGTCAAGTGAAGCATAATAGATGAGGTACTAATTGCTTGGCTTCCTTAACATCATTGCCTTTTCCTTAATTCAATAAAAGCCTGTTTTTAAGGGCTCCTTGTGCTCTATGTTACTACTATTACAGAATTTTCTCCTGAAACTCATTAATGATGTGCCAAAAACATGTCTATTTCCACAGAACTTGTCTTCTTTATTCATGAAAAGCATTACTATAGTCAGTAAAATGCTAAGCTCAGGGGTCAATGATTGCTATGACAAGATCAAGGACATTTCTATGAACTGCTTTTCTGTGAAAATCCTTGCATTCGAAATCTACAATTTCTGGCAGTTGCTGTATAAAAAATTAGATTGTGTGAGAAGGATAGGGAGATAAATACAATGTCAGGGTTTTTTTACAAATAGGCTGCTATGCATAAATTATTAGAGTTTGTTTTGTTTTGTTTTGTTTTGTTTTGTTTTGTTTTGTTTTTTTGGAGGGGAGTGTCTCAGGAATTTATCTCATAAGCAAATTTCCAGTTCTATGGATCACATTTTATCCTTAGTTATATTCTATCTCTAAAGGTTGCAAACGTAAAATATATCCTGATTTATATTCCTATATGAGCAAATGAGGCATTGGAATATAACTGTCTTGAAGCAGCTAGTGGATTCCTGACTTGACTAGCTCATATATTTCTTAATTTTCCCTCCTTTGATTTCTGGAGACAAGGATGTATCACTGTCCGGAAGTATCATCGCATGCTTCCCATTTTCATTTGAAAAAAAAAGTTCACTTTTACAAAACTTCCCCATTCTATTAGGAAAATTACTTTGATAAGATACATTGGAAGTGCTTTGTGTTCATAGCAATCTCATCTAAAGAAACACACAAAAAAGAAAACACCAGACTGACTTAAAGACATACTGAGGGATTTCCACTGGAACTAGCAAGACTGGAAGCCTGCAGCGTCTTTGGAAATGGGGCCTGGGCCTTTACGTAAGAAAAAATTAAACAAATGTTCCACTGCAATCTCGTTATTTCTTCAAAGGACCTGAACAATCTTACCAGGGATTGGTAAGAACACAGCAATCACATATGAGACTGCCCCCACATACTTTCCTAGTCGCTGATTGCTTTCAGGTCAGGGAATTCCTTTGGTTTTTCTGTTTAGTAACCCTCAACAGATCTCCTTTACAATACTAGGCCAGGCTCCATTTGAACTAATGTCAAGTTTTGCATTGACAACATCCTAAAGTGAGGAGATTCACAGACAACTTAGCGGCTGTCTGTAGAATTTTTCTTGTTTTGAACTTGCCTCCTCCTGGCCCTGGCTATTTTGTTAGAAGTCCTGCTATAGTTGTGCCACCAGTGATTTTGCAACCTCTGCCATAAGCCTTACTAAACTGCCTTTTTTCCTACTTTGTTCAGTTGTTCCTTGTAAAAAGCTGTTCTATGCCTTGGTCATACTTGTTACCCTTCTCTGAATCTTCTAGTTCCAATACATCTTTTCTGAGATAAGGGGATCAGAACAATCCCCCTGTTTTATTTTATACCGCTTTTCAAAGAATTCCTAACATCCAATTTTCTTTTTTTGGCTTGTATAGAGCATTATCTGAAGTTTTGCACAGACGTTTCATAAACTAAGGTCCAGTTTCTGCATAGTTATGATCCACCCACTGTTTTATATGTGGAGCTACGATTGTTTTTCCCCATGTCCATCACCTTATGATTGTCTGTCTTGAAGTTCATCTGGCATTTCAATTGCTTTGTGATTTGGTCTTATAAAGTGCAGTATCATTAGATCATCTGAAAAATCAGGTTGGTACACATTTCTAAGGTACATTTAAAATGTAGATCAAGCTTGACTTTGTAGTTATCTTTTGTTTTTTAAAAAGTGAAGTGGGATTATAAGATGAAAAAGCGAATGACAAGACAATCTCAAAGCTCTGGCAGTATGAAATGTATGCATTCTCTTCTTTCCCCCAGAATCAGAAATGTCAGAAGAAAAAAAATAAATGTAAGGGTCTGAGTTACCAAATCATCACTGAAGTTCACAAAATCTAAACTAGGAACTATATGCATAGCCACACAAGCTAGACTGAATACTGTACGCTCCTGGATAAAACATAATGAACTATGCTTATACCTGAAAAAACCCTCCAGACTCCATAAGAAAAGTAATGAAGAAAAACCACTTGGATTCTATCAGGACATATCTGTAGCCGAAAATGGATGTCAAAGAAAAAAGAGAGGAATTACTTTAAAGGACCACCCCAAGCCTTGAAAAGGTGTAAGAGATAACATCCTTCTATTGTAGTATTTTCTAATCTTTCTAGTATGCATTTGTGTGGTTCTCTCCTGGGGTGTGACATCCTCCAAGTTTTATGATCAGATCCACTTTACAGCTGTTTATTCCTAACATAAAACCTGCAGAAATACTTTCACAACTTTCCTTCCAGTTGTAGTTTTAGTAACATTTATGATTACCTGTCAATAATGCTGTATTTTTCAGCAATATCAATTTAAATGTGCTGAGTTATCTTTTCACTGTAATTTCTCTGCTGCTATTTCTATTACAGTCTATTTCATGGACTAAATCCTTGTAGAGATATAATTTGGAATCTATATAAAATGCATGATGTATTTCTATCAGGCCATAGGTTGTAGCACTGCTTGTGGTATATGCTACATTGTATATTGATAAATGTATCTTTTACATTTATCCTGATAGCTTTATTTCTGCTATTATTATTCAAATTACTTCCTTATACTCTACACAAATTCTATTGCCATAGAGTAAATTCTCAATTATTTCACTAGTTACATGCCTTTTATTTTTTCCTCTGGCAAAGCTAACATAATGGGAATCACAAGAATTTGTAGAAATTATGAAGTCTTATTCTTGCTATTCAGTTAATATGCTATCCATTCTCAGACAGCCCACTGTAAAAATTTTATAGCAACTCTTTGTAGACTACTTTCTTAGTCATTTAGATCATTGTGACAAAAAAAAAAAAACAACACAAAAACAACAACAAAACAAAACAAACAAAAAAAACCCCAAAAAAACCTCAAAACTCAAAACAACAGTTAAGCAATCGAGCAAGGGGAAATAGTATTTGTGTCCACACACAATATTGCCAGGATTAAATAGTGTTGCTTACCCAGTGTATTATTAACACTCAGCCAAAGGATTAAAGAACTAAACATTCTTTTATTCTCCATCTAAACGGTTCCTATGCAAAGGAATCCTTTTCTCCTCTCAGCTTTGTAGCCTTTTTAGAAAAATATACCAGCATTTTATCCAACTTTGTCTAACACTGCTTTTTCATTTCTGATAAATTTGTTCCTTATTATTGTGACCTATACTCATGTAATTTCTTGAAATCATAAACTAAGTAAATCTTGAAGGCATCAGTTTTAAATTGTCAATACATGTATTGTAGGCATCTGACAATTAGATACAGATAAATTAAAAAATAATGTTTTAAAAGGGCCTTAGAGATCATAATTTCCAATTTCCTCTTTCAAGACTATACCTACATTAAACCAAGTAAATGCTTGCCTAATCTTTTCCTAAAGGATTTCCAATGGCCATGTAATGAGGAATATAGACCAAAAGGCACTCTTGCTTTTAGTACTGTGTCAATTCATAAATTCTATACTACTGAAAAATTAGAGACCATCAAGAAAAAGCTGCTTTTTCTTTATGGGGTTGATATTTATATTATTATGTTGATTCCCAGCTCTATCAGAAAAGGATAGACCTATAAGTTAAGTTTTGAAAAATTATAAAATTAATAGTTGCAGCTGAATTTCTGTAGTAAAAACCAGGAAGATGGAACTGAGTAAAGTTACTACTGAGGTAGCTTGATCTGAAAGAAATCAATTAATAATCTAAACCCCTTTTGAAGTCAATGGAAAACCTGTAAAAAGTTGAAATGTTATCAAGAATTGGAATATATGGAAATCTAATTAATTTATGAATGTAATTTTATATTTAGATGTAAGCCCCCAAAACATATGGTTGTAAAATATAAGCATCCAAAAGATATGGTTGTTAAGGCCTAATTACAAATACACATACAATCAAAAATGTTCCAAAATAGTAGCTAGTGGAAGCAAACAGGTAAATGTAAACTCAGCAATCCAGAAACAAAGGGAAAAGACAAGAAAAATTGCTGCCAATCAACCTTTTTTTACCTCTGCACAGTATTACATTAAAAAAAAAAATTATATTTGTGGGGTTAACCTCCAAGGAAATTATAAAAAATAATTACATTCACTCATTTCTCTGATAATTTAATCCACCTTTCACTTGAAAATTACTTATTTTTATTCATGTAAAATTATTTTTCTTCAGGAATATATGTGATTATTTTGTTTTGGCATGGAATGAAAATGTGAAATAGTCATCAGGTATAATTTCCTCTCTCAGTGTATCAGTTTTTGAGATCTGGAGGACATATATTTCTCTATCATGTAGAATGACTGTGAACCAATTGTAAAGTTATATGCATTCTCACTATTGAGAAGAAGTCATGCAAAAAATTTAAGACCTGAACACTCTCAAGCATATGAATAGCTTTTCTTCCACGTGAATTATCCTGTTGAGTTCAGTAAGACTGCATGCATTTTTCAGGCTCGGCAGGATGAGGATTATCGTTTCTGTCATGTTAAAAAATCAGTAAGATAAAACCAAGGCAGAATTTGTTAGTGCTAAAAAATCACAAAAACTTTTCAAATTATCCTTAGAATACAATACAGTGAAAACCCACTGCAAATAAACCAGATTTAAATATGCAGGTGTCCAGTAAAATTAAATATTTTTAAATTACTGCTTTTTCAGTTTTAGTATCATCTTGTAAGTCAACATTCTCCAGTGTATCTTTTGTTGTTAAAGCATGCTCCTCCCTAGCATACACTTTGGCTTTTGATTCTGAGGTATTCATGTGACCTCACGTAACGCTGCAGATGGAGTCCACCACCCATTGGTGCCAATGGGAATTGTGCCCTTGACTTCAGTCCCAGAAATTCCTATTTGGAGTCCTCATTACATGTGGGTAAAAGGCAAATTATTCTATTCAGGACATCCATCCTTAATGTGCGGGTGAGTCATGGTTTAAAACAGATAAAACAAAAGTACATTGTGCTGATATGCTACTACAATGCTGCATGCTTTTCTTGATAATACACAGCACCATAAGTTAGTTTTCGTTACATTCTTTAGATGAATAAACTAGGAAAAAAAGCAAATCAATCTACAAAATTCCTACTTTTTTAAAAAAATATTTCCAGTACCATTTCAGTATTTTCAGTGCATTGCTGTAAACCTAAAATTGCAGGTTAAAAAAAAAAACTCCTGGGAAGAGATGTGCTTCTGTGATTTAACACTCGTTTCAGCAATACAAGTAAAGTTTCCAATCAATCTAGAACATGCTTTTAGATGTTATTTTAATGTACACTGCTAGATCATTCACTTAACATTTTGCCATTAAAATCTTATCCAAGCAAAGGACAAGCACTAGAACATCCTAGAAATACTCTCTGAATTAGCAGCTAATGGAAGCGTCTAGAATTCAAAAGAAATATATTAAATTTTTAGATAAATACTTTTTTTCAGACACTGAGGCCTCATTGATTTTCTGCAGAGAGATTTTTGGGGCTTGGAAGTATTAATGTACAGCAGAAGATATTAAGTTGCAAATTCATACAGTATATTTATTCACCCCGGAGGTGGAATGATATGAAAGTTATCTTTTTACAACTCTATGTATTACTAAAAATGTATGTCTTGGGAGCAGTGTCCTCTGCAATCTAGTTATTCTGGTTGCATTCCAGTATAATCCCAATTGATTCATTCTAATTTTTTCAAGGTTATTTAGAGGGTGCAAAAGAAAAAAATACAAGCATTACTAAATTTTGCTTATCCTGTACTGTAAGTGAATATTATTGATTTTTACACATCACTTTAAAAACCTAATAGCATTTAGATTGAAGGCAGTGGCAAAACTAAAATCCCTTATGTCAGTAGTATACAAAAGAGGTAGAAAAAAAAAAGTTAAATATTCCAAAATAAATTATACCTTGTTTAGTCTTTGGACACTGCCAAATTTAAGCAAAGGATTTAAGACTCTGATAGTGCTATGAAAGCAAGAGTAGAAGGGAAGAATTCAGGCTAGATCACTTTGAAAGCATTAGAATGCACTAGCAAGACAAAGTTCTTAGCTTATCAAATGTAAATTGTTTGGAGTAGGAAAAATATGCAACATTCAGGATATTCAGTAATATACTATTCTATAATAACATAAAATTAAACACTGTCATTTGCATTAAGCAGTCTCTAACACTTATCCTATGCTTACAGTTAAGTGAGGATTCTTGTCAGAAAAGTGCTATGCCTGATAGGCAGTTGATAATTGATTTACCTGGGTAGTGAAGAAGAGAACAAGAGACATTTTTTTCCTTTAATATATGTCGACATTTTGTACAAAGGAACCTTGATCCTGTACAAAGGAACCAAAGCATCCAAAGGTGCTTCTTTGGAGCACCTAGGAATTAGTACCAGTAAAAAATAACTATGGTTGATTTAAAATAGTTCTATAGTAGCTCTGAGTCTGTGCATTCTCATGCTATCTGAGATGCTGTTCAACAATGTAAATATTTATATAGTTAATATTCATGGCTGTTTTATCATTAATAATAATTATAATGGCCACATTTTACACTTCCATCTCATATAGTTCCAATAATAATGGTATATGCTTTCTAACAATGGTGAAAGAAGGAGGCCTTAGACAAAAACGTAACTGAACTAACATCTCTGTAGTTTGTAGCAGCATATAGGCAAACTTTGGATAAATCGTATTATACCTACAGAAACATTTTGTGTTTTTAGACTAGGCATTTAGTCTAAGCAGTTTACCTGGTTTTTATTTTTCTCATTAAAAATTTATTTAGCAGAAGCCATTTGCAGTATGGCTCAGCATCACTTTATGAGAGTATGATGTTCCAAAAAAATCTCAGAATGGCTCATGTGTACTCTGAATTTATTTACTAGGGTTTTTTTAATTAATAATATTGCTTTAAATGGGCATGGTATAACGAAGTAAGATTAAATTAATTATTTTAAAGCCAATTATACCTAAAATATATCCTTTTTTCACCCCACTGAGTGCTACTAGTAGTCTTAGAGAATGGTAATTCTAGTTTACTGAAATGAAAGATCAGATTAAGATTAGGCACCGGATTCAGCAACTGTTGATGGTATTGCAATTCCTATAAATATTTATTTATAGAAGAAAATTAGCATACTGATGAGTGGAGGAAAGCACTCACCCCCATAACAATTTTAACAATATTGCTCAAACTAGGTGCAGGCCATAAAGCATGTTGTAAAAGTTGCTTGTTTTTTTCTTGTACTGAGGTGGTACAACTTTCACTATTCCCATTCAAAAACTATGTTGAAATACTTGTTTACATTCCCCCTTTCACCCTCCAGCTCAAATGTCAAACCAGATATATTCAGATCCCTTATGAAGTCCTAAACTATCAATAGTATTAAATCAACTGAGCATCCACATACGCCATCTCTTACATGTATACACACTACAGATGTAGCTGACAAGTTCAGAAGTTGATAATATAATATTCGTAAAAACTAATTTTTCATTAAAAATCTGTTTCAGTTTTTTATTAATTATATGGGAAATAATATATCTGAAAGAAATTAAGGGGCATGATACTGTAGATGCACATTTTACAATGGCATGAAGATCACTGAAAGTGAAGAGCTAGATGTTTGTATTCTTTTCTTTCAGCTTTCTGTAAGATTTCTTGAAAACTGAGTGGATGATGAAATTCGAATCATTAATAGCAGAAATATTATTAAAAGCCATGCAAAAAAATAAAGCTCCTTTGTTTCCCTCTGAGAAGTATTGTAATCCGTTGTCAGGATCCTGAGGACAGCTGAAAAGCTTTTCACAGAGAGCACTACTGAGCATAACTCCAGGAAGAATCAAAGGAGAAGGTTATCCATGGCACATTTACCTACGCAGAATTTATAACTGCTAGCTCATGAGGGACAGCTATGATTTTTACCAAAATTCTCCACCCTCATGAAAAATCAAAGAGGATCTTTTTTTAACAAGACTAGGAAAAAAATAAATTGTGTCCACATTGTGTCTTGTCTGCAATGCTTTTTGATAACCACTTTAAATATGGGTAGTGCCTCTGGCACTGTCAGGTTGGTGAACTTTCCAGTGATATGAAAGGAACATATGCTTGCATCCAGTGTAGAAGCTAATTTGCAACCAGCTTTGAATCACTGTGCTGATACTTGATAAAAAGCTGATCATGCAATACAGTAAATAATTTGGCCTTTTCTGCATTTCATTTTTACACGCTGCACAAAATACCAAAAGTGATTTAGCTTGTTGAAAAGAATACAGTTGTTTCATTGCTGTATATTCTGTTGCTCTTCCACTCTTCTTCTAAGCTGCACCAATATATTAAGGAGTCTTCAAGATAAGTCAAAGTGGGCTACTGAGTCAAGATTCTGGTTTCTGTGTCCTTATATTCTGGCTTCACTGAACACAAATGTGTTCAGCTCCAGAGGCAAGGCCAGGAACAAAATAAAAAAATCAAAATCAAAATCCTTGGGTACGTTATGGGAGATTTCACTCCACATCCCTCAGTGGAGTGAAAGCCTTTGATTCTGCCTTACTGGTGAGGGAAGATGTACAAAACTTCTGGAGATGGTGGTGAAATTAATGTTCACATAAGGGATGGATATCTTTGGAGCATCTCATATAGAAATATAAAAAAGCTCAATGGCTGAGGCAAGCTGAAAAAATACAGTTTTCTCCCCAAGTTTGAGTCGTAATACTGAAAACCCACATAGCTCACAGCCTCCAGTGGCCCACACAGAAATGTTTTCAGCCTCAGGCTGGATCATATTGCAGATTTTTTTAAACATGTCAGAAAAACACCAATACAAAATGATATATTAATGGTTATTCATTATGTCGTATTCTCTTGCCTCTGAATCAGTCATAACTAGTACTATAATGCAACACTTAACGTGGGCGATAGTATAAATTCTTCTGGAAATTATGTTGTGTTATGTTCTTAGACTAACACATAAAATCAAATGAAGCCTATTAATAGTCATTAGTGGTGTTTGGGAACTTTTCGTGAAATCTGGAGAGCTAATAGGGAATTTCTAGCCAATTTCTGCTTTGTTGAAAATAAAAAAATATTTTCCAAACATGTATGGAAAATATTTCTTTTCTTAAATAAATATAAAAACTATATAGTTATAATATACTACTTATTTTGTCATTTGCATGGCTTATTATGTCATTTGCATTGCAAACTTTATAGCTAACTAAAAATCTCTCTGCAGTGTTAATCTGGAAGGTACTCACATATCACGTTCATGCATATTGTTGAATTGCTTTTCATTCTCAGAGTGCATCTAGTAGTATGATAGTACGTGGTGAAGGTTCCTGAATGCAAATTGTGTGTTACATTGTAATTGACTTCCAGATATGATAATTTATGTAAGGCCTATTGAGAAAAACTATCATATACACAAGCCATATAGTGTACTTTTAAGCATAGGTCTGTGTTCGTTTCTAGTCTCAAACAGACCTGAACACAGCCTGTGCTTTCTTGCTTTATGGCATCTGCAACAAATAAAAGTATATCAACAGAAGTCATGGTTCCACTGCTTTAGAAAATGTATTTCTCAAGAACTCAATTTTTAACAGTTTTCCCTTGAAATCATAGTTGTTTGTCCAAAATTATTGATTCCATTAAACCTGAACTGTTCTTTTTATCATTAAACATCCAGAAAAAGTTAATAACAGGTATTCAAAAACTTAATACATTCATATGCCATGAATATTTAAAAATGCAGAATGGCTTTTAAATATGTGTAAAATAATTAATGGCACAGTCTCATTCCAAGTAGAAAACAGTTGACCTGGAACAATTGCTACTAATTTACCTGAAGCTGGACCAGGATTTTAGAAAATTTCATTTTAGATTACTTGGAAGAGATCCTTTCAGCAATATCACAGATGTAGTGTAAGACTGCTTGATACAAAATAAGAAATCCAAGAGGGCATTAGGAAAAACTGCAATACCAAACCAGTGAAAAATAGTATCCGCAATATCTTCTACTCAATATATGTACAATATATACAATGTCAGTAAGTACCTAATTTGGTTTCCTTTTGTATTGGGTTTGTGTGGCAAGGTTTTGGTAGCTGGGGGGCTACAGGGGTGGCTTCTGTGAGAAGCTGCGAGAAGCTTCCCCCATGTCCGACACAGCCAATGCCAGCCAGCTCCAAGACGGACCCACTGCTGGCCCAAGGCCATGCCAATCAGCAACAGTGGTAGTGCCTCTGGGATAACCTATTTAAGAAGCGGGGGGAAAAACACCAAGAGCAATTGCAGCCAGAGAGAAGAGCAAGAAGATGTGAGAGAAACAGCCCTGCAGTCACCCAGGTCAGTGCAGAAGGAGGGGGAGAAGGTGCTCCAGTTGCCAGAGCAGAGATACCCCTGCAGCTCCTGGAAAAGACCATGGTGAAGCAGGCTGTCCTCCTGCAGCACATGGACGTTGATGGTAGAGGAGGTATCCACCTGTAGCCCATGGAGGACCCCACACCAGAGCAGAAGGATGCACCCGAAGGAGGCTNCTACTGCTGATGGGGAGGAGGGAGAGAAATGGGGAGTGAAGTTGAGCCTGGGAAGAAGTGAAGGCTGAGGGGAGGTGTTTTAACATTCGGTTTTATTTCTCATTACTTTACTCTGATTTGATTGACAATAAATTAATTTCCCTGAGTCGAACCTGTTTTACCCATGACAGTAACTGGTGAGTGATCTCTCCCTGTCCTTATCTCAACCCAGGAGCCTTTTGTTATACTTCCTCTCCCTTGTGGAGCTGAGGAGGGCAGTGGTAGAGCAGCTGGGCACCTGGCCTCCAGACAGGGTCAACTCACCACAGCTTTTTAAAGGTGAGGCATTTCAGGCATGTATTTTCAAAAGTTTCTGGCTTGTGGATGGTTGAACAATTCCTACTGAAATCAATGATATTTGTGAGTTTGTACTACTGAAAAATCATGAATAATGCTGTTGTGGTTTAACTCAGCAGACAGCTAAAACAACCACANATGTATTTTAAATCACATATCTAGAAGGCAAGATGCACTAAATATGCCAGTTCTGAAAACGCATCCATATATGGTGCAAGCTGGAGTTAAAATAAAAACAGTTCCAGCTTAAACCATTAGAGTGTCTGTATGGATAGCAGTAATAGAAATATTACTGGATTCCTGTGGTGTTATCTCACAGACAATGAATTACCAAGGTGAAATTATGGCACAATATACATTTCTTGCATGCTAATTTTCTATACTTTCATTATGCTAAAAAGTTGCAAAAATTAACAGCCATTTCTCCGTTACTTAATCCTCAAATGATGAATAAAATCCTTATTGTTTCCTAACATGGTGTGGTGGTGGTCTGGTTGGCTGCCAGATGCTCACCCAGCTACTCACTCACTCCCCCTCCTCACTAGGACAGAGAGAAAAAGTAAGATAGAAAATGGGTCACAGTAAAGTCAAGGATATCACTTACCAATTACCATCATTGGCAAAACAGACTTGACTTGGGGAAGATGGAACAGATCATCCTTGAAGCTATGTCAAGGCATATGGATGACAGAGAAGTGATTAGAGACAGCCTACATAGCTTCACCAAGAACAAATCATGCATAACTAATTTAGTGGCCCTCTACAATGGAGTGACTGCACTGGTAGATATGAGAAGAACATCTGATGTCATCTACCTCAGCTTCTGCAAAGCCTTTGATGCAGTTCTACAAAATATCCTTGTTGCTAATTTGGAGAGATACATGTATGATGGATGGACTAATCAATGGATAAAGAGCTATCTGGATGGACACATCCAAAGAGTTGCAGACAACAGCAGCATCTCCAAATGGACATCAGTAAAAGTGGTGTCCCACAGGGGTCCATATTGGGATGAGTACTGTTTAATATCTTTACTGATGACATAGACAGTGGGATAGAGTGCACCCTCAGCAAATTTGTGGATGACACCAAGCTGAGTGGTGCAGTTGATTTCCTTGAGAGAAGGGAAACCATCCAGAGGTACCTTCGCAAGCTTGAAGAGTGGGGTCATGTGAACCTCATGAAGTTCAACAAGGCCAAGTGCGAGGTCCTGCACATGGATCAGGGCAATCCCAAGCACAACTACAGGCTGGGTGCAGAACTGAGGACAGCAGCCCTGAGGAGATGGACTTGAGGATGAAAAATTGGACATAGCCTGGCAATGTGCACTTGCAGCCCAGAAAGCCAACTCTATCCTGGGCTGCAACAAAGTAAGTGTAGCAAGCAGGTTGAGGGAGGCAGTTCTCCCACTCTACTCCACTCTTGTGATGCCAGGAGGCTTTGGAAATGTTTAAGAACAAACTACATAAGACCCTAACAGAAAAAAAAAAAGTTTCCAGCATGAAAAAAGAGCTGGTTATTAAACTGGTTGAGTCACATCAGGGCAAAATATGCATTTTATAATTTCATACAAACAAAACTAGAAACTTAGACATATGCATGTGTTAAGACAAAACATTTTTTTTATTATAATTTAACTTCTCTTTAAAAAAAATCAGCATTAAGTGTCTGTTATTGCTCTAACATTCATCATGAACTCACGTTAAACTCCTGACCCCAAACTCACCTCAAACTTGTCAGTATCAATGGGGCTACAGTAATGTTTTATAGTTTGCTCAATCATTAGCAAGCTATGCATTAATTACCTTCATCCTGCTCTTTGAAATCATATACTGAGAAATTAGTTACATATTGTAAAATTTAATAATAATTAATAATCTTAGCACAAGTTTTGGATAAGGATTTCCAAATTTCACACTCTTTTTAGATATTTTAGTACCTAAAGTAGTAAATTAAAGATATCTGTATTAACTTTCTCTTAGCTGTCTACTTTTGATACACTTAACCTTTCTATTTAATTTTAAAATACTAGTGTTGAGAAAAGAATCTTTCTTGAGTGTATCCTTTCCTGATTCATGCATTGTGTATCATAAACCTGAGGACCAAACTACAAATATTTCCTTCCCTAGATAAGGTACATATGGAATACTTATTTACAGATTTGATTTGGACACTATTCAACATAGTAGAAAGAAATCAATTAATATAGTGAACACTAGCCTGACTACTAAATCCATAGATTGTTGTGTTGTTTGGTCCTTGTTACTCCTCGAGGAGCATAGGGCTGCAACAACACTATGCCACCGAACCCGGTGGGATAGTGTTGTTGCAATTTCTGTAACAGATTTTGTTTTTTACATGATTGGGTTGTTAGCCCAAAACAAAACCCCCAACCTGGAGGGCCAGGGTGCAACATTTTAGTCTGGCCCGACAAGGCACGCAAGCCACCGCACCACGACAAGGTAAGTTGCACCAACTAGTGGTGGAATCCATAGATTATATAATAATAACATAGAAACAGGAATAGACCTGGGACATTTTGAGTAAGTGCCTGTCTGCTGCTCCTGCAGCACCAAGACCCCACAGGTGCCCTGGGTCAGGGATCAGGGAGGAATTTTTACCCCAGGACAGACAGGCACTGGCGAGGCAGGTCAGGGTGTTTCCCACACTCCCTGGTCCAGCCACTTGAGTTTTATGAACAGGACAAGCAGAGCAGGAGATGAGTGCAAGGACTCATAGTCACGGCACTACTTTGGATGACGTCCTGTGCTCACACGAGCCCTGGGGAGGGAGCGTGGCTTGCAGAAGGAATGCCCAAGCCCTGTGCTGATGAAGGGCATCTCCCTAGGTCCTAGCGGTGAAGGGCTCCATGGACTCCTCCAGGCTGGGGAGGAGTGGCCCTCAGCAAACAAGCTCCCTGGCTGCTTGAGGAGCAGCAGCAGAAGCCCCGGCCAGGGCCAGGCTGCGCCCTTGTTGAGAAATTCTTCTACCAAACAATGATTATCTTTGAATTTAACAAGGCTTATAAGAAATTAATGTGTATGGAGAAGATATCCTAACCTTGAGAACAGAAACATCCTGGCAGGATTGCCCGAACAGGGTGGATAAGGAAGAACAGCTTGGCCAGNGTGGATAAGGAAGAACAGCTTGGCC
>VXBL01009300.1:4340-32348 GCA_013400195.1 Aramus guarauna
CTTGATGATCTTAAAGGTCTTTTCCAACCGAGATGATTCTATGATTCTATGATTCTATGACTTTCTGGACTCTCCATCAGGTCTATGTCCAAAAAACTCAGTGAAAGAGGGTTAAAAGGGAGACGCTTGTACGCTGCTATGAAGAGCTGTGAGGAGGAAAGGATGGTAAAACTAATTCAGCAGCAGTAGTGTGAGATTCATAAGATTTAAGAGTGATACCTTTATCGTAGTGTTTAATAACGTGCAAAATCAGATTAATAATGATAATGTGATCATTAGATAGTTAGGTCGTTGCTTATTCAAGTGATTTATTAGTCTCTTAGTAAGGTATTTCTTAACCAGTGGACATCATGGCCTTTGGAACGCCTGCAGTCCAAAGAGGGGAGGTCAGACCCTGAAGGAATGGTGTTATATCAGAGATGTGCATGCCATGAAGCAAGAAAGCTCTCCTCCCACTGCTGGTAGTGCCCAGATGTTCACACCAAGTGATGGTCCAACAGAAGAGTAGACCAGCCCATTGCAATTCCCAAACACCGTCAGGTATGTCTTGGGAATACCACCCAAGGAAGACTACCAAGGCAAACCTAGCAGAGGGAACAACAAATAATATTGTTTTATTATCTTGGTGATATTAGTCTGTAGGATGCTTGGAAGGTAACTTCTCTGCTTGATTTGCCCATGAAAAAAATGAGGTTCTGGGCAAAATATTGTCCAGAACAGTGTAAAAGCTACGGAAACCATCAGGGATCCAGCAGAGCATCAAACAGGAGACAAGTAGTTGGGAGGAACAGTGCTTTGTCTCTGAGACATCTGCCCTTCCCCTTCGCTGAACCCTCTCTGAACTCATCTATGCACATGAAACAGGAAAAAGGAAATCTAATTATATATTCATCACCAAACATAATAAGGGCTGGGGCCAAGTCCCAGCCTCCATCTCTTGATCCTGTGAGGAGGCAAAGTCAGGAAAAAAAGGAGGGTCTTTTGCTGCAACTACAGATGCAAAGCTAAAAGACAGCAATAATGAATTTTCTTTATCCAGAGTAAGGCAGTAAAAAAAAGACTTAAAATCACATCTGATCAGTCCTGCAGACCACTCTTAGGGTGGATAGAAAATTAATCCAAAGTTCTTTGCTGGAGAAAGGACGGAAAGGTGAAAATGGAATGGAAAATGGAAAACCTTCTGCATTTTTTATTTTAAAATCTTTTCATTTGGAGTATTATTATCACAGCTAGCTAATGTCCAGGGGTGTAACACAATCCCTGCCAGAGAAGGCAAGGGCCACCGCAGACCTTCCTCCTCTGTTGTCCGTGACACCATCCCTGGGCAATGCGTCCTGGCTCTCCTGGCTTTCCACAGGGCCATCTCAGCACCTTGGAGCCACCCTAGCACGTCCCTGTGGTGGTGGACCTTCAGTACCAGATACATACGCGGTGATGTGAACAGAGAAACTCTACCAAGACCAGAGAGTTGTTCATCTTACGGCACAAGAATCGGTCTGTCACATCCCACAGGGACAACTCGTACAGGATTTCTGGTTCTTTGCTTCTCTCTAAAATACCTCTGGGTTGGTAGCCAGAGCACTCAACATCTCCATCCAACCTAAGGCCCAGCCTCAGTGTGCGGCTGAGTCTCATCACCCAGACGACTGGATTAGTCTCAAGCCTTGGGGATGTCCAAGCCTGCCAAGGACTGCTGCTACCTGGTGAAACAGCAAGCCACGTGCTTGTCTTTGCAAAGCCCTTCTCAGGAATCACCTCCACATTTTTAGGAGTGCTTTCCCCACCCAAACACCTGTTGAAGGTCTTGACACCTCTGCTGTTGGTTCAATTCTCTCAAAAGCAAACAAGCAGCAACAGGCGTGGTGGTTCAGTCCCTCTGGGATCTCCAGCATCAGTTTTCACTCACAGCAAACTATTTCCAGTGCTCTATTCCCAGCATTCAGTGTCAGGTGAAATGAAGAACATCCCAGGCTCCTTCATGGAGAGAGGTGGGGCCGGAAAGTGCGTGGTCGAATCATCATGACCACCTTCCTCAGGGAGTAGTAGTCTGTGTCCTTCCATGAGTACCACACAATACCGTCTGGCCCCAGGATCTTGCGGTTTTTAATGGAGTATCGGCCACCCTGTGATGCAGAGAGAGAAGGATGGTCAGGCATGGGAAACACACGGAAGCATCATCTGGATGGGAGCATCGGAAAACCAACTGCTCTGAAACACTGGAGCAAAAAGCTTAATGATGATGCGGTGAAAAGAGCATGTAAAGCCCAACATTTTTCAAATGTTCCCAATGGAGCTGGCATCCATCCATCCCAGGCTGCGTGAGTCACCCATACCACAAGTTTCCACCATGCGGTCCCAAGCCTCAGTGTGCAGAGGTGTCTCAACACTCATGTCTGGCCCATGGCACTTGAAAAAGTTGGACTGCCTTGGTGCCCAGCACTCATTCTGTTCCCTCCCTGGAGAGCAGAGGTCAAGCCAGGAAGGACTGCTATGGTGTGAGGATCAACAGCCTCCTCCCATCCCTGGACCTCGTGTGCTAACATCTGCATCTTCATCCCTCCATTTTACCTTGTAGTATGCCACGTTGAGGCTGGAGAAAAAGCACTGGTTGGAGAAAAAGCACCTTGTGTCGTCATCCCTCCATTTTACCTTGTAGTACACCCCGTTGAGGTTGGAGAAAAAGCACTGGTGGTACCACCAGCCTCCATGGGAAATCTCGGCACAGATGTTCCCTGAGTCAGGTGTGCTGAAGCTCCTCTTGTTGTGGTACCAGGCAAAGGAATCCTCCACCGTCCCGCTGAACCCGTCCACATGCAGGCGGTAGTAGTTTGCCTCATCCTCAATGCTGCAAGCAGGAAAGGTGGGACTGCTTAATAGGGAGCATTTGACTCTCCTTTCCAACCCGGATACTGCATTCCTGGTGTGGACACCTAGCAATCATCAAGCTGCTCTGGCCAGGCTCCCTGTTATGATTCATCACCTCAAGAAGCCAAAGATGATGTATTTTTTCATTCTGTGGGACATTCATGATTTTGTCATGACTCAGGGCACTTGTGATAGGGCTGGACTGGGTGGACCATGACTCTAAAACCACAATAAAGGTAGTTTTGGCAAGTTGGTCCCTCTAATTACACAGCACTGCCTCCTCTCCACGTAACAAGCCGCTCTTCACCTAGACTAAGCTCATTAGCAATCAGCCCCTGGGCTAGCAAAGGCTGAAGGTCACCTCCATTGCACATGACATCTAATGAGAAAAGTTAGGGTGACCATTCAGAGCACACGTTTGCTGGTGGAGGATGCTCCACAGCACATTCAGGCAATGGGATTTTTTTTCCAGCAGTCTTGGGGTCTACTCAAATCCCTCAAGCTTCAAGTGTCCAGGGTGGATTAATCCACAGTCACCCACAAGCATTTCCAGTAAAGACAGGGAAGGAGTTCATCCAGGACAGTGTAGACAGACTCGGTCACCCCTGATTAAGAAAGGATGTGACTGATGTGGTACGGGTAAGTAAAAAACCAGAGGAGGGGAAGAGCTATAAACAACAAAGGACATTACATCATGTCCAGCAAATAAAAGCCATGAGTAGAGAGGGTAAAAATCAAAACACAACTCTAAACCAGGGAGATGCTGGACGACCTGCCCAGCAAGGCCATGGGATTCAAAATCTGGTTTTTCACATAGAGCTCAATAATTCTGACAGAAAAAATAGCCCTAAGCAGCTGGACACTGTCCAATGTGTCCTACAGCTCCTTTCCCCTGGGGCTGTGGATGTTGGCCATGGGTGAATGACACCCCACATTTGCTAGCTCACACCCAGGCTTCAACCCAGAGCAAAATTGGGTGGTAAAACCTAAGTGAGGAAGAAAGGATAGATAACCTGAACCCAGACTGAAAAGCTGCCTAGAAGGAATCACTCTGACCCCATGCCTGAAGGTCTCCTGACATTGAACCAGTTGCATCTATGAGAACTAGGGAAGGCCATCCCACTTTCTACCTGAAGACCTGGTAGAAGGCATGCTTGTGCTTGTTGTTCCAGTCTTCCAGGTCAATGCGTAGAGAGTAGTCCCCTTGGCTCGTCATCTTGTGGATGTTCTCGTTGCCCAGCCAGAACTCTCCATTGAGGTCCCCAAAGCCCTCCTTGTACTCGTTCCAGGTCCGGTTGAAATCAACAGAGCCATCCTGACGCCTCTGGATGACTGTCCAGCCCCCACCTGTCAGGAGAGAGATAAAATGGGAGTCTCCAGGGAGCATCCAAAGGTCCCAGACTGGTGTCACCTCTAAGGATCCATGTGTCTCCTTGTCATGCTTCCTCCCACCAGGAGGCAAAATACAGTGTCAGTTGCTGCACAGGGATAAA
This sequence comes from Aramus guarauna, assembly GCA_013400195.1. NCBI lineage: Eukaryota > Metazoa > Chordata > Aves > Gruiformes > Aramidae > Aramus > Aramus guarauna. The sequence goes on from VXBL01009300.1 coordinate 8,699, forward strand.
ATGTGATGCCCATCATAGCTCACAGAAAAGAGCTCCCACCTCTCCCATGTTGGTTCATGATGGTGTTCCCCTGTTGACTGTCAGTGGGTCATTCCAGATCTTAAGGTGGTTTTAAATGAGAGAGAGATGGTGGGTTTTGGGAGGCAAATGTTTTGGGACTGGAACAAACTAGAGACCCTGGAGTTTGGAGATTATTATGTACTGTTCCTGCAGCACCACAGAGGCACACGAGCTCTCCCAGTATTGTCTCACTGTCTCCATCTGCTCTTCCATCTGTCCCAATCCCTCTCTCATTTTATTCCAATACTGTAAGTTTGGGGGGGGGCGCGATACAGGGAACGGGAGTGGGGCCATCTTTTTATTTGCTGTTTGTACAGCCTGTCACTCTACAGTGTCCAAGATTGTGTTGATGGTCATGCAAATAATAGTAATGACATAACAGAGACCACATTGTCTGAACAGCCTGTTAATAAGCACATGTATCCCAAAGCTGCAATCACCTGTAGATACTACAATAGGCGAGATGTCTAAGTAGGGGGAGCTGAACCCCCTCCTCCAGTGTGGTACATGTTGATATGACACATGCATCTGGGTTGGAGCAAGGTTGGGCAAGGAACTGACAATCCACCACCCCAATTCCCTGACAATTGTCATTATTCTTCCAAAACTCAAGTGCTGCAAACTAATTTTGTGCCCTGGGATGACAGTAGTGTGCCCTGTAGGGATATTTAGACAGCAAGGGTGTGGGAGGTCACCTACTCCCCCATTTACACTCCAAAATATCTATGGGAGAAGATCTACCTCTCCCCTCCTCACTTCAGCACAGCTACAGTTAGTGGTTGCCCACACATAGCCCTCTACTACCTTGAGATGCTCCAGGTCTCCCTCCCCAGTGACCAGCTGCTACTCCAGAAGGGCTTCTCTTTCCTTAAGTCCTGTGTCATATCTCCTAACGTTTACAAATACCTTGGATGCATGAGAACATCTCAAAGAGCAGTAGACATCTGCATTTAGGCAACTGAATCCCAGGCATAACATCTGGTTTGAGCTATTCATCCAAACCCCTTCTATAGCCAGCAGAGAGGAAGAGTCCTCTGTCCCTGGAGAAGACCCCTCCTAGAGATGCTGCTCTCACTGACTGTAAAGTAACTTGGAAATAGCTCGGATGAGACACAACTCTCAGGTCAGACAAATCCCACCCCAAGCTCTTTTCGATGATGTTGTAGTTGCCTCCCGCAGTACCTTCAGTGTCCATCTCACACAGCACTTCAATAGGCATCCCTCCGACTGAGGGCATGATGCTGTAGACCCCAGATCGCCGGATCCCGTTGTAGTAAACAGAAGCACAGTCAATGGGGCAGTTCCTGGCATGCTTCACCTCTGAGCAAGAAAGCAGAGAAACACGGTGTTCAGTGCACAGCATGGAGGAAGGAGCATGAACCAAAACCAGCACGGTTTTCATGCAATTGTGTTGCAGAGCTGGACAAAAAAATTCCCATATTCAGAGCAGCTTCTGAAGATGCAAACCTCTGCAGCATGCTGGCTGCACACCTGAGTGCAGTGGCTTATTAGTGATAAGGTTCGTTAGCACAGGTCTGCACTTAAGGATGATGTGGTTGAGGAATGGTCTTCAGTTCAACTGGTTTTTTAATGGCAATACAGAAATTACATGCATTTTGTCAGGCTCAAGTTAGATTACATCTCACACCAAAAAAGTGTTATATGTTGGTAAAGAATGGGCTGGTTCTCCAGCAATGGTCAGTGCAGATAATAGTGGAAGGATTTTCTTCTCTCAAACTTCTGATGTGGGTTTTGTCTTACAAGGAAAGGGGATCAAAATCATTCTGGAGAACCTAAAGACGTTTTTAACTGGGATATGTCAGATGGTATTCATTACACCTGGCACCAGCCGTCTATACTTCAGGCAGGCGATCTCACCTGGTTTGTAGAGTCTTCTGCAGAAGGCAGTTCATCCTGGTCTTACGTAGAAGAGCAGAGAAGAGCGGCTCTCCCTGTCTCCCTCCACCACCTACCAAAGGGGCTCAGCTGAGTTGTCTGCACAGAGCTGCATGGTAACATCTGAGATGCCCTGGGGCATCCTGGCTGGCTTTCAGCTTTCCCGTGTAGGTCATCTCATGTATCTACCAGGATGAGACGGATGTCTCAGATGCTCCAGAGCATTTCAGGTGGCACTAGGTGTCAGCTGAACTGACACTCTAGTCATAGCAGTGGAAAGAGCACGCTGAATTTCTCCTGGTCCACGCACTGTTTGCCTCATTATCTTAAATATCCAGCTCATGTGGGGACACACTTATGTAGACACCCAACATGAAGCATCTTCATCTGCCAGCTGAGCCTCCCTGGTGGGATTTTTCAGAAATAAAGGCACAAAGGCAGCTCACACAGGCAGCTCCCCTTCCTTTTCCTCACACAGCTGGACCAGCCTGAAGTACAGCATGGGCTGAATACCAGACTGGGATCACCAGGAGATCCAAGAGCCTGACAGCATGATGAATGAAGAGTTGCAACATGAAGCACACAGAAAGGATGAGAGCACAGGACTGGCAGACAATGAAAGTTCCTTGTGGATGGGAAAGTAAGCCCCAGGAGGGATGAATGAAGAGTTGCAACATCCCAGCCCACCAACTTGAGAGCGTGGTGGCAGGGAGGTCCCCTGCAGACAGATTGGGGACATCCTGTGAGTGCTGCTGCAGGGGAGCGTGCGGGAGAAACCAGTTGTGTGCAGCAAATAGAGGTCAGGGAGAGGCTATCCAGACCCAGCAAGCATCTGGGACCTCAGGCAGAGCCCGATCCCACCTAAAGTTAATCAGCTAAAAGTGCTGCATCAACCAGCTGCACTTGGCCTGGCATTCAGAGTAGTCACCATCCGGTGATGCCAAGTTATTGAGATGAATCCCAGCTCTGGCTTGCAGGTGGTGGTCATGGGTCATCAACTCTGACACCCTGGTTTTGCAAAGCATCTCTTGCTCAGGGCTCACAGGCACCTGGAAGCAGGCACCAGCAGAGCTGCTTATGCTACCTCCTCCACGAGATGGATGGCCAAAAGAGCTTTAAACCAGTGCAATGGAAAAGCCTTACAGTAGTTGGCTCAGGGGAGAAGTAACATGGTTTTCCCCCCCCAGACATCACCAGATCAGATCAGATCAAGGTTGGTAGGTGAAAGCCATTAGCAGTTCCGCTGTGCATGCTGCCTGACTCATCCCATCCAGCCCACTCCTCGATGGAGAAGACAGATGTTGTCCCTAAAGTCCTCAGCCACAGTTCATGGAAGGCAGGAAGATTATTCAGGAGAAGTATCACTTCATCCTTCTGGATATCTGCTGCAGGAGATGGGATTTGGGGCATAGGCACCAGACCAGCACATCTAGTCTTGTCTTCTCGAAGACCACCACCCCCTTGCCATGGACACAGAGACTTGAACAGGTTTAAAATGCAACTCAATTTTCCTTCCAGCATCTCAAGGTTGAGCTTTGTAGACCCTGGTTATGGTAGGCCCTGGTCAAAATGTTTTCACGGTAGTGGGTTCTTTGGCAGAAAATGGGATTTTAGTCAAAATGAACCTTGAATTCTTTAACTGAAAGTTCCCATGTTTGCTAAAAAACAAAGAAAACATTCCAAGGACTTACAAGGAAAACAATCAAGAACCTGGCAAAAATTTAAACACATTCATTAAAAAAAGAATGTGTGAGAAATAACAGAAAAGAGTTGGTTTTCAAAGTTGAAGAGTTTCACCAAAGCCCTAATTTCATGCTATGAAGTTTTGAAGAGACAACTTTTTGTTGTTTTTTTGGTGGGTTTTTTTGATGGAAAACCAGTCTCTGGAGCTGGGAAGAAGGCTCACGCAGCTGACCGCAGGTGGGGTGATGGCGGGAGCCACGCCAATCTGGTTGTCAGAGCCTGACCTGGTCCCTGAGAGCATCTCACACCATCCTTGGAGAGAAAAAGGAGCCACCAAGGGACAGGACCCTTCTCCTAGACAGCATGGAAACCTTCCCCAGAGGTGTCCATCGCTCTGAGGAGCCCTCCTGGCTGCCTTGCAAAGGCAGGTTGGGTGAGATCAGACTCCTGGCCAATGCAAAGGAGATTTAAAGCAGTTTTCCCACAGCCTTTTCCTTCATCCCCCCAAAAGAGAGAGCGTAAAGGCGAAGCACCCCCTCCTACCCAGCCCCAGCAGCTCCCCATCACCTGGATGGTGCATCTCCTCCTGCAGCCTCATCTCGGCGGGGCCAAGGCAGGTGGGATTGCGCCAAGCCCAGTCGGTCAAGACGGAGATGTTGTTTATCTGCGCCTGCATGTCGTAGAGCAGCGTGGCCTGGATGTGCTGCAGGGTGCTGGCCTCGCTGTACCGATGTTCCAGGTCCTGCACCCGTTGAGCCAGGCTGTGGTTCCGGCCAGCCGCCTCCTCGTGCTGCGGGCAGGGAGAAAGGTGGGATGGAGGGATGCCTGGGAACCGGCGTGGAGCTGGGGACGTGGCCCTGTAACCCCCCAGGGATGGACAGGCAGAGGAGCAAGAGGGCAGAGGAGCAATCGCTGTGTATGCCCCATGGAGACCAAGGACCCCAAGGATGGTGTCTGCACCCTCACCCTCACCCTGCGACCCCGCACCAGCCCCCAGCCCACCGTGGGAGCCACGGGCAGCTTGATATTCCCAGGTTCTGGCGCAGGCAGGGCATGCACAGGCAAGCCTAGGGCTGCAAGAGCAAGGCAAGCATATAAGGTTCCTCTCCAAACACCCTCCAGTCTGCAACCCTATGCAACACGTCTCTACGTCTTTAGCAGCCACGGTTGGGATCTCTTCCAAAAAGCTGTCCAATCTCCCCTTGAACCATGTAATGTTTTTATAACATTATAGGGAGCTCCACAGCTTATCTGCACGTTGCATGGTGAGCCATCTCCTGCTCTTTGGGCAACAGCTGGTGTCCTGCAAACCGCAGTGACCGCATCCGTGCTATGCAAGGAGCGGGGGTGATACAGGACCCCAGCCCCTTTCACGACCCTTTTGCTGCTTGTTTTTTGGACAGCCAGTCTCTGATCCTATGTAAAATATACGCACAAGCTGGCACGAGATGCCCGCAGCTCATACCAGGAGATGGGCACCCCGAGCCCCACCAGCACGCACGGAACATGCCCCAGACGCAGTCTCTGCAGACACGCTCGCCTCTCTTGTTCAGTGCTCCCTGCCCATTAGATGGCAGAGCGGGCCTTAAACGGCCCCTCCAAAACCCCACAGCAGCCTGGGAACGCCCCCCCCTCCCTCCCCTGGGTGATGTAACCGTGCTCCCAAATGCACCCCGAGGGTTCGGCAATCCCAGACCCCCATTTGCGGTGGAGGGATGCTGGTTCTCCACCAGCACTGCCCTTCTCTGTCCCCTGATGGGGACATCTCTTCCTCCATCACCCATGCAGCATCACCACCTTGGGCTCACAAGCCACCTCAAGACCCTGAAAATAAATGAGTTTATTTTCTCACCTCCTTACCCCCAGCATCAGGGGCAAATCTGGATTTTCAGGTGTCCGTGCAAGCTTGCGGCTTATTAAATATGCTTGGGGACACAGAGATCTGGCACTTGACTCATCACTACCTGCAAAACTGCAGCGTGCTGCTGAGGGTCGGGGATTTCCTTCAGCTGGAGGGGGTTTGCATGCCTAAAATATGTTTTCTTCCCTTCCAGCTGCCCCCAGCACCCAGCTCACACCTCGGTCCCTGTTCCTGCCAGGACACGTCCCAGCTTGCTTTTCCCTGGAGGTGGCATCACCACTGCTGGGTTATTGCTCCAATAACTAATGGCAGGTCTATAATGTCCTTCCCAGTGCTGCCTGAGCATTGCCTGCATGGCCCTAGTAAAAGCCCACCAAGCCTGCCTGTATCCCAAAATCCAGAGCAGCTAGATAGCCAGGGGCAGCAAAGTGGGGATTACGGCGTGCAACGACACAGCGCTTTCCTTCTCAGGGCTGCAATGTCTCCAGCTCCACCATAAATCAGCCGCTGCTCCCAACCTGCTCTGTGAGCCGTGACTGATACCGGCTTCTTCCAGCTCCCTTCACCCACGCATCAGCTCTCCCAGTAAACCCCATGATGCTTTCTCCCAGACAGTCCCCTCCTCCACAGTTGATATACCTTTTTTTTTCCTGCTGCTGATTAAAAAAACCAGCGCAGCCAGACCACCGCAACGGTGCCCTGATGCTGCTCCCTTCATCGCATCCCTCTGCTCCGGCGGGACCAGGGCTGTATTTTTGCAGACCAGAGTCCTGCTCTGTGCATTACCTAGCCGGGCAGATGCAATAGGGCTGGGAATGCACTGGGAGTGCTGGGTGAGGGGGTTCCTTTTGCTCCCTAAATTGCACTGGGAAAGAGGGACGCATGGCAGAGATGGGGTCAATCTGTCTGAACCAATTTGGGTGTCCTCGTTAGCCCGAGAGGAGCTGTGACCTGGAAGTGCCTGTTGCTCTCCCGCAGCTCAGAAAGGGATGCTGAGCTCGGAGAGACATCTCCGCTCGGACAGACAAGCCCATGCTGAGCTCCCGGAGAAATAACTGACAGCAAACCCCCGGGAGACCGACCAGCAGCAGCCTGATTTATAAAGACGGATTAAAGGAGCAACAGCTCCTCGGTGGGAGGAACGGAGGTGGAGGAGACCTGCCCAAGCTGACGCAGCGGGGAATTCGGCAGGGTGGCTCCCGGGAGATGCGAGGGGATGCAGGAGGAAAGCAGGTTCTCGTGATAGGCACAGGCTTTGCTTCTTGCTTCCCCCCCCGCCCTCCAGTGCTTGGAGGATGAGAGGACACACTCGCTGCCATCAGCTAAACTCTCCAGATTTTGTTTTATTCCTTCTTCTTCTGGGCCTCCCATCCCTTTATTTTTTTAGACTCATGGAAAAAAACTGAGGTTGGGAGAAATGGCTGGAGGTTTCCAGCCCACCCCTCTGCAGAAGGCAGGGCCAATTTCCAAGCTACATCTGGTTGCTCAGGGCCTTTTCCAGTCGAGGTCTGAAATTCTCTACAAATGATCTCAGAGGATGTCCCCTTTCTGAGTGCAGCGGTCTCTTGGTGGCACACATGTTGCTAGCACCGTCCCCCAGATATGAACCACTTGGGGACACTTAGGTAGGACCTTGGACCTGGCTGCTCCGGGACACCCAGGTGCACCCTGTGTCCCTCTGCTCTCTTTGTAGGGTGAGGAGCCCAAAGCAGACTCTTCTCCTTCAGAACTACCTGCCTGGACTCCTGCTGAGGAGAAACAAGCTCTCCCAACTCATCCCATCCTACAGTAGACATCCAAGAGGTCCCAGCAGCACCTGGATCTGCACTCACTGCTCAGATCTCTATGGGATTGACTGGATCTCAGGGACCCTTGCATGGAGGCAGGCAGGAGGAATCCCACCTTTTGGTGCTGCAGCAGAAGCATCCCTGTTCACCAGCTTCTCCCCAGCGCCAGGGTATGATGGGAGAGCATCCACTATCTGTCTAAGAATGATTCAGTACAAAAAAAACCCCAAAAGCCAGCAAATAGCAGGAAAATTAATAATAAACTAAAAAAATGACATAGAAATTCCCAGGCGGGTGATAAGGGAGACAATAAGGAAGAGCAGAGGCTTCAGCCGCTGCCGATGGGCCAGGAAGGGACCTGCTGGGGCATGGCCTTGGGGAGGGTCCACCCAAACCCTGCAGCGGATAAGAAGGGGGAAACACGATTATCAGGAGTATTACGGGCTTGTGGGATTGTGTGAGACTTATTATGGGATGTTTAGGGCTAAAGGTGAGGAAAGAAGGGGCTGTCAGGGTGGATGGGGTGGGGAATGAGTGTAGGAAAATGGGAAGACGAGGGAGATAAAAAGGGCTGGACATGCGCACACCACCTGCCAGCCAGTGCCCTTGTCCGACTGAGCCTGAGCACCACGGTCTGCCCTCTCTTCCTATCCTGTCCTTTCCTTAGCTTGTGTTTTTCAGTGTAATTTCACTTTCTCCTATGTGTGAGTGTCGCAGGGTCTAAGTGCCACAGGGTTCACAGGTCTAGGTCAGGGTGTACATGCACATGCATGGGCATATCCATGTCCATGTATGTATATATATACACACACACATGTATATATGTATGTGCATGTGTGTGTATGTGTGTGCATGTGTGTGTACGAGGGGTCTAAACACCAGCAGCTGGAAAGACCTGGGAGTGTTTGTATTTCCCCAGTGAATTTAATCGCGTGTATAACTCACTAGCAAACTTCTTGTTGGACCAGCTGGCGAGCAGGAGACCAGCAGGGTGAGGAGGTGCAGGATCTGGGCAGGGATATTAGATGGACTGAGAGTCCGTGCTCCACATCCAATTCCCTCACCTGAACACTGAGTGTCCTGTTTGAGGCCACCAGCTCAGCTCCCTCTACAGCCACTACCAGGCAACCAGCATCTGAGTACGTCATACTGATATTGCAAGCTCCTTTTTGAACATTTTTTTATTTTTGTTCTTTTAGAATGATAAGAGGTTGGAAGGGACCTCTGAAGATCTAGTCCAACCCCCTGCTAGAGCAGGATCACCCAGAGCAGGTGGCACAGGATCGTGTCCAGGCGGGTTTTGAATCTCTCCAGAGAAGGAGACTCCACAACCTCTCTGGGCAGCCTGTCCCAGTGCTCGGTCACCCGCAGAGGGAAGAAGTTTTTCCTCATGTTCAGGTGGAACTTCCCGTGTTCCAGTTTGTGCCCGTTGCCCCTTGTCCTGTCGCTGGGCACCACTCAGAAGAGTCTGGCCCCATCCTCTAGACACCCACCCTTTAGATATTGGTCAGTGTTGATCAGATCCCCTCTCAGGCTTCTCTTCTCCAGGCTCACCAGCCCCAGCTCTCTCAGCCTTTCCTCATACCAGAGATGCTCCAGGCCCCTCCTCATCCTCACAGCCCTCCGCTGGACTCTCCCCAGTAGTTCCCAGTCTGTCTGGAACTGGGGAGCCCAGAATCTCTAGATGGAGATTCTCCTCCCTCTTCCCTCTGACTCTGAAGAGACCCTGCCACAGACCAGACACTTTGCCTTTAGATGGGTCATTTTAGAGCCTGGAAATGAAGAATGGATGAAGAGCATCAGCACCGCAGGGAAATTATTTAGTGCATTGCTATCCATCTCCCTTCCTTGACTCTGAGCTGGAGAGGTCAGGGAAAGAGCTGCAGCTCCAGGTAGCACAGAAGTGTGTTTTGGGACCAGTGGGATTGGGGAAGAATGGATTAAACAGTCCTAAGGGACAGAATGCAACCAGGGGATGGATGTGGGAAGTTGGAGACCAAAGACTGATTGCAGCAGCTTGTTCCATTACAAATGCAAAGAGAAAATGGGAGAAGGGCAGTGGAAAGCAGGTGAGAAAAAGGATGGGGGACAGGGGCCAACACAGGAGGAGACACCCTGGTTGGGGGGCACCGAGTGGGTCTGCCTGAGCACGAGCACCCATCCTGACTCACGTGCCCCCCTCCCTTCCTTCATCGCACCAGGAACATCTCGCTCCGATGGAGACGCCCACGGCACAGACGCCCACCCAACACCGTGGCCATCGCAGCGTTCAAACGGCCCTGCAGCCTCCAGCACAGCCTCAGTCTGCTCGAAGGAGGCTTTCCAAACCAGGAGCCCAAGGGGAGGATGAAACGAAGCCAAATAGAAAATAAATCAGCCCCAGAGCCAGACTGCATCAGACCTCATCTCCTCCCAGAGCGAAGATAAGGGTGCTATTCATCCAGCGGTCCTGGGGATCTTCCAGCTGACACCAGGACATTGCTGCTGGTTCTTCTGTGCATCTCATCAACAGCCCAGTGAGGTATCTTAGCTGGGAAATGACTCTTACAGCCAGAAAAACACACCCTGCTCCCTCCCTGTTCCTGGCTACAGACAGCCCTCTGCAAGTTGCTGCTCGCTGCTCCTGACAGCCAAGCCAAGTGTTTGCTGAGCAAAAGCATGGGGCAGTGTCAAACATCTGAGAGCTCTGGAGGTGCCAAACAAGGTTAGAAAAAAGATACTAGTGTGAAGCTTCAGGCTGCGGAGCTGGTGAACAGACCTGGGGTGGGATGAGCACCATAAAGGAGATTGCAGGAAGGGTGCTGTGGCCTGGAGGCCAGGGCTTCTCCTGCTCAACCATGACCATCAGAGATGTGGTCCTTCACCACCCACCCAAAACTCCAGATCTAGTCTGGGAACCAGCTATGGGCAATGGCATGGATCGGCAACCCCTCCTAGGCAGGCTCGAGGATGGAGGAGATAGCACAGATAAAACACTGAAGGGTCTGTGGCTAATGTGAAGAAAGATCAGCCCTGGAAGGCTCCTGAGCTGTCACAGTCGGAGCAGCTGGGGTTTAATGGATATCCCAGCCTGCGCTCAGAACATCGTGTGCTTCGCTGGGTGTCCTCCCCCTGCAAATGCTGGGAGCTGGAAGGGGCGGTGGGAAGGGACTGTGGACACCTGCATGGAGGGGGTCAGCAAAGGGCAGCCCTTTACCTGGAGCTCGAGGACTTTGATGCGGTGCCGGTGGTTCCTCAGCTCCTCCTGTAGCTCCGAAATCAGCTCCCGCAGCTCCAGGACCTGCTGCTTGCGCTCCTCATTCTCATGGAGCCAGTAGGACACCTCATCGGTGCATCGAAACATGTCCGGGCATCGTTGCTCATCCCCCTGCGGCAGCGTGGCCACGATCTTACAGCGGCCGTTGGGCAGCACCTGGTTGCTGTACTCCCCGCACTGGATCAGGCCCGTGCCCTCCTGGGGACCTTCGTGGTCTCTGTATGCCACGGGCAGGGATTTCTGCAGCGAGGGGCTGCTCAGCGCGGCCACCAGGATGAGGGATAGCAAACCTGCCTTGGCAGAGCCGGTGCTGGGACAGATCTCCATCAGGCAGGTGAGGATGGTCCACAGGGATGACCCCATGTGTCGCATCATCGTGCACGGTCCGGGAGAAAGGTGGAAATCCCCAGGGCATAACACCAGGTCTTCTCCCGAGAGCTAGCGGGCAAGGTTGCAGCTATATGGGAATAGAACATCAGCAGGGATCCTAGAGGTCCCACCAAGGAGGTCACTGCAGGTAAGGGACCTGACTGTCTCCAAGGAGCATCCTCCTCAGGGTCACCTCGTGGTCACCAAGCTGGGACCAGCTCTGGCAGGAGCTCCTCCACTCTCCTGGCCAGGCTCCACTGGCTTCATGGGCTGCGTTTCCCCTTCTGCAGAGCTGCTGGTTGGCTTGGAGGGTGATGAGGTCTGGCTGGGGGTGGTCAGCCCCTCAGGCAGGGCTTTCTGCCCACGCAGGACTGTGCATGGGAAGGAGCTGTCTGCCCTGGATGGGGCATTCCGCTATGGCGTCACTCCCTGAAATGGGAACCAAAGCAAAGAGACAGGTGATGGAGAGGAAGGATGAGCAGCCAATCCTCCCCACCATGCTGCCCACCTGCAGCAAACCGACAGGTCCCTCCACCTTCCCCAGCCCCAGAGTTATGAAGTGAATGGAGTCCATCTACAAGGGCAGCCCAGACCACCAATCCACCCTTGGGCAGGGTTAGACCACCAACCCATCCCTGGGGCAGTCTGGATGGGCCCTGACCGTGGGCTGATTGCCCCACATGGGCTCAGGTCCAAGGGGGCATGGAGCCACGGCGTCACGCTCTGGGTCTGCTCCCAAGGTTTCTCCTGACCAAAAGCCATCCCATCACACTCCAGTGAGGACAGGGAACTGGGAGGGATGCCACAGATCCCCAGCAGCACCCCAGCTCCCAGCAAGCAGCATCCCAGCTCCCAACATACCTTCAAAAGTCTTGGCCAGGCTCTCCAGCGGCAAGAGCAGAGAGCAGCGAGCACCGACTGGCCATGAGGAGCAGGGTGTGATGTAGGGGACACTAAATGCTTATTCCCCCTGATCCTATCACCGCACTATAAATAGGACCAAGAGAGCCACCAGTCTCAGACGACACACGGGAGGGAGGAGTGTGGGTCCCGGTGTGACCTTATCAGTGTACGGGAGATTAAGCCAGTGCCTTGGCAGGAGGACTTGGCTCCCCCCTACGCCTAAAAAACCCCCAGTCCCACCCCTGGGATGTGTTTCGGGGACAGGGCAGGTTCATCCGAGGTACAGTGACCTGCCGCATCCCAGCAGTTTTGAGGGGAGATCTTCCCAACCTGGCCATGGACTGGGGCTCAGGGCAGGGAACAGCCATGATTTATCTTATTCACTAGCCCAGGGCTTCCTCTTTGCTTTTGCAAGGGAGTAATGTCAACAGGCTTGCTTAATTACATATGCTAATTATTCAGCTGAAACCCCACAAGCTGAAACCAGAGATTTCCGAATTGCACAAAATCACTGGCTGTTGGTTTTTCTTCCCTTAAGGTAAAGACTTTGCAGATGATGTTCCCAGAATAATTCCCACAAAGGAGATACTCAAGCCAGCTCAGATGGCCTCCAGAAACAGAGTAACTGCCCAGAGAAGGGGAGCTTCATTAGCAAATGTCTGCTCGGGTGGTTTGGAGAGGTTCTGAACCTCACTGGTCCTCCAGCAGCTATCCCAGATGGCCACTTAAGTATCTTTTGGAGGACCAGTTGGTGGCCAGTCACAAGTGGTGTTCCCCAGGGCTCAGTAGTGGGGCCAGTTCTCTTTAACATCTTTATCAATGATCTGGACGAGGGGATCGAGTGCACCCTCAGTAAGCTGGCAGATAACAACAAGTTCCTGGGGAGTGTCAATCTGTGGGAGGGCAGGAAGGCTCTGCAGAGGGATCTGGACAGGATGGATGGATGGGCCAAGGCCAATTGTCTGAGGTTCAACAAGGCTCAGTGCCAGGTCCTGCACTTGGGTCACACCAACCCAAGGCAGCACTACAGGCTTGGGGAAGAGTGGCTGGAAACTGCCTGGAGGAAAAGGACCTGGGGGTGTTGGTCAACAGCCGGTTGAATGTGAGCCAGCAGTGTGCCCAGGTGGCCAAGAAGACCACCAGCATCCTGGCTTGTATCAGAACTAGCATGGCCAGCAGGACCAGGGCAGTGACCGTCCCCCTGTACTCAGCTCTGGTGAGGCCACACTTTGAGTTTTTTGTACAGTTTTGGGCCCCTCACTCCAAGAAGGACATTGAGGTGCTGGAGCGTGTCCAGAGAAGGGCAACCAAGTGGTGAAGGGTCTGGAGCACAAGTCCGATGGCAGCGGCTGAGGGAACTGGGGGTGTTGAGCCTGGAGAACAGGAGGCTGAGGGGAGACCTGGTCCCTCTCTACAGCTGCCTGGAAGGAGGTTGTAGCCAGGTGGGGTTGGTCTCTTCTCCCAAGTAACAAGTGACAGGACAAGAGGAAACGGCCTCAAGTTGTGCCAGGGGAGGTTTAGATGGGAGACTAGGAAAAATGTCTTCCCCCAACGGGCTGTTAGTCCCTGGAACAGGCTGCCCAGGGAAGTGGTGGAGTCCCCATCCCTGGAGGGATTGAAAAGCCGTGGAGATGTGGTGCTTGGGGACATGGGTTAGTGGTGGGCGTGGCAGGGTGAGGTTAATGGTTGATCTTAAGGGACTTTTCCAACCTAAACAATTCTATGGTTCTATTCTATGATTCTGTGACCTGCCAACTCCATGGGCAGGACCCTCCTGTGCTGCTGGTGGCCCCCAGCAAGGCTGGAAGGAGGACTTGGGTCTGCGTATGATAAGGGGAGGACACAGCTTGCATGACACCCGAGCATCCTGACCATGGTGGGGCCACGTCCTGCCCTGGCCTCCCCACAGCTGGATCCAGCCCAGCAGACCCAGTGTCTCTTTCCCTGGGAAAGATGAAATATGAGTTTAGGTCTAGGGTTAGGCAGAAAAACTAAAAGCCCAGCTGGATTGCCTGTCTACAACCGGCTCCTGGCTTTGCTTTCAGCTTGTAAAAATGTTAGGCGAAGGTGTTTTATTTGTTTTCTTTGTCTCTGCAGGGAGTTGGTCGGGGCAGAGCAAGGGGTATGTGCTGCCTGTGAGTCCTACCAGCTGAGAACGCGATGCTGTGCCCCTGGGATGATTTCTGCATCTCAGGCATCTCACACCTCATCTTGCTGGGGCAGCGACCCAGATTGCTCCGAAAAATCACACCTCTCCACACATGCTACCTCCAGCCAAGCCACCCTCTGCTCTTTTTCAAGCGTGGCCACGCTTTGCTTCAACAACCACTTGTGGGAGAGAAAACTAAGGCTGAAGCATCCTTCCTGGAGCTGGCAGAAGCTGTGCCAGCTCAGTAGCCAGCCTGGACAGCAGTGCTGTGTAAAGCAGGAACACAGGAGGGAGAGGAACCCCGAGATCATCCCACAAAGCTCTGATGGACACCAAGGGAAGTGCTGAGTGAAGGAACACCATGGGCAGAGGATGGTAACATGGGGATGGGGGCAGGGAGGACCCAGAAAAAGGTCATTGCAGGGAAGGGAGGAGTGGTGGTCCATCTGGATGTGATGGACGTGAAGATCTTTCGGTGCTGACACTTCTTTTTGGGCTGGATCCCACCACTGCACCAGCAAACCCCCCTCCACTGCTGCAAGAGTTGTTACTCTGGCCAGACATGGACGTTTGCCCTCCAGGCTTGTCCTGAGCCACCTCAAGGCCAGTGGAGAGAAAAATGATGCAATGGTAGACACCAACATGGCTATAAGATGACTTGCACCCCACAGCCATCTCCTTATGGGGCAGTACAGAAGGGGATCAGGGCAGGGGAGCAAGGGGAACATCTCGCTCTTCAATCCTAGCCAAGAGCTCCTCCAGTGCGATTAGCTAAAGACCAGCTTTTCTTTATTGCACACAAGTGGATAGGTATTTAACGTGCTTGTCTATAATGAAATCCATTATCCTCGTCTTTCATGGAGGCCCTACAGTTCTGGTTCCCCCTTTTCATGGCCGGAGGTGGTGGGGGAGAGGAGGTGGAGGAGGGATGGAGCCAGGTACAGCCAGGTCCTTTGTGTGACCACTCAGGAGGCACTCTCCCCGTAAATATTTGGGCTCCTAAATGGATCTGACCTCCCCTCCTCCAGCCACTTTCCCTTTCATTTTCTTTTCCCCATTATCCTCGGAAAAAGAAAAAAGAAACCTCGTCCGGATCATTAGCGTCAGAGGCGGAGATGGGGGCTGAGTGCCACATGGAAGAGGTGAACGTACATTTCGTTCAATGCCCCTCAAGTGGCATTTTGCTCAAGGCTGCTCCTTCACAAAAGGAGATGTGAAAATGGTCCCCGCTGGCGGCTCACCGCCGGCCGCCCCAACAGGGCTCGATGCAAAGCTGCCTCTTCAGGGAGACAAAGCGCGGCCATTTCTTCTGCCTTCGATTGATGTCTGAGCTGTTTGGGGAGAATTTAGCAAAGGGGAGGGGAGCTAAATGAGAGAGTCTGGGCAATGCTAATAGAGATAACGGCTCTAAAAGACCCAAGGTTGAGTGCTCGGCGTTTGGTCTGCCCGTCTTCGGCTTCCTTCCCCGCTGCTTGGGAGGGACATCAGCTACAACCCCTACGTTGATCCTGGATTAATTGAAGCCAACACCAAGACCCCCAGCTACCCCATGGCCAACTCTTTCCAAAGTCATAGATGCGGATTACACCACCTGGCTGGTTTTCAAGCATCCCAGTGAGTAGCTGTTGTTGAGCATCCATCTCCCCAACACGCTGTGCGGAGCAGCACCGTGAAGCCCATGGCACGTCCGTCGTCCCCGGCTGAGAGCACATCTGCTGCTTCCTCCCAAATGCAGGAACACACAACATTTCCAACGGCATGCTACTTCTTGTCTTCCCACTCCATCCCAAATCCCGCTCCATCTGCTCCCCGCTGTAGTTTCTGGAGGGACCATTGCCTAGGTCCTTCAGCCTCTCTTCTGCTTGATGAACCTGTGGCCAGTCTTCAACAGCTCACAGTCCCTTGGTGTGCAAACAACTCACCAGCTCTCTCATTGTCTCTCTTTGAGGGAGAAATGTCAAAGCCCCACAATATTTCTCCATTTCTTGTTCCTGCCCAATGGAGTGAAGAGATCGCAGGTATCTGTGGATGACTCTCCATCCCTGACCCTGCCTTGGTCTTCTGGAGGAAAGGACAAACTAACCCAACTCTACCCACCCCAACCTCTTAGGATTGCAATGAACAAAATTAGGTCCTACCACTAATACCAACAATCAGTGATTTGCTGTGAAATAATCAGCAGAAAGAGGCAGTTCAGAGGTTCCTGAAGACCAGGGAACCCCAAAATCAGAGTAAACTTTAGTGCTGCTCCACTGCCTGCAGTCATGCTCCACAAATATCAGCAAAAAACCATACCCTGAGGTGCAGCGACCGTGGGTTTCCAGGGCTCACGCTCTCTGCCAGCCCCAAGCCCTGGATGCAAAACTGCCCCAGGATGCCCTGCCCCGGGTAACCCCTGCCCGGGGCGGGTAAGGGGGGGCTGAGTGCGTCGGATGGAGATTTAGGGTTCAGCTGGAGCTGGGGAGCTGCTTGTGCTCAGGAAGGCACCACAGGTCTCGGGGCCACTTTGGGATCCTGCAGAGATCCGGCTCTGCCTGGGGGCTTTGCTAAGCGCCTTCGCCCTTAATCCTCCCCGAGAGCACCAGCCCTGGGCAGCGGCAGCATCTCAAAGGGGCGAGCGAAGCCGCTCACACCCCTTGGGGCTGCTCCTCTCTTGGCTCCTCGCAGCCTCCCGAATCCCCTTCCCATCCTCTCTTCTCTCCTGCAACTTCAGTGTGTGATTTAAAGAGAACTGAAGTTGCACAGAGGAGGAAAACAGGACACGGCTGAGTGTTGCCGGGGCTGGAGAAGGGGCTGGGTGCAGTTCTCCTCCCACGGGACCCCAAAAAGCAGCGTGAGCTCTGGGTTGCAGGAATGAAGTCCCTGCTGGGCTCCTAAACCCTGCTGAAAGCCGGTTCCCCCCCTAAGAAGCCGTAATCCCTCTTAGAGGCACGGGTAATAATCGGGGATTTGGCTCTGGGTGTGCAAATGTGTGTGTGTGTGTGTGTACACCATGTGTGTGTGTCTGTGTATAGAACTGGCTCAAAAAGAGCGGCAGCGTGAATGAGGAAGGAAAATGCTCAATTGGAGAATTTGGGGTTCCTGACCCCATTATTGCCCTGGGGATGCCCCTGCCCTGGGCCAACCCCCCCAGGCCGGGTGTGCACTCGGGGATGATCCGGTCCCGGTCCTGGAGGGAGGGCAGGATTTATCCCCAGCACTTTTATCCAGCTGGAAGTCAGGCAGCTCCTCCCAGCCTGTGGTCTGGGCTGGCTCTGCTGACACCGGAGAAGGAGCTGCATCCCAGGGACACCTCCACATCCTCGGATGGGTGGCAGGGACCTGAGGAGCTGCTCCAGGCAGGAGGGGTGTCCCCAGGACACCCCCTCCAGAGGGTCACAGCTGTGCCCCTACCCCAGCCAGGGATTTGCTGATCCTGTCCTTCCAGCCCAGAAAACAGGACAATTTCCAAACCCAGGAGTTGAAATGAGACCAATTCAGCCTAAAAGCAAAGTGCAATATTTACTTACTGGTTTTTTTTGTTGTTTTTTTTTATTGCCAGCAGCTGGAACTGAGCGGGAGGTGCACCTCAGGGAGGGTTTCCCATGCAGCACGCTGTCTCCCCCCTCAACAGCCTCTTGCATCCCCAGCTAGAGAGGCAGCTGCCCTCTTCCTGCCTTCCCCGGCTGCTCTGAGCGATTTCGAAACAGTCCACAACCAAGAAAGCTGAGCCTCCGCAGAGAAAATGGACTTATTCCTACCTGAGCCATAATTCTCTGCTGGGGGTTGCAGCCCCAAACCCCCTTGACCATCTCGCTGTTCCTACAGCAAACTCACCCCGGGACATCCCTGTCTGTCCTGTACTGGGGATGTCCAGGGCTATTTTTGATCCAAGAAAAATAATCAACTCCATTTCCCTCAAAAACTCTTAATGAGGGGGATATAAATTGCAATGGATGGGGCTCAGGACCATTAGCTTCTGCTCTGCAGCTCTGTGCTTGCGGGAATGCTGAAAGGGGGCATGGACGGGGTTGTGAGTCCTGGCCATGCCTGGTGATACCTGGTGATACCCTGGTGATACCCTGGTGATAACCTGGTGATACCTGGTGATACCCTGGTGATGCCTAATGATGTCCTGGTGATGTCCTGGTGATGCCTGACCTGGCACACATGAGAAAACCAGAGAAAAGTTGCGGTGGTATTTGTCCATTCACTGCTGTCCAAGGGGATTGATGTTGTTGAGGAAAATCAGGACAAACTAAAACCATGATGTGCTGGGCTCATCTGCCTGATCAGCAACTATTTCTGCAGCCGAGAGCCTCCTCTGAGCCAGCTTGGTCCTCACAAGGGAATGCCATCCTCTTGATCCCTTGGAGGGCTCCAGGAGGAAAGGCAGGCATAACAGGAATAAAGCCTCAACCCTTCAAACAACTCAAGTAATCTCAGCTGCGACAGCCAAGACGAGCCTGACTCCAACTTTGCAAAGCCATGGAAAAATCAAGCTGCAGACTCCTGCTATAATTTCTAAAGGGATCAAGGCGGAGCTGCAGGATAGGGCTTCCTTGAAAGGATTTGGCCAGTTGGGATGAATTTGCTGGCTGTAAAAATCAAGGTGAGAAAGATGAGAGAATTCTGGAGGTGCCAGAACATACTGACATTTTCCAGTCTATCAATAGTTGGGGAAATTCAGCCACAAAAGGGGATAAAAGTGCCAAGAGGTGCTCAAAGAGTGATGCGCAAGCCAACACCTTCCCTAGAGAGAAAACTCCACAGCCCCAGCTGCATGTCCCAAATGACAAACCAGTTTTCAAAGGAGACTTGGAGACAACAAGCACTGTGGTTCCCTCGCCTGCTTTTCCAGGCTGCCTTGCTGCAATGTCTTTTGGGGTCATGCACACCGTTTCCCAGGTGCAGACAGCCTTTCTCCCCCTGTCTTTGGCTCTGCTCACCAGGTACATCTTCACCGAGACCTGGTGGGACCATCCCCAGCCGTTGCACCGTGGCCACGCAAAGCCCTTTCGCACCAGCCCAACTCCCCGAGGCTCCGGGTCCCCATCACGCTCTGCTTGGTGCAAAACTGGTGCCCCCACACCCTGTCCTGGTGCAAGATGTGCTGCTGGTACCCACCAGAGCATCATTTCTAAGGGAGATGAAGGTCATGAAGGATGATCAGGAGCTGCTAAGCAAGGCAAGCATCCTCCCAAACACTTGTGCCATTGGAAATGTTGCTCTGATAATTAAAAGCGAGGCATTTCTTTACGGAGCAGGGAGATGGGCCGTGCAGCTCCCAGCCAAGGGATGCTGTAGGTGCTGAAAGTCATTTGGCTTGAAGGGAACACTGGAAACAGTTGTGAAAAAGAAATCCACGGAGGGCTATTAAACACCCACAGATTGCTCTGGGTATGTGCTCTTTGCCAGCCTCTCCTCCTAACAAGCACAAGTTGCTGCAGTGAAGGTGCCTCCTTCACCATGAACTCCGAAGAGCAGCAGAAACAAACCTGTTTCAGCTGAAAAGGCTCTCGTTCCTGCGGGAGCTTGCTCCGGTAAAAGGGTTTGCTGCAGTCTTGCACGGATCCTGCAATTATAGTCGGTGCATGATCTGTCTGCTGAGGTGACGTGGCTCAAGCTCTTTGCAAATATCAGGAAGAAAAGAGAATGCCAGAAAACACCTACAAGCAAAAATATCAGAGTGACATCATTCGGATCCTCAACTCCCTTTATTTGTCTGTTCCTAGAGAAGTCCCCAGTTTGGGTTCAAATCAGGGAGAATCAGGCTCAGTTAGAGATTTTAGCATATAAATAGTGCTGAGGAAAAGGCATCAGTAAGAGCAGCAATGAGTACCAGTAGTTCACATGCCACACAGCCATTTGTTTTTTCCGTTTTAGGTCTGATCCTGCTTTTATTAAAGTCAGTGGGAAAATCAGTTGACCCCAGCAGAAAGGAAAAGGACTTCCCTCCCTGCAATAAAACCCACGTGTGCCACGTCCCAGCCAAAATGAAAGGATTTTTGGTTGGGGTTTTTTTTCTTTTTTCTTTTTTTTTTTTTTTCCTACTGGAGGCTGACCCTGGGCTGCTCTTGCTGTGGAGCTCAGCACCTTCCTGTGAGCTTAAACCTGGCACCAGGTGCCTGCTGGGCCAAGGAATCGGCGGTGGGATTCCCAGAGCTTCAGAGCTGCTCTTCGTCCTACAGCGAAGCTACAACACCAGCATTTTCCTTCAAGAGCAAGGTGCATGGCTTGGTGGGTTTGGAAGGGATCCCTTGATCAAAGCCAGCTGGAAACCACACCTCCGGGTGTCCTCAGACGTGATCACCTCCATTTATGCACCCAAAAAGGCGCTAATCCTATGGGTGATCTGCCGGTCACTGGCTCCAAAGCTGAGATTTATGATCGATAAGTCTCTTCTGGATTTAAAGTCTTCAAGCGATGGAGATAGTTTTATGGTGATGACCCCACTTTCTCTTCATCTGGATGTCTCCTGGGTCCCTGCTCGTTATACCCTGCACAAGTACTTAACGCAACTGCCCTGGAGATCCATCCTCATCCCATTTCACCAAATATGAGATGAAGATGGTCCAGATGGACGAGGATCCTCAGCATCACTCCTCACCCCAGCAGCTGCACCTGGGCAGGAGCAGAGGTGGGTGCTGAGCCCAGGAGACCTCTGGAAGAGAGGACGGGTCAACGGCACTGCAGGAAATCTGTCCTGAGATAACAGGCAAGGGGACTGTCTCGGCACCCAAGGGCACGTGGCTGTGCCGGAGGGACGCGTGGGTCGTAGGACAGACCTACGTGGACATCACAAGGTTTTTGCAAACCTCAGAGCACGTCTCGCCCCTGCGACACTGGTGTTTACAGCCCGGTGGGATGGCTGCCCGCGGGATTTGAGCACAGCCGCGACGTTCGCACCGGAGCTCATTCGCACCCAGGTGTGACCTGTTCTCCAAATTAAAACGGAAAGGCCAGAAATCACGCAGCTAACGAGCCCGTTCACCCATGGATGCCTCACCCCCACGCCCAGCCCTGCCACGAAAGAGCTGCACGTCCTGAGCGTGTGGGGTTTTTTGGGGGACGAGGTCATGATGAAGCCACAAGATCTCACTCCAGGCATCCCTAAAGTGAGGTCTCCAGAGCTGGGCAGTTTGCTGGAGCAGAGCCCCAGGGGCATGCCTTGCTGCTGGCCACGCTCAGAGCCGGGGATGGAGGATGCTGCTCTCGCAGGGTAGTTATACCAATCCTGGATGGTCTTCAGCTCACCCCTGCTCATGGAGAAGAATGAAAAGTTTCCTCATAATGGGATTTTCTCCCCACTGCAGGGTACTTTTCTCATCTTCTTGGCTTCCCAACACTCCCATTCATCTGCCTGGGAGCCGGCTGTGTCCGCTAATCATTCACACACTGGAATTTCTTTGGAAAAAAGCCCCATAAATAAGCTCTGTGATAAAATATAACAATTATCTTGCTGTTACACCTGGAAACAGCCCTGTGCAGGGAAGGGGAGCCGGTCACTCCAGCACCCCAAAGGCATAGGGGTCATTCCTGCATCCCTTGGAGATGCTGGGGCACCAAGGTCCTTGGGACGTGCCGTGCTCCCTGGACCGGGCGCGGGGAGGCTGAGCTCCGGCTGCCAGGAGCCGGGAGGGCCCCCCCCCACACACACACACACCCCCCAGCTGCGCGGAGGCATCCAGCACGGGCAGAGGATGCTTCATCTCAGCCCCTCACCTGCAGCCGCCCCGCTCAACAAGGTTTCCTAAACAGATTTCGCATCTTCCTTATAAACACAAACCTCTCAAATTGGCCCAATGAAGATGAAAGAGCCTTTAAAGTGGGAATCATAGCTCCGGTTTGGGCCATAAAGTATCTCAGAATAGCTCTCCGTCATGGAAAAATATTGCCGATGGGGGGGGTCTGTCAGGGAGGGCAGAGGCAGCTGACGCAGTTGCGGGTGCTGTGGTGAGGTGTGGATGGTTTGGGGATGGATTTGGGGAGGACAGGAGGCTGGAGAAGGCGTGAACCACACTGAAATGCTACAGAGGATATTCCTTGAACCTCTGTCTCTTTAGTAACCCGCTACGGAGGGTTTCATCCAGTCCCGGGGTACTCGGGTGAATCCATTGCACCCCAATATCCTTTGGGTCTGCTCACCACTGGTAAGACCGTGGGCAAACCTCCATCTGTGGCTTCGCCGTGCCCTGCAGTTTGTCTTCTCGTAAGCGTGCAAATCAACAACTCTGCTTCACACAGGATGGTGCGAGGGATGCTCAGAGTCCACGTCGAGCTCTTGCCAGAGTCCAGACCTGACAAAAATCCCTGTTAGATGCTCCGGGAGGATGGCCCAGCTTTCAAGGGCCACCTTGGCGTTACATCCTGGGGATGGAAAATCCCGGTGCAGATGTGTTTCTCCATCTGGGTAAGCCCACAGCTGGGAAAAAACCCACCAACTTAAAATCTTAAAATCATCCCGTGTCTCTGACATGCGGCTGAGGACCGGTGCCATCGCAACGGGATGCTCATGGAGAGCAGCCAGCAGAGGTGATGAGCAAGGTCAGAGGCAAATCCACTTCAAACACGAGACACGGGGTGTAAAAGATCCTGATAAACCCACTCCGGACACCGTCCTGCTGCTGTTAAACTTCCCTCGTGGGGCTGGTGGGGGTTTGGGACGTGTTTCGATGCCAAGTCACTCCCAAGACAGAGTCTGGAGTTATCAGAGCCACAGGCATCCGCAGGGACGGTTTGCACATCTCCATCCTCTTCTGGGTGGAAAAAGAGACTTGAGCCCTCCAGGCATGAGCCAGCTGCCCTGGAGGGGGGGGCTGGAAATTTGGCAGCAGATGAGTTTCCCCATTGCTCCAACCCTCCTGGCCCCCCCATCACCCCCAGCTCCCTCCCAAGGTGCTATCCCTCTTGTTCACCTGCCCGAGCCTTGGCCCACGGTGCATGAAGGAGCCTCCTGGAAGCCACCACAGCTCGTACATATAGACTAGCCAAGGCCAAACCTATAGAAAACATGAGTCCCGCTGGGCGCCGGGCCGCTGTGCAACAGGGAAAGCGTCCGCAGCCCCAGGCTGGTCTCGCTCGAGTTGGAGAAGTTGGGATTTGATGAGTGCAGAAAGGGAGCGGTGAACCTGGCCACGCCACGTAAACCCGTCCCTGCTCTGGAAAAGCCACCCCCAGGCTGGAAAACACTCTCCTGCTGCTTTTGCACCCAAAGCCGGCGGCCGCAGGACTCCCCGGCATGGCAGGTGGAGATGCCCGATGCCTCTGCCTGCCCTGCCCGGGGTGAAAAGCTGCTGCTGTCCTGAGAGGTTTGTTTTTAGCCAAATCCCCTTTCATCCCATGGGAAGACAACCCCAAATCCTCAGCACCCATCAGAGCACGAAGCCCTCCCACGCCTGAGCCCAAGGAGTGATCCGTGTTCCTATCCGGCGTGCCGGTAATAAACAACCCGTGCCAAACCCACCGCCGTCGGTGCCGGCTGGTACCCACGGAAAGACTTCCCATCAAACACCCCCCCCCACACACACACACACCCCCCAGCTCCAAAGCTGCAAACGCAATTAGCAGCATCGCCCGGAAAACTTTGCCAGCTGCGGTTCGCCGAGAGATGCTAATCCCTCCATCCGCCGTGGGGCCGGATCCGGCGAACGTCCGTCGCTTGCTCATCTTTTGTTCGGTACCTGGAACGGTCCCTCTCGCCCCCC
>VXBL01009300.1:37699-69830 GCA_013400195.1 Aramus guarauna
ACTGCCCCCCACCCCCTCACCCCGTAGCTTTAGTGTCCCGCTGGCATGTGTTTCACTTAGAGATCACTCGTTATGTCGTTCTTAATTAGTACTCCGAAGGGATCCGCTCCCAGGTTTCACTGGGTGGGAAGAGGTTTGGGATGAAGACGTCAACCGCTCTGACCCACCCGCCGGAAGCGCAGGGGGAGCGGGGATGATGCCCGGTTCGGAGCACGCCGGATGATTTTCATATATTTTCACTGAGCTGTACAATACTGTAAATGATGGATTAAAAGAATTCTAAAAAAAAGCTAAAAAAAAAAATTCTAAAAAAAAGCTAACCAGGTGTCGGTAACGTCTCTGGGGCTGCCTGCTGTTTGTAAAGGGGGAGGGAAAAAATCATTGCAAAGTAAAATCCTGGCGCTGAGAGGGTAGAGACATGAGTGGGAAAGTGCTGGGGAGCATGTTTTTGGGGTGGGAACGGGGAAAAGGGCGATTTTGCATCCCCGCCTTCACAGGAGGCGGCCGCGGGGCTCCAGCAAGGAGCATCCCCGAGGGACCGAGCCAGGCTCCCCCAGCGCTCACATCCCCGATAAACTCATTAAGCGCCCGTTAACGAGAACGCTGAAGAGCCGGGGACCAGGGAAAGCTGCGGCATCGCTAACTCACCCCGTGGGGCTGCCGGGGCACACGTGGCACCGCGTGCGCCGCGTTGGGTTAGCCCCCGACATAGCTACCCCCGTGTTTTATTTCCCGGCCGGACCTCGCAGGCGGGTTTGTGAACAGAAGCTCAGGACCCTTCCCCACCGCCCTCAGCGCCGCAGGGAGCTTCTGCGAGATGGGGCAGGGGGGGGGAATCTCATTTCCTCCAGGAAATGCTGAATTCTAGCGGATGATGAAGATGAAGCCCGGGTTGGGTTGGATCCCAGGGGGAGGAAGCTTGTCCACAGCTGAGGCCATCCTCCTCCTCCTCCTCCTCCTCCCCCTCCCCACGTCCCTTCCCTTCTCCATCCCAGCAGCAACCACCCGTTTTTCCTCTCCCAGGGCACAGAGACGGTGCCCGGGCGCCGTGACCACGCCAAGACTGCAGAGCCCCTAAGGTGACAACATCGACGTTTATTTGAAAAGGGCACGAAGACGGTGCATTTGAAAAGATCCGACNCGCGTGGAGCGGAGCAAGGGGAAAGCAGTGGGACCGGGGAACCAGGGGATGCTCCTGGGGGATTTTTCTGCCCCAAAAAGGGATGACGGGCACCCCAAGATGTGCCCCCCCCCCAGCAGTGTCCCCGCAGCTCCCCCTCCTTCAGCACACGGACCCTTGTGCTCATCGTCCCACCACTTTTGTGGTTTTGAAGAGGTCTGGAGGTGTGGTTTCCCGCGGACACACAGTTTGGGGGGTAATTGCGTTTCCTACTGCCTTTTGCTAAGAATTTTAGTGCTTTTCACTACAACAGCCACGGGCGCAAACCCTCCTTCCTCGAGCAATCCGCTTTGCGTTCCCGCTGCCGATCCCAAAATCTGTCCCAGCCAAAACTGGGGCTGCCAGGGGGACTGGGTATAAACTGGGGAGCAAAAAGGTTTTGGGGACCGGGGACAGATGGGGACCCCGAGGAGAGGCACAAGGGAGAAGCTCGGGCGCTGGGCAGGGCTGGCACGGGCAGAGCCACGCTGGGAGCGGAGCAGTGCCGTGATCCAGCCCAGGGCCCGAAATAAACCCTTGTTTTTCCTGTCCTCTTAAGCTAGATCATTTCCTAAACCCGGATTACAGCACGACCACACAAACAAGCGGTGACCTCGGGGCAATCGCGAGCTGAATCTGGCACTGAAGGGGAGAAAAAAGAAAAAAAAGGGGGGGAGGGAGAATGTTAATGTGTAATTACAGCTTCAAATAACAGCCTGAAACGGGTCGCGGCTGAGGCAAGCCAGAACCGCGCGACCACCGAGCCGCTGCCTCGACCTGCCGTCCCTCCGCGACGCGCAGAAGCGGCTCCCGCGTTTCCAGCTTTAAACCCTCCCGCGCCTCTTCGTGCAGCGAAAACAGAAGCAGCCGGAGGGGAAGGGGCTGCCCCAGCTCGTAGGGACCCCCCGGGCTGCTCGGAGGGTAACGGGGACGGGAAGCTGCAGGCAGCGCCCGTCCGACTGCGAGTGTGGCTGAGCTCGCCTGGAGAACTGCCTGGCGCTTGAAAAGCATTTGGGAAGCAAGAGAGACCCCGTGAACGACTGAACACCCCCCCGTGAACGCCTCAACACCCCCCCGTGAACGCCTCAACACCTCCAAGCGACCTTCCTCCCCATCCCTACCATCTTCACCTTGCAGAGTTGGCTTAGTAGGACCCAGAATTTTCTACCACGTTTGTCTAAAGCAAAACTCCCGACAGCTTCATCTCCCCCCCGCCCCCCTCCAGCCCCAAATCCAGTTTTATCCTATTGCACGAGAGGCGGCGCGATCCCCAGCCTGCCAGATGCAGGGTCCGCAGGGTGAGACCCCGTGAAACATTTCTTATCGCAGTTATTTCCTGCAACGCTGGCGTTTCTGTGTGGTTACGGCTCAGATTGGACTTTTTTCAAAGTAATTCTGCTTTTAAAAAAAAAAAAAAAAAAGCAAGTAATTCTTTCTTTGAGACAGGAACCCCAAAACTGTGACGACCCAACCTAAAAATGTGAGAACAGCGGGTTCACGTGTTAACATTCACGGTGGTTCCTCGCGCCTCGTGTCACTGCTCCAGGCATCCCACCGCGTTCCCCCCACGAGCAGCCTGCCGGTGACCCCGGCGAGAGGCACGGCTCTTGCGGGTTTTCCAAAAAAAAAAAAAAACCCAAAAAATAAAATAAAAGTGGGTTTTCCAAAAGAAATCACGTTTTCAAGTGACCTGGAACCAGCCAGGCTGCTGCGTGCCCCCACGCTGGGATGGGACGATCGCTACCCCCGTGCTGCACTGGGCAAGCCCTCCGGCCGGGGCGTCGGGATACCGGGAAGCACCCGGGGGAACTGGCCACGCGATGAGGGGGCTACGGGACGACGCAGGCTCAGAGGCCAGGAGCTGGCCGTGGGGACCGTACCCCCTCTTAGCAACCTGCCTCAAGCACCAGCTCGGGCGGGCTTTGGCTTTGCGGATGCCCCAGGCTCCGGCACGCTGCAGCCCAGACCCCCTCCTGCCTTTGACAGTCTCACACCCTCCAGCTTCAGCCCGGCCCCTTGCCAGGGGCTCTCGACGAGGCCAAAAGACGATGTGGGGAGGGATTCCCCGGGGAACAGGTTTGCTTTATGTCGGGAAGATGGACGTGCCCACCGTGTTCTGCCCGGAGAGGGAGGTCACAGCAATTACCCACCTCCCCGCGCCGCTGCGCCCCAAGCCTCCCGCACTACCAACCGCAGCAAAACGCGGCTGCGGAGGCAGAAAGTCACAAAATAAAAGTACGGGAGACGGGTTTGTGGTGGCAACGAATCTCGGGGTGGCCTCGGTGTCTTTGTCCCCACCCGTCCTGCGCGAGGATGCGGTCCCCGCAGGGTCAGCAGTTTCTCCCCAGGAGATCCTTTGGTGGGAGCTGCGCAGCGGAGGCTCTGCCCTACCAGCACGGCCGCTCTCAGTACACGCACAGGTCCGGGAACTTCATCTCGTACACCGGGATGGAGTGGTTTTGGGGCTGGCCGTAGGCAGCTGTGATGGTACCGGAGGGACTTGGCGGTGGCCTGAAAGGCGAGATGGAAAGCGGTGGTTTACAGAGAGGTTTGGCGAGGAAGGAAAGCGCGGCGCAGAAAACGTGCATTCCTGGCGCAGAAAACGTGCATTCCTGCACCTTCGCAGGTCGCCCCGGTGCCACCGTGGCAGAGGGGAACTGGCGCAGATAAACCAGAGCCCGCTCCCAGCAACCCTGGTCCCCTCTGCCATCGCAAAGGCCAGGCCGGCGCCCATCCCCAGCACACGAGCCTCCGCGACGGGGGACGTACGCGGGTCCCGTTGCCCCACGGGCAGCGCCGGCCTCGCGCTCAGGCACCCCACACTTGGCACAGCGTCGCCCCGACTCACCGTATGGTGATCTCGAAGATCTGGTTGAGCTTGCTCTGCAGCAGCGTCGCCTGTAACACAGACACGGAGGCTGGATCAGCGCGGCTGTACCCGAGGACCACAGCGGCGCAAACGGGACAAACGCCCCAGGAACCAGAGCAGGGGAAAGCGCCCCGGCCAAATTCAGAGCCGTATCGTCACCGTTCGCCTCTCCGCAGCAGAGCGGCCGGGGGGATTCAGCGTGCCGCAGCCTCAACTCACCCGGGCGCCACAGTGGGCGGCGATCTCCTCGAACGGGGCTTTCTGAAATTTCTCCACCACTTGCCGCCTCCGCTCCCGCTCCTGCTCCTCCACGGCGACGCTGTCTACTGAAGCAGAGGGGAGGTGGCTCTCAGCTGCTCCCCACCCACAGAGACCACCCCGTGCCACATCCCCACCTCCCCAGCAGACAGCAGGGATTTGGGCATCACTAGAAAGCCAAGGAACGGGTCTCCAGCATCTGGCTTTGGGACCAACCCCCCACCCCGGGACACCCCCAGGGCCGGGCAGAGCTACGAAGCTGCCCGGTTGTCCTACAAACCGGGTGCCATGCTGCCACGGCGAGGCGCTGGGGATCCATCCATCCGTGGTGCACGCACACAGACGCGGGGGTGACAGCACCCCTACACGCACCCCACGCCAGCCTCCACCTCTCCCCATCACGGCCGGCTTCCCTCGCTTACCTATCGCCTTCTTCAGCGTCTCATACGTGATCTCTTCCGCTGGTGCTCTCTAAAGGGAGGGGAAAAGCGGATGAGGCTCAACACGCAGCACAGGACACCGTTCTGGGATCGCAGCGACCCAGAACCAGTGTCCCAGGTTGTGTTTTTGCACCAAAACACAGTCTGTCCTTAAAAATCAGGGAGATCTTTCTTGGAAAACTGCACTTTTTAAAATGTTTTTTCAGGTTGGACCAGCTAGTCCTTACGCTTTCCCCCAAGGCTCCCATAGCTAAGAAATATGCACAGGGAAAATGAAGAAATAGGCATATAGGGAAAACGAAGAAACATGCAGACAGGGAAAATGAAGAAATATATCTGGGACCTGCCAGCACCTGGAGAGGAGCATCAGGGGGAGCCGGGGTCTTTCTGACCCTGCTCACCGCCAGACGTGCCGGGGCTGTTACGGGCCCCTGCACTCGCAGCCAGCGGAGCAATTACACGTGCAGCCAAATGAAGAATTAGAGAGTTTAACCGCAGGCTGTCAGGCCGCTAAAAGCACGCGGTGGCAAAGGGGTGACGCAGCCTCTGCGGCGTAACGCGGTACCTGCTCTCGCTCAGGACTGTTTCTCGACTCCACCTCGACCTGCAGGGAAATGGTCTCGCCAATGCTCTTCCTCTTGGACAAGCGATCTTCATCTGGGGAGGAAGAGAAAGGGCAGAGGAGCTAATTGCAGCCAGCCCGGGGGCAGCGGGGCGAGCACCGGCAGCTCCCGGGGAACGCGGCCTCACGTCCCGTCCCCAGGGGAGCAGTCCGTCTAAGCCCTTCACCCAAATCCACCCAAATCCACCCAAACCAGAACTGAGGACTGAGCCAAAAGCCCAGCGGGCTTCACGGCTCCTGTCCAGCCAGCCACGCACGTGGCAACCCCAAGAAGTTCCCGATTACCCGCTTTGTGCCTCAGTTTCCCCAAGGCTGCACCTCTAACAGAGAGCAGAAAAACAACCGGCCCCCGTGTAGGACAAAAACTTCACCCCCCCCATAACCGTGCAGAGCGAGGGACCAGTTTCCTCCCCTCCCAGCTCTCCGGGATGCCCCAGGGCGGTGCGTACCCGTCAGCTGGGGGACGTAGGGTGTGCTGAGCCGGTCCGAGTTGTAACCGCTGCCGCCCAGCACCTCGCTGATCTTGCTCTGCCAGAAAAAGACCTCCGGGCCCAGGCGGTCAAGGCTCTTGCTCAATCTATGGGGATGGAGAGAAAAAAAAATAAAAAAATACGGAGATGGGAGCACCTCTCCTGCTAGGAAAACGGTGCCAGCAGGGTTTGCAGTCCCTTTGGGCCAGAGACAGAGGGCTCTGTAAGGCTCTGATGACAAGTGAATGTCACAAACATCCATCTTGACCCGAGCAGGGATGAACTGATAATGAGGGAACATCGCAGACGTCCGTCTCCACCAAGGAGAGAACCCGAGGAGGCAGGATACCGTCTTGTGAGCCCCTTCCCCTATTCTGGAAACGCACAGACGAAAGACCATCCGTGTCCTGCACGTGTGCGCCCGTGAAAGGACCACACTCAAAGCGTAGTGTGGGGGGGACACGACTGTGAGACCCCCAGGACCCCCGCAACCCGCCGACTCATTTCTGGAACATTCCTGAGCACATAACTGCGCCTGCTCAGGGATGACAGACCCCCGCCGATGGGGAGCATTTTGGGTTATAAAAAGGGGAAACACAAGTTTTTGGTGCGTGTCCACCACTACGAGCAGAGAGCATCGCTGGATCCAAGGGTGCTGATATCTTTGCTCTTTTCCTCCCTCTCTTTCTCTTTTCCTCTCCATCAGTCTCTTTGTCTCTAACCTCATTTTTGGCAGATTATCCTAATACCGTTACAATTTTGCTAAGCCATTACCTTTCACAGTTCCACTAAGTTTCAAGTATTGTCCTAACTTTTGCCAAGCCGCTATCTTTTGTAGTTCTGCTGAGTTTCAAGTAAATTTGTGATTTGTTTGAACCTCTAGACTAACCGTCGTTACTCCCGATTACCACGCAGAGAATTAAAAAAGTTAACCTGTGCCAGCAGGAACGGGACAGCCCAGCCAGCCTTGGCCTGGGGATGTCATGCACCAGACACGTCCGAGCCGGCGGCACGGCAGCGGGATGAGGTACCAGATCTACACCCATCCTGCCGCCGGACAAGGGGAGGGAGCGGAACCACCCCCTTCCCGGCTGTATGGGATCCTCCTCAGATTCTCAACAGGCTGAAAACCACTTGATGTCCACTGCGACATGCCCAGAAAGGAGACAAGCACAGGCAAGCGAAGGGCTGATAGACCCATTCCCACCCACCATCTTAACGGATGCCGATCCCTCAGGAGCACATAGCGGGGAAGAAGGTATTTTCCAGGCTCTTACCTGGGTCTCTCCACAAACACGTCTTCAGGGAGCAGATAGGGAGCTTCCTTCTGTCGCATCTGGATCACCTGCAGAAGACAAGCAAGGAGCCAAGCTCAAACCCCACGGGTGGCCAGGAGAGCCGATGTCAGAGCTGCCATGGACCAGGCTTCCTCCCCCAGACCTCCCTCGCACCTCGTGGATGTGCTGGCAGAAGGTCGGCACGGTGGTGAGCTGGCTGATGAGGTTCAGGTAAGCTGCACCGAGGGCGAAGAGCGCGCAGCGGTTGTACGCTGTCAAGTTATCCTCGTTGATCTGGGCAATTTCCTGCAACAGAGACACAGCCCCATGAGAGGCGGACGGACAAACGTGGTCTCCATCCACCTCGTGGCATCACCCACCCTCCAAACATCCCAGCTTTTGGAGCTTGGGTTTGCAGCATTTCAGAAGATGACACAGCGACTGGGGTCTCTCCCCAGCGCGTTGGTCTGATCCCACCACGGTAGGAGAAGCTCAGAGCAGGTAAAGAACTTGCACCCCACTTCCTCGGAGACCCCAACTCCAAATGAACCCCCTTCCCAGAGGCTCCTTCCCATGGCATCCCGGCCCGCCTGCCCCACGGCAGCACATCCAGCTCCCCCCTGCCTACCTGCACTGCCAGCACCAGGCGGATGAGGTCCACCACCACCTCCTCGTTAGCCAGCTCGATGCTGATGAGCATCAGCATGCTGTAGAGAGCTTCGTAATGAGCCTGCACGTTGCTCTCCTCCTTGCATATCAGGTAGATGTGCCGGTAGAGCTGTTGCCCGTGCTGTGGGGACACGGAAGGATGCGGTCACCTCCTGAGCACCCCCTGCGAGCATCAACGCAGAGAAAGAAAAGTAAAGGGGCCTCCATCCATGCGGGAGGGAGCTGAGCTCCTTCGGACACCAAGAAAACAAGGAAAGTCCCAGGGAGAGGGAGCTGTGACTATCAGGTGGTGTTTCACCGTGCGGTGCCGGACCCTGACGGGCAAGAGGCACCGGCAGGTCCCAGAGCAGAGCTCAGGGCAGGCACCCAGCACTGGCAGCACCCAGCCCAGGGAAAGGATGCCTCTGCTGCAGAAGCCTGGTGGAAATCACGGCTCAGACCACAGCAGAGAAAGAAAGCCCTGAGACACGTCGCTTGACGGCAAGGCATGGGACGGAGCAGGGCACACGCTGGTGCAAGGGAAACTCAGCTCTGCGAGGGTTTTTGGTTTAGGGGTTGCGTTGCTGCTCCCTGGTGTGTGCAAAGCAACAAACTGATCCTCTCTTGGCCGCAAGTTAGCTCCAGAGGGGTTTGCACCACCCCGCAAGTGTTTTAAGGAGGCGGGGGGGCGGGGGCAGAAGAATGAAAATAAATAAAATCAGACCACTTTGAAAGCCACTCGATAAATAGCTTTTGGGATACCGGCACGTCCTGGGAGACTCATTCCTTGGGGCAAATAGCAGATTTAGGAGTCTAGAAAGGCCCACGCGTGAAGCTCTGATGGAGAGTGAATCCCACTGGCTCTTCCCAGGGACATCCCCAGGGGCATCACGGTACCCCAAGACTCAGCGTGGCTGAGAGTCCTCACACTGGTCTGCACCAGGACAGCTTGACCCAGACTCCGACACTACCTTCTTCATGAAGACAGTATCTTGGCGCGAGCATTTGTCCACTTTCAGCTTCAGGACCGAGATGTCGCCGATGGTGCTGCAAGGAAAGGCCAAGGGGAAGGGAAAGCTCAGACGTCGGAGGGAAGAGGCACAATTCCCGCACGCCTGCGGAGCTGCTGGCCAGGAAGGAGCTGTCTGGGAGGAACCAGGGGGGGAAGCTAAAGATGGCTTTTAAAACCCATCTGAGCAATACGGATATTCAAGAGCAGTGAGCCAGATCACTACAGGAGTCCAGGGCCGCGGCGCTCAGGAGCACAAAGGTAAGCGGACAGAGAAGCGTGCGAGCGAAGTGGATTAGCAGGACCACAGCAAAACCCATGGAGATGTTTCCATCTGGGATTACAGTCACCTTCTTCCAGGGTAACCCAGCACGGACGCGATGCAGTTGAGGAACCCGCTCGAGGAGGTTGTTGCTCCTGCGCATCCTCCTGGGACCACCCTCTAACCACAGCCCCTTTCAGCAGCACGGTCCCACGTTCCTCTGGGCACAACCTCTCAGAGAGGCTCCCCACCACCTGGCTCTTAGCAGAGCACTGATCTGCAGCATTCNAGCTCCATAGAACCGCTACCAGATGAATTAATAATCCTGCCAGCGCTCCCAGCCCAGCAGATCTCCCTCCCAAGCCTGTTCTGCAGGTCCCCAGCCCTGTTGGGGAAGCCCTGGGACATACCTGATGGTGGAGAACTTCTGCCGGTTCCCGTGGCGATCGATGAAGCTGATGAGAATCTCCAGGACAAAGAGGCGGATTTCAGGATCCTCCATGAGGGCTGCAGAGAGCAGCCTGTCCAGGAAGGCGCTGGGAAGCGCCGTGAGCATGTTGCTGCACTGGAAGCCCACAGAGACCTGCAAGCATCAAAGAAAAAGGCAGGCAACGTGACAGAGTCACTTGAGGGGGGTTAAAACACACCAAGAAGGAGGGGATGCAAGCAGAGAAGACTCAGTACAGCTTGAGCTCTTCCTAAACCACCCTGGGGGAGAGGACCCCCCGAGCTCAGCTCCCCCACGCCAGCAGCTGGGGACCCCCCACGTGTCTCATGGGGGCTCCTGCAGGGACGGTGACACGTTCATACCTGGAGGAGGGACTTCAGGAGCATTATCTGGGTCAGCCGATTCCGGTTCTCCCTGTCACGTAGAAACAAACGGTAAAATCCAAGTGAAAACAAAACAATCCTCCTCCCATATCCTAAGGCTGGAAAAACCTCAAAAAGGGCAGGACCAGTTCCCCGAGAGCCACCACCACCACCACCAGCCATGCCGTAGAGGTCTCAGCAAATGAGCTCCGGATTTAACAGCCAGCAAAAAGGCTGCTGAAGAAACGATGAACATCAAAGCATACGTCCTGCCAGAGGCACCAGAAACAAGGCAGCGCTCGCATCTCCAGGCAGGCGCAAGCCGGGCTCAGGATGAAGAACCGACCTCTGGCTGTCCCCATCCCACAGTGACTCCCAGGGGACACCAGGCACTGGCTCTGAACAGGCTCCTCACTTTTAAGCAGCTGAAAATCAGGGAGATGAAGCCCAAGCCCTCCTGTCCGTGAAGGCATCCTTGCTCCTCACTCCCCTCTTGCTTCTCGCAAAGCCACCATGAACTTCCACTTCAGCGACGCGAGGTTTTTGGACGCAAAAAAAAGGAAATCTTGAATTCTCTGCTGTCTGACCTCGGTCTTTCCTAGCTCTGGACTGGAAGGGGACACAGGCAGCTCCCGAGGGATTTCCAGGCTGTCCCATCACTCACAACACGCTGCCTGTGCTGCCTACCTCTGCCCAGGGACTGCGCTACACCGCAAACGGCAGCACCCCCCCAAGCCAAACCGCAGGCTGCAACTCCTCTGCAAACTCCTGGTTCACCTACGCAGCGAGAGGAAGCAGCATCCTTCACACAGCGTCAGATGAGAGTTAAAAACTCTCCCGGAGGAAGGTCACGAGGAGGAGTGACGAACAGCCTGGCACGGCCAGCCTAGCGCTGAGAAGCGACTGCCGTCCTTGGGCCTGTGAGCCCAATTCTGCTCCTGCAGCAAGGAGCTGCCCTGGCTGAACAGCACCCAGCACCCAGCGTGTCCTCCTCCGTGAATCGGGATCGAACGCAGGCGTCGGGAATTATCCCCACGGGAGCCAGGAGCAGAGCGTGTCTCCTATCAGCCGGCAAAGTCTCTCTCCCATCAGAGACAAGTGGGAAGAGCCTGACCGTACTTTGAAGATAAATATAGCACGAAAATCTGTTTGCTCCTTACCTACACGTTTCAGCGCCGATACCCTCGCTCCAAATAGCTCTCGTGGTCTGTTCCCACACTTCTTAAGCAATGATGTTGTTTGGGTGTTTTCCCTTCCTTCTCTTCCTCCACCGCCGGGTATAAATACCACCTCCCGCTCCGCGTTAATAAAAGCTCGGAGGCAGCTCGGAGGGGCCACGTGCCGGCGGAGTGGGGGGGAGGCAGCGATGAGCAGCCGGTCCCACGAAGCCGTGCACGAGTTTCCCAAAAGCTGCAGGCAGCCCTCGCTGCCCTCAGACATCTGAAGTCACTGCCCTGAATATTATTTTTAGGTCCTGGCTAGTTTTGGATGACACCCCAGGGACACGAAGAAGCGCCGAGCTCAACTCAGCACCACCACCTGCAAACACCTTTCCTCCTGGATGCTCCGGTGTTTCAAGGGGCCCTCGTCACCACATTTCCAGCAGACAGCAAAGCGTTTCAAACAAGGATCGCGCCTTGCTCAGCTTCCCTCGGTCTTCGGTGGAAGCTCTCCGATGCTCAGCCTACCCCATAACGCGCCCACGTCCCACTCTGTCCCCAAGGTGGGACACCTCAAGGTGGGAACGGCTCCAGGAGCTCCCCAGCACTTTGGGCTCCGTGTTCAAAGCCTGACGCCCACCCACACCCAGGACACCGGCACGGAGAGTGGGGCAGGGGGGGAAACGAGGAGGGAGGAAGGTGTCCGTTCTCACCCGGCTTTGCCAGCCTCGATGGACTGCTGCGAGGAAGGTAGCGGCACCTTGTTCATGATGAAGACCATCACTTCAGACTGCTGGTAGGTGGGCAGCGTGCTGGCAAAGGACCCTGCGGGGACAAAAGCGAGCTGGCAGCGTGCGAGGCGCAGGCCAGAGCCCTGAGAAGCGCCCGGTGCCGTGGGGGGCTGGTCCGCCCGCCCCGCTCCAAGCCGGCTGCCAGAGCCCCACGGCCAGGCTGGGACGGGACAAGGTCCGCCTGCATCCCGCACCCGGGTCACTCGAGAGCCACCAAAACGTCTCCCTGGTAGGGCAGCCCCGGGCAGGGTGAGGCTGAGAGATGCCAACTCCTGCCTCTACCCCATCCTTTTTTTTTGGGGCTGGAGCATCCTCATCCGCAGCGGGTGCGGCGGGCTCTCGCCTGCCCTCTTGCCCTCCTCTCCTTCCCTTCCTCGGGGTCTCCTACCCAGGGAGAAACACGACTCTGCCCGCGCAACAGCAGCTCCGCCGGAGATGGCCGGGGTTGCAATGCCACCTGCCGATAACCCGCCGCCGCGCTTGCAACGCGCCGCAACAGAGAAATCTTCATTTCCTAGCCCCGCTTTTAGGATGGAGGTGACTTCGTTTCGCTGCGGACGCGCAAGGGTCACCCACCGGCACAGCCCGCACCTCCGCCGAGCGCCGCGGGACAGCCCACCTATGGTTTTAATGACGGCTTCCTGGAACATCCTCTCCTCGTGCTCCTTGATGATCTTGGTGCTGACGCCGGCGGTGCAGTCGTAGCTCCCCGTCAGCGCGTAGTCGATGCTGAGCCGCAGCTGCCTCAGCAGGGTGTTAAACACCTCCAGCACCGTCGGGCCTGGGGTGGCGAGAAGGGAGAGACGGTGGAGCGTCACCGGAGGAGAGCGGCAGCGTTCCCGACGGAAGCTGTAGTCTGCCCCAGGACAGCGTGGTTTACGCCTCCCAGCACCCCATAAAGAGGTTGAAAAAGAGTTTGGCCAGATACACGGTGATTTTTGACTGGGGAAGCTGGCGCGGGTTAAGACATGAGAGAAACGGCCTCCCAAGAGCATCGTCAGCTCAGCGTATTCACAGCAAGCCCCTGAAAATCCCGTCGCCCCCCGCCACGAAGGCAAAGGCAGGCACCGCATTCAGCCCTTGAGGTTTAGGTCGCCGCGCGTGGGCGCGGGTGTCGCGCTTGGGAGCGCTGAAACGGCACAGAACAGATCCCCAGCACCCCTGGATGCTCCAGATTGGATCCCTCATCGCCAGCTCACAGGCCAGAGCCCAGCCCGAACCTCCGGGCACCTCTTCACCACTCCCACCACAATGAAAGGGTGAAGGGATGGATGGAGAAGCTAAATTTATCCACTTACCAACAGATCCGGAGGCTGCGATCACCGCTGCCTCCGAGAGGACCTCCACGATGCCCGCGCGCACGGTGGCCGCGCTCTTGCTGTTGGCATCCAGGTGCCCCAGGAGCTGCTGGATCACGAGGTGGGAGTGCTGCGGCTGGAAAGAGAGCACAAACGTCAGCGCGGGTGCTGCGTGCACGAGGTGATAGCCCGTTTCTGTAACCCACGTGGCTACCAGGGACGAATCCTGCACGTGTGCCCAGCTGCACCAAGTCCCTGCCCGGCTCTTTCCAAGATAGCTCCAGATGCAAAATGAGAGGAGGCACCTGGAGGAAGCCTGTTTTACATGACTGAGCAAGAGCTTGGAGCAATTTGCACGGGGGAAAAAGGATCTAAGGAGCTGTCCAGATCTAAGGAAACGGTGACAATGAATCCTGGGGATTTCAGGGAGAAGGGATTTGATTTTTGCCAGGGTTTCCCAAACACGTCTACACTTCAAAAGGGTCCCGCTGAGTTATTGTGACCTTATGCCTCCCATATGCAGTAACAGGATTTAATAAAATCTCGTAGCACTGAAAAGGATTGTAGGCAGTTTACAGGATTAAAAACAAGGAACGAGAGCAGGGAGCGGCGATCTGCTTTTCACTGTAAGAGTTCTCCAAGCAGAGCTGTGAAGCAAACTCCCAAGGGGGCAAAGCGGGGCAGCAGGTCTGGGACAGCCCCAGCAGATCGGGAAGCACGGTGGGAAGCCAGCACCGCGCCCGACAGCACGCAGGGTCCCACACAAACCGAATTTCATTGAGATCCACGTGGAAAAAGAAAGGCTGGACCTTTTCTCATCACTTTGGGGTTTACCTACACTATTTTTCCATAGCCCCCGGGGAGAAGGGAAGAGCCTGGCAGGTCTGTCTCTGAGCATCCCCATGTCTAAGGACCGGGACGTTGGGCTGCAGGTTTTGTCAGGGCTTTGCCCGGGGCACGTTTCACCCCGGACAGCCCCTCTCCTTTTCTGCAGGGATGAGGAGCCGATTTACACGGCAGCGATCTGGAAAAGGGCAGCTTTCCATCAGAGTCCAGCTGCTTCCTTTGGAGCGTTTCACAGCACGCCGCTAGCCCGCCTGATTCAGCAGGGCTTTGCTTTCCGCTGAGAGGGAGGGAATCGCTCCCGGGACTGAGCTATCAGCTCCATGAGCAGCATCCTAAACCACACACGGCTGGCACGCAGCCAGGCTAACGTCTCGCAACCATTTCCTCGCGGGACCCCCAGCCCACAACGCCGGAAACACGGAC
Organism: Aramus guarauna; assembly: GCA_013400195.1. Classification (NCBI taxonomy): domain Eukaryota; kingdom Metazoa; phylum Chordata; class Aves; order Gruiformes; family Aramidae; genus Aramus; species Aramus guarauna. Next base: position 52,042 of record VXBL01009300.1, read on the forward strand.
CGTGCCCGTCTCCAGCTTGTTTTGGAACACGCTCGGAGACCGAGCTCATGGCAAACGCTCGGACTCGGCACTGCCGGGATGCGGCAAAATGCGGCGGTGGCGGCTCTGACTCAGCCCGGCCGTGGAGGCAGACGTTCCCAAGCATGCACGTGCGTCCCCAAACCGGTGCTGGAGGCCAGAGTCCTGCCAGCTCCCCACCTGGATCGAGTACATGATGATCCTGAAGCAGCAGGTAGCAAAGATCTTCGGCTCCCAGAGCGAGTGGTTATCCAGGTGACTGGGAAGAGATGGAAACAGAGGGGAAAGTAACTGTCGGTTCCCCAAACGCCGCAGGGGTGCAGAGCAGCACCAAGCACCAGGGATGGCCAGGAGCAGCAGGGAGGAAACAGGCGAGGGCAGGGACACAAACTCCTCGCCGGGGTGACTTTTCTCAGCAACAGGCATCTATCCCATGCCATCTTCCTCATTGCATCCAAAAATGAGAGCTCAGCCTGAAATCCAGTGCCCATCTCCAGTACCGGGAGCCAGAGGAGCCCACGCCCTCGCCCCAGCTCTGGCTCGCCAGGGCTGTTTCCCCGTGCCTCAGTTTCCCTCATGCCAAAAATGAGGGATGCCTGACTTACATGAGGACGGGTTTGATGGCGTTCTTGATGTTGCCGTACGCCGCTCGGCCCAGCAGCTCCCGCAGACACCTCTCTGCCAGCTCCGTAGGACTCTCCTTCTCCTTCTCGGCGGCTTGCAGCGGGGAGGGGGAGCGGCTGCGAAAGCAGAGGAGGGCGATGAGAGAAGCACTGAGTGTGCAGCAGCAGTGGGGGAGAAGCAGCACAGAACCCGGCCAAGGAGGGTTGGACCAAAACGGTCGTGGCATCCGCCCGCACCCCGTGCTGCGAGGAGGGCCGGGGCAGGGGGGGGGGGCCGACCCCTCGCACAACCCACTGCCACCCCGCAGCGGCCAAGCGTCACCCTGCCAGGCCGACGGGGCAGCTCCGTCCCAGCAGAGCCCAGCGATAAAGCGCTGCTGGATTTGAGCCAGCTCGGAGAGCGGCACGGGCGCACGGATTGCAGAGGAAGGGGGACGTGCCAGGACGGCCCCGCTGGCAGCGCCAGGCTGTGCCAGGCAGCAGGGATGGGCCCCCGCGTCCCCGGGACTGGGAGGAGGGTCCCGGCGCTGAAGGGGGAAGGATCTTATCGGTGAGGACGCGGGACATAACGTCCTCCCAGGGTGGGAGAGCAAAGCACTCGTGGCCCAGCACGAGTCACCCTGAACACACACACACACACACCCCAGAGGGAATCCATTCCCTTTTTCCACACTCGGGCTATTTGGCATCACGCAAACACCAGGAATGCTTTTTCCACCTCGATGCTTCACTTTACAGGAAAAAGGGAAAAGGCACTTGACCAGAAACCAACTTCCCAGGGCTCCTACATCTCCCCAAACCTTCAAAAGGAAAATCCCAGGAGGAATTCACGTCTGCTTCTCTGCTCTGAGCGTCTCACCGACGCAACTCTCCTTCAAGCACCCAGCTGGTGGCACGCACGCAGCCGGCGGGGGATTACGCCGGACAAATGGAGGGTCACTCACCGTGTTCTTCACGAGCTGCAGGCACGAATCAGCCCGCAACGCTTCTGCCCTGCAAAACCTCGCCGAAAGCAGCCCCGGGGCCCCGAAGGCACCGGCGGAGCAGGCAGGTCGTGGCGGCAGCGAGCGCTCACCTTTCGGCCTCCTCCACTTGCTGTAAGTTGAAGAGCAGCGAGGGCACGATTTTGTCCATGTGCTGCGGGTCCCAGATGTTGGCTTGGAGTTCATCGTTCACCGTCTTCCTCACCACTCCTTGCAGGCCTTTAATGCCGGACATCCGGATCCTGGGGAACAAATTGACACCAAAATGACTGACTACCTATATAGCATATGTTATTTTATAACATATATACACGGGTGAAACCGTGCAAGAAGCTGCAGAGAAGACAGTGATATCTGCTGCGGTGCCCCAGTTCCCGGCTCCAGGCCTGCTATACCTCCGGGCAATCCTCCTGCCCCGCATCCCCGAGAGATGCGGCATCCCGCAGCCCGACAGACGCGAGCGGGAAAGGCTCTGAACCAGCTAAAACCATCCTGGCGGCAGCGGTCGGCTCCCATCCACCAGCTTTCCCGGGAGGCCTCCAGGCAAGCAGCAGCCACCCATCTCCACGGCACGCACCACCCGAGATAGAGAGGTGGCACCGGCGAGCCTGGCCTCTCCGAAGGATTGGGTTTGGACCTGGGAGGTCTCCGATCTCCGGCTGTGGCATTCATGGAGGGTTTTCCCATTTTCTGCACTCCCAGCAGCCGCAGAGCCGAGCTGCACCCACGGGGATGCTGGATGCCAGGGAAACCGAGGTGCTTCTTGACCCCTGGCTCCTTTCTGGGTCCAAAGACCCTGATTCTGCTCTACTCAATAAAGTCATCAATAGAATTTTCCCTACGCAGCGGGATTCGCAGGTCCGAAACCTCAACGCCCGCTGCTAATGCCTGAGAAAGATAAGACGTGCTTATCTGCAGAAATAAACGCATTAAATAACCGGCTCTGAGGTCTCCCTGACACATTTTGCAGATGTAAGCAAGGCAATAATCTGACCGAGAAACAATTGTGAGGAAAGAGCTTTGAGCAGGACCAAGGGCCCAGAAAAGCAGCGCTCTCTTGTTTTAATTACAGGAGCTGCAGAATTTCTCTCTTCCAGTCTCCAACGCCATTTAGCCAGCGTCACCTGAAGGGTCAAGTGAAAACACCGAGCCTCCACGAGGAGTGACGAACCTCAGGGCTTCACCCTTCCACAAGGCAACCGGTCCGGGAACAGCACCGAAACGGCACCGAAACGCTGCCAGACATCGGGGCTCTACTTAAATCTTGTCTCCGGCGGCGGCGGCTCTTGCCCAGAGCTTCCCGGCGAGAGCTACAGGTGCTCCGCCGTCGCTGCCTCGGAGGGCCGTTTCGAGCACAGGATCTTTTTAAACACACCGCTGACAGGGCTGGCCTCGGCAGCAATAAACACCATTAATCTGTCTGCTTTAGTGGTAATTAATCCCCTCGGGGTACGCTTCCCATCACAGCAAAGCAAGTCAGTCCTCGCTGCTGTCTAGAGAGATGTAACCGCCTTTAAAGGTGGAAAATAGCAGAGCGCCCGGCTGCAGGAGGCAGTTTTTGAGCGAACGTTCATTCTGCCAAGAGCGGGGGGCCCCTCCCCATTATCACCATCCTTCCTTTTTGCGGCCAGGATCACTTCCCTGCCTCCTGCTCCGAGCCCCAGCTGGCTGCCGGCCGCGGCCCTGAAGCGAAGATGATAAATGGCATCATCTTGCTAACATTATAACCCAAGAAAAGAAGTTGTCCCTTGTCCCTTGTCCCGCCATCAGCCGTGGTCCGAGCGAGCACGGACAGCAAGTGCAAAGCAACTTCTCTTACACGCACGTAATACCCGTGTGCAATATCCCACACAGCAACAGAGGCTGGAAACGTGCTGCACGGTGGTTGTTTCCAGGCTCCTCGTTCATACGGTCAACAGGGTTTAATGCTTGGAAAATAAGGGAGGGTAAAGAACAGCAGCCTGAAGGCGCCCAGCGCTGGGGAAATCCCCGTGCGCCTCCGTCACGGCACAAAGCAATCAATCCATGCGCAGCCTGCATCCGACCCGTCCCCAAATCAGGTGCTTTTCCAGGAAAGGCAGAGGCTGAAGGCACAGGGAAGCCCCCCCAGGACGCGGTGGCAGAGCCAGCGGGGCCGGGGACACCCCACTCGCGGTACTCACTTCGTCCGGATGTCCAGGTCGTCGTGGCTGGAGTGGCACATCTCGCTGAAGCGGGACACAAAGAAGTCGTAGCTGCGGTGATAAGATGGAGTATCCTCCTCGATGTTGGCAAACTTCACAAACTAGGAGAGAAGAAAGAAGGGGTCAGCCCAGAGGGCACGACAACAAAAATATTCTTCAAATTCCTCTCCAAACCAGCCAAGGGTTGTGAGGCTCTTGACTGCAGCAGCCCGGCGTGTGCTCGGGGTGACAAGTCAGGCTGCCCAGCTGCGCCCCGGCCAGGGGGTCCCCACGCGGGAACGTGCCATCCTACTGTCCCACCACGCTCCATCAGCACCCAGGCCTGGCTTTGGATGCTGCAAACCTCACCGCCAGCCCCAGCCGTCCCTGTAAAGGGCATCTAGAGGCGCAACGAGGCTCCGAGTCAGGGACGATCACACACCAGGAACAGGAGGACGATTTGCCCCCAGCTTCTTTCCACCCTCCCTAGACGGCACAAAACCTGGCCAAGGTTTCCCAAACGCTGCCTCAGGGGTGAAAACAGCCTTGGAAACTAATGCCAGTGGAGAAACCAACTGCAAGCGGGTTCTTAACCACATCCCGGATCTCGCCCGCAGCACCCAGCAGCATGAGGTCCCATCGCTCCCGTCCAGCGTGGCCCTCGCCAGCAATGCCAGCTGACCAGCAGATCCGGCTTTTCGGCTTGCAGGGAGAGAATTAAGGAGGAAGAAAGGATGAATGTGTTTTCGAGCTTTCCTCTGAATTCCGAAACTTATTCATGAAAAGATGGGAATAAAGGGTCGGGCAGGAAAGGGGAACCTCAACTCATCCAGTCGTGCTGACTGGGGGGGATTTGAAAAAGGAAATCCAAATAAAACCTCAGTGGTACAAGAGCTGCCACAAACTCCAAGGCTGGAACACACGGAGCGTGCAGCCTCTCTCCACCCGACATTGGGGAATGGTCTAAAGTTGCGCCAGGGCAGGTTTAGGTTAGACATTAGGAAAAATTTCTTCACAGAAAGGGTTTTCAGGCTCTGGAATGGGCTGCCCAGGGAGGTGGTTGAGTCCCCGTCCCTGGAGGTATTTAAAAGAAGGATAGATGAGGTACTTGAGGACATGGTTTAGTGGTTATGGGATGGCAAGGTTAGGTTAGTGGTTGGCCTTGATGATCTTAAAGGTCTTTTCCAACCGAGATGATTCTATGATTCTATGACAGCGCCTGGTGCTGCGAACGGACGAGGTTTGTCCTTGGCCTGGGACAAGCATCGCGCCACCAAGTCCCCGTGTTTCATCCTCCCACTCGGAGCCAGGGCGTAAGCAGCTGCCTGCCAAGATTTTGGGCAGAAAAACCCGGTGGTTGCTTTCGCGCTCCTGCGCTGCACCCGCTTCCGCACGCTGGGAAAGCTGAGGCCGTTAGCATGGGCACGCGATGAAGGGAGAGGATGCTCCTTATCCAAGAGACCCCCCCAAAGCACCCCAACTGTTAACTGCTACCCAGCAACAATGCCCAGGCACTCAACCTTGGAAGCTGAAATTCCGCTAGAAATGCTCTCCTCCAGGCTCGGAAATCAGCCAAGGGACACAAAGGAGCCCTTGGGAAGGATCCCAGCCCTGACCCGACAGCAGAGGATTCAGCTGCACACACTTACCGATCCTCCAAGCCAGACATCTCCCACTACGGGGACCGGCTCGCACCGTACACAGGACATGCTTCCACCAGACGCGCAGCACCATGGTGCAGCACCGATGCCGATGCGGCCGCGTCGCTTAGGACAGCGTGGCACGAAGCTCTGCGGTCACGCCGAGCAATCCCACATCACTCGGGCAAGCTGTCCTGGGCCAAGGCATCAAGATTATTGGGTTCCTCTTCCAGCTGGGAGGACTTAAGTTACCTCCAGGCGGCATTTCTTAGGATGCTCAGCACCTTCTGGAGACGCCACGCTGCGCGGGAGCTCCTTCTTTACCCCAACTCTTATCAGCAGGCTTTTCTCGCTTTTTGCTTTCTGCGTTTGCTGGCATCCAGCGGGGTGCGGAGCTGGGCAGAGGCTGCCGCCGGCATCCCCTCCACAGCCGGCAAAGCCAGCTCACCCGTCCCAGCGCATCACACGGGTGCTGATTAGGATTCACCCGCTGCGCCGGGCTATTAATAACGTCAGCTGCAAGGACTGGCTCTGCGCAAGCAAAGGAACCAGCTCAGCCCCGCCAGGAACTGTTCCCAGAGTGCAGGGACCAGCTCCAACTGATAAAACTCCTCTTACTCACCAGAAAAATGCAGGGCTGTTATATAAGAAACCTCTGTACCAGGCAGCGCACAAAGTGGGTATTTTAAGCTCATGGCAACTCCACGTGCAACCGGAGGCGAGGGCAGGATGCAGAGCGAGGAGCGGTAACGGGGCTCCCCGCGGCAGCTCCGGGAGAGGCATCCCGAGCGTCCCGTGGCCGCGAAGCGTCGTGAAATAAAGGCAGGAGACGGTTTCTCTGCAGCAGGTATCTGCAGGTATCAACCCCACACCCACACGGAGGACGGTAGCTCGTTCCGTGGCATCGGGCAACCGAACCGGACCACCTCATCAGCGCTCCTTACTCTGAAGCTGCCGAGCCCCCGGGGATTGCCAGCAGCGCTCCCGGTTCCGCTCCCTGCTCCGAAGGCGGCTTCCCCAGCCGGCTGCGAGCCCTGCCCGCCTCTGTCCTCGGGGGACGGGCGTTCCCGCCTGGTGCCACTATGGCCATGGCCGGCGACGCTGGATGCGGCACAGCGTTCACATCTGCCAACAGCCGGGCGGGCAGCTGCCCTCTCTGCATCTGTTTTCAGCCTGCAGGCTCTGGCAGGGCCAGAACTTGTAAAAAGTGGTTAAAAATAGAGAAAAATCAGCCTCGAAGTCTCTCCTCGCTCCATCTATGGGACATTTTTAGGACTCTGCCACTTGCCCGCAGACTATTGCATTTTTCCAAGACTTGGCTGCCGATACAAGGGTGCCGTACCACGCAGCAATTACAGGAGATGCCCACCCCGGTCCCACTGCCAACCTGTGCCCAGTGGCAAAAACCAGCACCGGGACACATGGAAACGACCCAGCGAGAGCTGGGCTGGCAGGAAAGGAGGCATCAAACCTTCAGGGAAAGCGACTTATTTTCACTAACAGGCACTGCATCCCAGCCAAAAGGCTGCTCTGCAGCTTCACGCCGTATTTCCACTGCGAAAACAGTTTATAACGTTGAGGGGTGCGGAGCTGGGCAGCTTGGGGCTCCCCTGCTTGAAGCCGACAAGCTCCAACTGAAACACGGCGGGGATGAGCAGGGAGCAAGCGCAGGGGAAAGGCGAGGAGCACGGCTGCCTTGGAGAAGCAAAACAACGGCTGGGAAGGGATAACGCTGTCGCCTATAAATACATCAGACATAAATACATCAGAAGAGGAACATCAAGGCGGGGGAAGAGCCGTTTAACTGAAAGATCAACGTTGGTTTGAGGGAAAAATAAAACGGGAATGACATCGAGCTGGAAATTAGACGGTTCCTACCCAAAGCAGGGAGGTTGCCCAGCAGCCTCCTAACGAGGATGAGAAACCAAAGTGGATTTAAGCTGCCGCTCCATATGTTCACCCTGGGGATTATACAGGAGGGGGTTACAGCGATCACGGGACGCTGGATTTTCATTGCCGCCTCCAGCGCTGCGGCCGTGGGGCCCGGCAGGCTGGTCCCCGGGATCAGCCCCTCCGCAGCGCGACACCTTGGCTCTGCACAAGGAGGGAGACGTGTCTCAGGCGAGAATTTCACGCCGCGGAGAATGACTCACTTGGAGCAGGTTTCTATAAACAACCTCCTCCCGCCTTTGCCATCAGCTCCATTATTGTGAAGATTGCTTGAGACAGCACCCTCTAATTAAGCATGAGCCTGAGGCACATTCCTCATTAGCAGATATAGGAAGAAGTGTCTCATTATCATTACTCACTTTTCTATAAAAGCCCACAAGTTTTCTGTGCTATTTGCCCTCTGAATGCTGCCACGCTTGAGAAGGCAAAAAAATAAGCATCGCTAAACCGTCACTCCTGATCCGGACTTCTCATTAAAACACCCGCTTCTGATTCCTGTCCGCAGCGACAGCAGCGCCCAGGAAACATCTCTCCGTGGTCCAGGACCAGCTCTGCCTTCTGCAGGTGCCTGGACACGGGAGGTTTGCTCCGCACGGGCAGGAAACACGAGGCAGGGCTCCATCCTGCCGTGACCCAGTGCCTCCCGCTCGAGGATGTCCGTGTCGGGGCCGGCACGCCGGAGTCTCTGCCGCGGCATCGCAAGTCCCCGCAGTGAGGGCTGTCCCCTCCCCAGCTCCGTGCCGGCAGCTCCCGTTGAGGTTCGGCTCCTTGCCACATGCCGGATCCCTCAACCGAGGGATCAATCCTGCTTCTTCAAGGGCTGTGGATTAATGGGTTTGGTGGTGGGCAGCTCACATGGCTTTCAGCTGGGAGCAATGGGGTGTGAAAGGTCTCCGCTCAGCTCCCCGCTCCTCAGCGGAGGCATTTACAATCCCACGTCCAGAACCGCGCCAGTTCCCAGAGGAGAGAAGCATCACAGGATGTCCAGCTCCATCTAAACCCCCTCTGAAAAAGCAGCGAGGAGAGATGCCGCTTGTCCAAGCCAAGACAACCGGCAGAGCCCTCGCAAGCCTGGGTGTTAGGTACACCCAGCGTTCCCAGTAAAAACCAGCAGAAAGGCCATGCACAAGTGGCTGCTGGTTGCCAGCCAGGATTAGCAGTTTGGATGCTGGGAGGACGTCACATTTGTTCATCATGTTTCTCCTTTCCCTCATTTTATGTCTGTGACCGACACATCCCCAGGTCCAGCCGAGCCATTTATTGCAAGCAGCCGTTCTGCTTAAGCCAGCTGTTATCTGAGCACAAAGAGCTCCCAAAATCCATGGGGATCACCTCTAAAGTTGGTCTATTGTCCGAAACTGCTGACAGCCCCCATGTTCTCGGGCTAGTTTAGGAAAAGCTGAATTCAGGAGAGGGAAGGCATGGCAGCAGAGATCAGGGACCAGCAACTGGTCGCAGACAGCAAGCAGCACACACAGCGTGTGGGCAGCACAGACGGGTTCTTGGAACCCTCACGCGTGGCAGCACACAGGAGAGGGGACACCACAAATCCCAGAATCCCAGACTGGTTTGGGTGGGAAGGGACCTCACGGCCCCCCCAGTGCCACCCCTGCCGTGGGCAGGGACACCCTCCACTAGCCCAGGTTGCCCAAAGCCCCATCCAACCTGGCCTTGAACACTGCCAGGGAGCCAGGGGCAGCCACAGCTTCTCTGGGCACCCTGGGCCAGGGCCTCAGCACCCTCCCAGGGAAGGATTGCTGCCTCACAGCCCAGCTCCATCTCCCCTCCTGCAGCTTCAGGCCATTCCCCTTGGCCTGTCCCTCCCTGCCCTTGGCACCAGCCCCTCTCCAGCTTTCCTGGAGCCCCTGCAGGGACTGGAAGGGGCTCCAAGGTCTCCCCGCAGCCTTCTCTGCTCCAGGCTGAACCAGCCCAACTCTCTCAGCCTGTCTCCAGAGCAGAGGTGCTCCAGCCCTGGGATCATCTCCGGGGCCTCCTCTGGCCTGGCTCCAACAGCTCCGTGTCCTTCTTGTGCTGGGGACCCCCGAGCTGGACGCAGCACTGCAGGGGGGTCTCAGCAGAGCGGAGCAGAGGGGCAGAATCCCCTCCCTCGACCTGCTGCTCACGCTGCTGGACACGCAGCCCAGGACACGGGTGGCTTTCTGGGCTGCCAGCGCACATTGCCGGCTGATGGTGAGCTTCTCGTCCCCCAACACCCCAAGTCCTTCTCCTCAGGGCTGCTCTCCATCCATTCCCTGCCCAGCCTGGAGCTGTGCTTGGGATCCTCCCCATTCTTTCCCAACAAGGCTTTCTGCCCTGGCACTGTGCAGAGACGTGGGGGTGACAGGTAGGGTGAAAAGCCAAGGACAGGGTCAGCAGGGTGCTGCCACCTCCTGCTGCACCTCTACTCACCGAGTTGGTCCCCAGGATCTGCAGGTTGGGCTTCTCTGACTCCAGCAGCTTTGCCACCATCTTGAGGAAGCTCTCCACGAAGAGGTTGATGCTCTGGCAGTGGCAGGCCATGAGGAGTTGGTCCAGGGCCTCCATGGCAATGCAGACGTACCTGGGAGTGCGCAGAGACCAGGGTCACTCCCCGACAGCAGCATGGGCCTCCCATCCCTCCTCCTCCCCCTCCCCAAACCGCCTGGGTGCCCACCAGTGAAACACCAACCTCCTGCCCCTGATCAACCCACGGAGAAAAACTTTGTACCCAAAAAACCCTTGGGATATTTTTAGATGGCGTTGGCTTCTCCCAGCATCTCTTCTCCTAGCGAGGACCCGGTGGCCCCAGGACCAATGCTGCCAGCAACACGTTCCGTCTCCCCCCGCACCGCGCGTGGGCTTCCCTTGTCCCAAACTGGTTTTTATATCCCGTGAGGGAGCACTGGGCTTTGTACGAGGTGGGCTCAGTGTCAAACACAGCCTTTCTCCCAGAGCCAGCCGGTCCTGGCCAGGCGGGAGAGACAGGATGCGAACACAGAATTAGACCCATGTGTTCCAGAAAAGCTGTGCTTAAATACACAAAAAGCAACGCTGCGAAGAATATTCACATCACCCCCCAAGTTCCCCCAGCACTGCCCACACCAGAATGACCTCGGGCCCCATCCCTGGAAGAGGGACGGGGGTCTCTCGGCCTCGGCTCTGCGTGCTGAGCGGGGACGGGGGAAGCCCGGAACAGGGTTCAAACACAGCGGCAAGACGGGACGCAGCCGGGATGGGTCCCTGGGCCGTGCAGGGGTCCTCCCTGAGCACAGCACGTCCCTCCACCATCCCTCCCGATCACAGACCACCCTCTGGCGTCACTGCAAGCTGCTACGGCGCATCTTCCAGGCCGTTTATTAAACCAGTCCTGCGATGCTCCTGCCTCTGAGAGCAAACCAGAAAACCTCGTGCCCAGCGATGAATCGAATCTCGATCGCGCGCCCGTTACGGAGGGGCCCAGATGCTTATACCGCAATTGCAGAATTTGTCAGGTGATGCTTTGTGTTTCCAAGACAAATTGGATGGAGCGGCTCTGGAGAAGCCCGTTCGCAGGCTGGTCCTGCGGCACTTTCTGCATCGACAGTATCTGGTTCGTTACCAACACGGTGGCCGGAGCCCCCGGATGGGCTGCTCGTGCCATGACCACGCTGACCTCCAGTTCCTGGTGGTCTCCTGTGTGCGTAAAGCCCAGCGGAGAAGCAAACCCCCACCTCTGACTGCTCTGAGCAGACGTTTATTCTAGCTGGAGTTGCCCAAAACACAGAAAAAAAACCAAATGGAGATTGCGCCGAGTCTCACAGCTCCAGGACCTGAGGTATCCGAACACTTGCCACGGACCTGGTACCAGGACACCGGGAATAAAACAAACTTTACGGCTCCTTACCACCTCCCTTTGACTCCTGCCCTCCGTGCAGCCGTGAATTTGTACCACAGCAGCTCGCATCGAGCCCAGATCTCCTGCCGCGGCCGAAAACGGGAAGCAGCAAGCATAGATCTCTTTGCACTGGGCACGATTCTTCCTTTAACCTCCATTTTTTGAGCCAGCTCCTCACACTCGTGGGGAAAAAGTGGTGTCTGATAAACCCTGGAATTCCAGGTTCCAGCCGGCAAAACAACAGCAAGACCGATCCCTTCTCCTGAGGCTCCAGAACTGTTGAAATCAGGCTCCGGTCTTGAGTAGATTCTCCGGTGTTTTGCGGCATGGTTGAGCTCACACTGCATCCTGTCCTTCAGACACCATCACAGCTCTTCCAGATACTGTGAAAATAAGCAGCCAACTATTTCTGGATCTGTGAGGCTCCGAGCCATCTGTCAAACTGGGTTAAAACTGGCCCAGAGGGGAAAAAAAAGGTATAAAGAAGTGACTGACGACCAGCATGAAGCATCGAGCTCCTTTCTTGGAGGAAACAAGGCTGAAAACAACATTCTGCGCCCAATATTATTGCAACAGCTCGGCTTCTCTTTTGGGGACAACAGGACTCAGGCCGCCAAGAGGGAAAAGCGACATTTGTGGAGTTACCACCTCCGACCTGCCCCAACCGTCCTCTTACGGATGGTGGGTTGCACTGCTGCAAACTCAAGAGCACTTTCTCCTTTTAGCGATAAACGTTAACAAAAAGATGACACCCGACTGGCCCGAAATCAAGGCTACCTTCAGCTGGCACGCAGGAGACGGGTACCCACGTGCTCGGCTGCTCTTTCAAAGCCCGGCTGCGGTGTCTGCAGTGGGACAAGCCCTGCTGCTCCAGCCATCACCGACCTACAAACAAAAGGTTGATCCAAACCCATTTCAGGCATTTCGAAGTTAAGACTTTGAAAATTCGCTAGCGCTCCAACCCAATTACGTGCCCGTACGCGCAGGCGGTGGAGGAAGGACTATATTCCCCCCTCCACCCACCGAGGCTTGTCATTAGATGTCAAAAATCTTTGAAAGCCTTTTTTCTTTCCCCCAACATAGCAAGCAGAGCCTGTTAACAGCCGCTTTAACCGCAGAACATCAGGCAGAGCTTTGAATGTCCTGTCACTCCCGATGACGGGTGATGCCGGTGAGACTTTGAAGGTTTTCCAACTTGAACGCTTCGTAGGCGGACTGCTGGCTTCTGTCTCCCCAGGATAAAAGGCAGGCTGAAGTTCGCACCACGAAGCCGAGCCATGTTTGTCTGCCCTGGCTTTGTTCAGGAGACAACAAGAATCAATCCAGGAGCTATTTCAAAGGGAAGGAGCCGTCCCGTCCTCCCCCAGCGCTTCTAATCAGGGCAGTCAGCTATTTCCAGGCGGGCGCTGCTCTCCTGGCAGAAAACCCGGCAAAACCTTGCTGGAAGGGATGCGGGAAGACAAAGGGAACGGGGCCCAGCCAGGACCACGCAGGTAAGCCGGACACAGCAAACACAGCAATCGCCATCCAGCCCAACTGCATCCCCATCACGCGCTCTTTGGAAAAGCATCCTCGCTCCCGCTCGTGCCACGTCACCGTAGCTCAATAGAGATGCGCGTGGGGTGCAACCCATCCAAACTTGTCCCGAATAACTCCCAGTGAGCTGCAGCCAGGGCCACCCTGTTTAGCAGCTTGCCCACACCTAGCCAGACTTCCATCTGGGCTTTTAAAGGCCAGGAGAGTGCCACAGGCTCCTGATGATGGCCCGGAGGGATGACGGCAGTCCTGCTGCCAGGGACAAACACCGTACACAGGCAGACTCCTCGAGCACGGACAGCAGGATGCCAGGGAAACACCACATAGCTCCCAGCTTGCCTGGTCCCCTGCAACTTTGCAAGGAGCTTGCACATCCCTGCGCGCTCCCATGTCTCACTTTCGGAGGCAGGACGCGATCGGGTCTTTCCGCAGCGTGCTCACAGCTTCAGGACAGCTTGGAGCACGCGGGAGCTGCATGCCCCACACATCCCACCCTGAGCCCGGGCCCCCTCTACGATCCGGTGTCCCATTGTTACGCCAATCACTGGGATGGCTGAAACAGCCTCCCAGCCCTTACCCATATCGGTGCCGGCTCACGTCTCGGATGAGCCTCTCGGAGAGGTAGGCGCCGATGCGATCCAGCTTCTCCGGGGCAGACAGGGCGTAAAATGTCAGCTTCTCCATGTTGGTCTTCACCAGCCCATCCTGAAAAAGAGCAGCCCAGGGCATCACGGCCTCACCCCCAGACCCGCAGACATCAGAAGAATCTCTGCAGCAAACCTTGGCAGCCACGCCAGAGGTCTGGAGGAGGCCAGTCCCGTCTCAGCGCTTCCCCACACCTTGCGCACCAGGGAAGGCAGATGAGGATTGCGTTCAGCCTCAGCTGAGGGCTCTCTGATGCACCACAGCCAGGGGTGACCCCAGTACAAGCATCCACCGAGCACCCCACACTGTAAATCCAATGAGAACCATTTGCCAGCCCCTAGTAACGCCCCAGCGCCGACGGGGACAGGGGCAGACAGGGGCATCACCACCTCTGGGCTGCCGAGGCCAAACAACACAAGCGTGCCAAGCTGCCAGCCCCAGTTCCCCGCAACACGGAAAACCGCGGTGCTTCCTCCTCTCCGCACGGCTCGGCAGCAGCCTCCTCTCTTCTTCAGCTTAGCTGCCAGCGCCATGATAAAACAGGCGCTCACCGTCTCCCCTGGTGATCCCAAGCCCCTCCACCCCCAGCCGGGAGCCCCTCTTCCACTGCCTTCGCGTCTCGGCTCTGAAAAGGACGCAAAGAGGTCGGATTTGGGATGCTCCAGCCGCAGGTGGCAGGGCATCCCCCCTCTCCAGTTCAGCGAGGCAGCAAGCAGGGCGCCAGCGTTCCCGCATCCCGGAAGCATAAGCAGCTTTTGAGCTCGAAAGCCTGGCTGAGGCCCCACGAGACCCCCCCTCTCTTAGAAGCTGCTTTCCTTATCCTGCAAAGAGAAGGACAAACGCCTTCAGGTCCAGTTCCCCATCCTCCCATCCATCCGTCCTCAGCATCTGCCCAGCACCTTTGGGAAAGGAAGCCTGTCCCTCCAGGCCGATGTGACTGTATTTCCACTCACAAACAGTCTTTAGAGGAAAATCCAACCCTCCGGGCACGGTTTTATGGAGTCAAAGCATCGCCCACCTCCCGGGAGCTGTTTCTGGGCAGGTCACACCGTGTCCCTGCAAACCCGAGCGCCGAGGCTTTGGTGTGTGAAGCACCGGAGCTTCGGCGCGTGAAGCAGCAACTCGTTTACCTCTGGGTCCTCAGGGAAGATGTTGTCGACGAGTCTTTTGTAGCGAGGACGCAGGGCACCGCAGCAGCCGCACACACCTGCAAGAGAGGAGACAGAGCTGGGTCAGCAGGGACAAAAGCCTCAGCTCCTGGGCGAACGCCTGCGTGGGGGTGACCTTGGGTGGAAAACGTATCCTTGGATTCAGTGGGGAAGCCTGGGAAGAGGACAGGGTACGAAGCTGATGACATCTCGGAGTTTCGCAGCCAAAGAAAACAAAACAAGGAAAGAGAAGCGCAGCTGAGAGGCAGAGAATTGGCGGGGGACCAGCATCATTTGACGTAGGACTGCAGGGTTATCTGCTTTTCTCACCCAAGAAAGCAGGCTCAAGAGACCAAGATGGCCAAAGTTTCCCTAAATCTGTGCCTCGCTATCTCAGAAGACCCTCTTTTGCATGTCCTCAGACCGAGGGCTCTTTCCTCCAACCCCTCACCCGAAGACACGCTACTCACACCCTGCCCCGCGCTCCCCACGGAGGAGCCGGCAGCGATGCAGCGCAGGCTGCTGCAGGCAGCAAGGCGAGAGAAGGAGAGAGAGCATTTTATCACGGCTATGAAAGGAAAATGCATTTTCCTGTTGGCAGCTCCCAAGCTGAGCTGCTGAGAAACACCAAACACCTTGGATTGCCCCCCCCTACCTTTGGGCTGCCGGACCGCCGTCCCTCTCCCCTGAGGGGGACACCAAGCGACCTGTGTTTTGCCGGACACCCACACGACCAAACCCCACCTCTCTTTTCGAGGGGCCTCAGACACGACGGCAGCTTGTTTCCCACTGCACAAGCCGTGCCCTGCGCAGCCCCTCTGAGAGCCAAAACCCCTCGCAGCAGCAACTCCGCAGGCCAGCGACCGGCGGGCATCAACCGCATCCCGACCCAGAGCCAAGCAGTTAGCCCCAGCCGCCAAATAGCCCAAACGCGGCTGCGATCCCCTGCTCTGCTTTCGGGGAGCTGCCGAGGGAGGAAGGCATCGTTCACAACCTGGATATTTCTCCCCGTGCCAGATCCTGTTTCTGAGGGTCACAGCACACCCTCTGCAGCAGCCACGGATCCCCCCGTTTTTGGCTCGGGAACGGTCGGCGGTCCAGGCGGGCTCTCGAGCATCCGTCGTGCTCCCACTCGCACCGCAGAGCCCCAGCATCCACGGGGCACCCCTGCGTAAAGCTGTACCCAGCACTGCCTTGCCTCCTGGCCGCTGATGAATATCTACAGTTTGTTTATTCCCCCAAAAAATGGAAAAAATAAAAGAGATTGCTGGACACGCTACCCTCCCCAGCGCCGCTCCGGGGGCTTTGCACCCCGGGCCGCCCCTGCTCCAGCACAATGCATTTTTTCCCTGGGGTCTGGCGTTACTCGGATGCTGCACCCCGCGGAGGAGACCGGTGTCAGCCACCCCAAAGCACCGGCCTTTACGAGCTCAGGGAAGCGTGAGTAATTCGGGGCTGTTTTTTGGCAACCGCCGCCGAGAAGCAGAAGCTGGGGGAAAAAAAGGCTGCGCCGGTGGGAGCCGGCGACCGCTCGCGCTGGAACGCGTGAGCTCACGCCTGCTCGCGCCAGCTCCCGGCGCTGGCACCGCTCGCTTCCTGCAATGTGCTCGCTTGCTTCCCGAGCGCGTTCGCTTCCGACGGCGGGTGCTCGCGCAGGGGGAGGCTGCCGCTTGCTTTGGGGTCCCCTTTGGGGTCCCCAGGCCCAGCAACGCTGCGGTGGCGCAGAGCCCCTTGCACCTCTCACGCCCTCCCTGCAAACCCCTCCGCGCCTTCCCGCTATCCGATATTTTATTTCCAAGTCTCGTATCCGCTGCTCCCCCTCCTCCCTTCTCAGCTGCCTCCGATCGATTTTTGCTCTTTTTCCAAAGTACTTTTAATCCGGCCTCTTAATAAATTCTCGTGTGCCACTCACACAGACGAGCGTCTGATGATCTCCTGAATCCTCCTAATAAATTCCCCGCGCCCGGGACGGCCGAGGCAGCGTGACTTATCTCACCTTGCCGGGCCACACGTCCCTGCCGGCGTCTCAGCATGGGCCACCAGCTCTCCCTGCAAAATAGCCGGAGAGTTTCCCCAGAAGTGATCCCATTAGCCAAGAAGCCACGTCCCCTCCACCTCCTCGGTCATTATCTCACCTCCCAAAATGTGATTTTAGAGTATTTTCAGGATTAATGCCCATCCCTAGCCCTGGGAGAGGAGCAAAGAGCCCAGCCACGTTCCCAATCCGCCACCCTCATCCTGATGAATGAACCTGAAGAGCAGACGCAGCACGGATCCCATCAATAATAATTGCGTAATTAAATCTCATGCCTTCCCTCTCACCTAACACGACCTCCTCTTCCAAAAGCAGGAGATTTTTAAGGCCTCACCTGAAGAAAGCAGCAGCGGGAGAGAGATGAAGATGCGAAGCGAGCGCCGGGAGAGGGGACCCGGGTGACCATCAGTCCCACGAGATGGGGGGGGGACAAGCGTGGTCAGGGGGAAGGCAGGAACGCTGCTCAACCCAAAGCTCATCAGGCCACTGGTTGGGCAGGATCCCACCACGGCCGAGCAGAAGGACAGGGTTTCTTACGGAGCAGTGCCTCCGGTGAGGCTCTCTGATGTCCGGTACGAGGGCTGAGCTCCCCGCGGCCGGGCACGGAAAGGGTCTCTCTTCCTCTGCTTGCACGAAACCCAGAGAAACTTTCCCTCCCCAAACCCTTGCCTTCTCTTGATTTTGCACAGCCGGCACATACACAGGCACAGAGAGATCATAAATCCTTAAAAAAGCAGAGTAAAAATGACACAGACCTCGAGAAAGATTTTCCCTTATTTTATTTCCCCCCTCCAGAGAGCAACAAACCCAAATCTGACCCTGATGGGTCCCTCACAGCACCAAACCCTAACGCTGGGGCTAGCATCAACCCGACAAGGGGTTCGGACAGACATTGCTTCTTCCAGACACCGGTTTCCTTTAGCACCCACCGCACTCACCCCACGCACCCTGCACCAGCCCGATTCCTTCTCCCAGGAGATCCAACCCAACACCCCGGGGAAAAAACAAAGCGGGGAGAAGAAGGTACCTGCTCCGGCCACGTGCAGCATCTCCCAGGAGCAGGCAGGGCCGGCGGCACAGAGCCGCAGCGCGGGGCCGAGAGCCCAGGTAGTCAAAGCCATCGCCTCCGGAGCAAAGCGGGGGGTTCGGAGTGCCGGGGATCCCTCTCCTCCTCGCCGAACGGCGGCCGCGGCCGG
>VXBL01009300.1:86906-109730 GCA_013400195.1 Aramus guarauna
CAGGTACAGGCAGGTACAGGCAGGGCCGTACGGACACCCGCCCCCTCCCCTCCGCACCTCACTGCCGCCCCCTGCAGGACGGTAACGGCACCAACGTTCTCGCCAAATCTCGCGAGAATTGCGGAGTAAGGGGGAGGGGGCGAGCGGCGGAAGTCTCGCGCGAACGGAGGCGCGGGGCGGTGAGGCGGTACCGGGCCCGCCGCGATCGATCGTTCGCTCCCTCACCCCCTTCCTTCCTTCCTTCCGCCGCCTCAGCCGCGCCCGGCCCGCGCCGCTCCGGCCCGCCATGGAGGCGAATCCGCCGAAGCGGAAGGAGACGCGCAAATCGCTGCGGATTAAAGTCATCTCCATGGGCAACGCGGAGGTGGGCAAGGTGAGGCGCTGCGATTGGCGGGCGGTCGCTGGCGGGCAGGCCAGCTAGCCAATAGGAAGCCGGGTGCGGGCGGACGCGCTGCTAGAGAGGCCGCAGATTGGTGGTTTTGCCGGCCGGCGGGAGCCAATCAGGAGGCTGCCCCGCCGTGCTGTGCCGTGCGAGGCGGGCGGTTGGGACAAACGGAGGATTGACGGCTGCGTGGGCGGGGCCTTGCGCCGGTAACGCTGGATTTTATTGGCTGCGTGTCAGGGGGCGGGGCCTATAGGGAGGGGCGGGGCCACCCGCCGCAGCTAGCGGTGGGTGTCATGGCGGCGCCCATGGCTCCCGCTGTCAGCGGCCTCCTCCGTGTCCGGGCTCCCGCCTGCCCGGCGCGGGGCCCACCGTGCCTCTCCGTGCCGCCACGGGTGGGCGGTGGGCAGGGCCCGGCCCGCGGTCCTGCTCGGAGCCTGCTCCACAGGCCCACCGGGCCCCAGAACGTTCCCTCTGCCTGTGGGCCGCGTCCCTCCGTCATCCGGCTGCTGAGGAACACCCGTGTCCGCGTCCTTCGGAGGGAGCCCGCACGACTGTGCTCCAGCCGCAGGTACCGTGGGGCAGCGCCGGAGGGCAGAAGGTGTGGATCCGGGCCTTGGTGCCGTTCTGGAGGGCTGCTGGGGGAATCCCAGAATCCCCGACTGGTTTGGGTGGGCAGGGACCTCCCAGCCCCCCCAGTGCCACCCCTGCCATGGGCAGGGACACCCTCCACTAGCCCAGGTTGCCCAAAGCCCCATCCAACCTGGCCTTGAACACTGCCAGGGAGCCAGGGGCAGCCACAGCTTCTCTGGGCACCCTGGGCCAGGGCCTCAGCACCCTCCCAGGGAAGGATTTCGTTCTAACATCTAAATCCTCTCTGCCCGCCCGAGTTTGGGTTTAGTCAGGGGTTCACCAGGAGCTCCCCTTCCTCCTCCTGCGGTGAATGTCCCAACTCTTCTCCAGGAGCTCATTTCTTCTCCCAGCCAGGTTCCGTTCTGAAGCGCTGCTCTATTTTCTTTGTTAAATAAACATAGTGCTGTTAAACTGCTGACAGCAGGAGGGCTCCCTTGGGGCAGACAATGGCCTCACTTAGTAGTAAGAAAATCCAGAAGGATCTTGCAGAACGGAGTGAATGGGCAAGGAGGTGGCAGGTGACATTTTTCCTTACAGCATTTCTCTCTCGATGGCTGATAGCAGCCAGCTCCTCTGCTGTCCCTTAACAGTATCTCTGCCAGTCAGGGGCAGCACCGGGGCTGGAGGGATCTGGTGTAAGCCTGAACGTGCTTCTCGGGCTTTTGAAATGTTCTTCTTGGCTTTTGGGGAGCTGCCTGCCCCCAGGCCGCTGGACACACAGCTCCTCCAGGCTGGATGTTTTCTGTAGGGGAATAAATCAGAGGTTTTTGGCACTCCAGTCTCCAGACAGGTAAGGAATAACTGACACTGAGGAGCTGGGGTATGGGCTTATCCTTTCTTTTGCAGAAAGCAATCCTTTCCTGGTAGGGATTGGTGCTTTGATTGTGGGTTAGTTAGTCAGTTTAGGGACTTAGGGCAGAGTTGATGTCTTTACAGCTACCCATCTTATTGGGAGCTGTTGGCAAATTCCATATTAACGTGACTATTACGGTGTACAGCGCCCTCCTGCTGAGGCTCTGTTTTCCTTTCTCCCAGAGCTGTATTATAAAGCGGTATTGCGAGAAGAGGTTCGTTCCCAAATACCTGGCGACTATTGGGATCGACTACGGCGTCACAAAGTAAGTACCTTTGTGGTGAAGAGCCGCAAACACCGGGAGAGTGGGATGAGCTGCGGGGTCGCAAATGGCAGCCGTGGGTCTGCCAGGGCCTGGGTGAGGCGTCTGCTGCGGGGGACGCTGGTCTCCAGAGGGGCAGAGGGAAGATGTGCAGTAGGGCTGTTGCACCTCCCACCGCTCCTGACTGAGCCAGGTGTGCTTGGCTCTGCCAAGGCTGCTTCATTTCCACGGCATAATCTGTGTTTTTGCTTTAATAAGAAGATAATCTGCATCATCAGCTTTCCTCTGGTGGCGTAGCTCCCCGTTATCATGTTATACCCACAGCTGGTGCTGTCTTCCTCGTCTGACCAGCTATGGGGCAGTTTTCTGGCCGTTAAATCCCGGCGCTCGGAACTTCGTGCTGATTTTTACCCATCTCTTTCTCTGCAGAGGGCTGGCAGAGATAAGGGGTGTTTCTGCGGGGGCACAACCTGTACAAGGGCTGAGCCAGAGCCTCTTCAGACATTTCCCACCTCTCTTTTCAGAGTGCAGGTCAGAGACCGAGAGATCAAGGTGAACATCTTTGATATGGCGGGGCACCCGTTCTTCTACGAGGTAAGGCAGACCCAACTCCGGGCAGCACACCGCAGGGTCGTCCTCAGAAGCGTTTGGTGCCCGTCAGCTTTCCTCAGCTCTGCCTGAAATTGGGTTTGAGGATGGGAAACGTGAAAATACATTACGTGCGAGCTTTTTCTGCTGCGATACACCCCCTTCTTTCCTGCCACAGACACCTAATGTCGGCCAGCAATAACCCACCAACTTGCTCCTAAAACACGAGTGTAAGGTTTGGCTGTGCTACCACTCACGTTGCTAGCCCCGTTTCAAAGTGGCTCCTTGAGCTTATGAATCTGCCCATCTTGAGATTAAATTTGCTCAGATTGGGAAATCTCTGGAGCTTACCTTGGGCATTTGTAGCATACTGGCATCCTAATCCATGACCAAAGCACTGTAAAACACTTGCAGTTGGATAGATGATCATTGTAGGCCCCCTCCAACTGAAATATTCCATCCCATTCTAGAATTATTTGCTGTACAAATAATAAACAGTACTAGTTATGAAAAGGAGCTCGCAGGATAAAACTTCAGGATTTGAACACGTAGAGTACAACATCCACTTTGGAGACCTGGCACAAAGGAGTGATTGTGCTCACTGCTAATCACATTTATTTTAAATTATAAACAAAGTAATAAAGTGGGCCCACAAGTGGAAGAAAGGAACGTTAAATGTTTATCCAGTATAATCATATTTTAACAGCGTAATAATGCATATTAATTCTTAATTATAAATGTACTGTTGATGCTTGGCAAAGCATCGCTTTGTGACTAATAAAAACATAGAGAATGTTAGGAAAGAGCTGTTTATAACATGATAAATACCAACGTGGCATCAAAAAGTAAAAATGAGGGAGGGCAGAATGAGGAATGTGATGGTTTCTACTGGCCAGGTGACTGCCTGGCTATTGACTTTTATTTATCTGGTTGCCCACGAACCTCCCATTCCTCCCTTGCGTACTCAGCGTTTGCTAGTCGCATGCTCCAAAGTTTGGGGCACAGCAAGGATTTCTATGTTATTTGTATCTGTGTGTAGAACTACAAGTCTTGACTTGGGTTGGTAAGTCCTGATACAGTGCAAGTCACCAGCGAAATGCAGTTAATTAATAGCCTGGAATACAGCAGGAAGCAGGGGCGTTGCGGGACAGAGCTGACAGCATAAAGAAATTGAGGGACAGAAGACTGTAAAGACTCTGCCCCGATGCGGATGCGGTCAGTAGAGGTCTTTGTAGCACAGTTATCGCTTGCAGGTGTATGAACTGCTCGTGTGTGGTGACTTTCTGGCTATGCCACTGCTAATCCATGTGAGACAATGGAGAAGGGAAAGACTCCCGGTCCTTGGAAAGTGTGATGGGCTTAAACTTTCAGTTTGGTGAATAAATATGTGGGAAATATTTATTGAAGAGTGACAAGACAGAGAACTGATGCTGCTTTGTTTGGTTTTGTATTTTCAGCATTTAATACTTGTAAATATCTAGCATGTCTCTGATGTATAATTGGTTTTATACTAAAATATAAGTAAACAGGGAAAAATAAAACCAAAAAAAGTCTTAAGTTGGGAGAAGTCTCACCTCGAGTGCTGTGTGCAGTTCTGGGCCCCACCGTTTGAGAAGGGTGTGAAGGTCTTTGCATACATCCAGAGGAGGGCAACGAAGCTGGTGAAGGGCTGGAAGGAATGTCCTCTGAGGAGCGGCTGAGGACTCGGGGTTTGTCTAGTTTGGAGCAAAGGAGGCTGAGGGGCCGCCTCATCGCTCTCTGCAGCTTCCTGAGGAGGGGACGTGGAGAGAGAGGTGCTGAGCTCTTCTCCCTGGGATCCAGGGACAGGACGCATGGGAACAGTTCAAAGCTGCGCCAGGGGAGGTTTAGACGGGACGTGAGGAAGCATTTCTTTACCGAGAGGGTGGTCAAACCTTGGAACAGGCTTCCTGGAGAGCCGGTCGATGCCCCAAGCCTGTCAGGGTTTAAAAGGCGTTTGGACAATGCCCTTAACAACAGGCTTTATCTTTTGGGCAGCCCTGCAGTGGCCAGGCAGTTGGCCTGGATGATCCTTGTAGGTCCCTTCCAACTGAATTAGTCTGTTCTACTCCAATATCTGTCCTGCAGCTGACCTTAGACCCTCACCCAGCAGCTGTCCTGGGGATCCGCAGTCTCCCTGGTTGCCGGCACTGGGCAAACAAACCCCAGAGGCTGCAGCCCCGCTCCGGCTGCTGGTACAGCCCCCCCTTACGCACACCCACGCGCACAGACAGACATCCTGCCGATCCCTCCAGTAGCTGGGCTTAGACCTGCGGTCTGTGCAGTGGGCTGGCCCTGGATCCTCACTCTCTTCTGCTGCCTCACACACAGGGACACACGCGGGTGTCTTGGTCGACTCCCAGACCTTCCAGTCTCCCCAGGAGTTGGTCTGACACCTTGTCTGCCGTTGTGCGTCTGTGCTCTTTTGTGTGGAGGTGAGTATTTTATGGGGTGATCGCTACTGTGAGGGACTCTGGGGCAGCGTGGTCAGGGTATTATTTGGGTTCCCCCATCTGTCCTTTTTCTGGGATCTCTTTGTGTGGAGATGCAATTTTCATTACAGAACCAAATAGGTGCCAGGTAAACGGCAATCCCCGGAATTCGCCAGGCCACATGCCCTCAGCCTGGCTGTCGCTGGTGCCAGCGCTTTGCCTTTGTCCCCACAGGTGAGGAACGAGTTTTACAAGGACACGCAGGGCGTCATCCTGGTCTACGATGTCGGACAAAAGGAGTCTTTTGACGCACTGGACGCGTGGCTGGCTGAGATGAAGCAGGAGCTGGGCCCCCACGGGAACATGGAGAACATTGTCTTCGTTGTCTGTGCGAACAAGGTGGGCTGTGGTGGGGAGCCAGGCTGCGGTCCCGATCTCCAGCCCTCAGGGCTCGTTGTGTTCCCAGCTTAAGCCCAAGCTGTTGAGCTCCAGCTGCAGCAAGGGAAATGTTGTTAGGTTGTAGGGAAGACTTTCTAAGAGCCAGATCGGTGTGTGAGGAGCACTGGAGACCACATTTCAATGGGGTTTTGATAATTTTAACACATCGGTCAGGAAGGGATCAAGTAGAGGTGCCATCATGTCTGGACTAGATAAACTCTCAAAGGCCTTTTCACTTGGATTTTCTGTGCTTTCTTTCCACACTGCCATCCCTTTGGGATAAGCAAACAGCCTTTCCAACCAGACAGGCTCCTTACCTGCTGTTAGATGATCGGCCTCGGAGCTGTGTTCCTCCAGCTGCCGCTGCAGACCCTGGCTGGGCTCTGACCTCTGCCTTTTCTCCCGGTCCAGATCGACTGCACCAAGCACCGCAGCGTGGATGAAAGCGAGGGGCGGCTCTGGGCAGAGAGCCGCGGCTTTCTTTACTTTGAGACGTCAGCGCAAACAGGAGAAGGAATCAACGAGATGTTTCAGGTGAGGTGTAATGAAGGTGGTGGGGGCACAGACACCGTACTGAGCCAGGATTTGATGGCAGAATGTCTCCTGAACTGCCTGGGTCCCACAAAACCTGTTGGCCCTCTGCCCTGGAGGTGTTTTCCCGGTGAAATGCTGCCCTGAGAAAGCTGTAGCTGTTTAGCTCAGGGTCTGTATTGGTCCTCCCAGTCCAAAGCTGGCCCCAGCGTTGCATTGCTCAGAGCTGATATCCCTCTTGGGGAACACAATGCAGAGATGCCCATATCACCTCTTCGGGTCTAGTGCTGCGCTGAAGTGGGTGTGAGATAAATCTGGGGCCTGGCATCTTCTTCGGTCTGTCCCGTGGTTCTTGGAGGGACTGGATCCCCCCAACCAGGGGTATCCCAGCCCAGGCAGTGGGGAATGAATGTTCAGCCATTGTCCAAATGCTCCCCCACACTTCAGAGGATGAGCCCGCAGCCAGTGAGGACCGTGGGGTCTCCTATGCACTTCCTGCCACCTCCTTTGGGGACCGTTTCTTCCCACTAACTCCTCCCTGTGTCCACAGACTTTTTACTCCGCCATCATCGACCTGTGTGACAACGGCGGGAAGCGTCCCCCCTCCAGCGTGGGGGTCGGCTTCACCAAGGAGCAGGCAGACGCTATTCGCAGGATCCGCAACAGCAAGGACAGCTGGGACATGCTGGGGGTCAAACCTGGAGCCACAAGGTGAGGGAGACGTTGACGTTTGCCCAGCTATCCTAATGCTTCTGACCCGGCAGGCTGGTTGCGTCTGTGATCTTTTAGTGACCTGCCTGCTGATAAGCTCACCTTGGTTTATATAGCAGCCGGGCACAAGCAGTTTGTATCTAGCCACAAAATTGAGGTAATGCAAAAGAAACCCTCGGTCCTGAGCACCAAATTTCCCCTTTTTAATAGACAAGCCAGGCTGGAGGCAAGGGGAGAATGATGAACCTGAGAACTTCAGCCCCGTCAGCTGCCTGGCCCTGCATCCTGCCTCCAGGCTGAGCTGTCTCTGGTCACTCACTTGCCAGATGCGCTTGGAGCAGCTCCAGCTTTACTTTCCTTGCTCTCCAGGTCTGGAGAAGCTTTTAAGGTGCTGTAAGGCTGCTGCCCACGTTATCAAAAAGGGATGGACATTACAGCTCTTCCACCTGGAAATGGTGCTCCCACAAGACAAGTTTACTCTTGTTGTTTTCGGAGGACCTCTAGCCGGGTGGAATTGGTCATTGCCTGTGTAAGACGTTGGATATTGAATCTCCCAGTTCTGCTCTATGACTTGGGCAGCTAAAATGAGGTCCCAGAGCTATGCCTTGCTTTCTTCTTTCTGAAACATGAGCACTGCCCTTGTGTACTCCTTGCAAAGGTGCTGGAGAGTAGATTTTTGGATAACGTATATCATCCAGGGCTTGTAGATCCTCCCGTTGGCTCTCTCAGGTATAGATGTTGAACCTGACCCCTCCTCCAGCCCCCTCTCATCCATGGGGAGAGATCAGCGGCTCTGCGTGGCAGTTCGTGCTGTGATTCCCAGCACAGACGGACTCTCCACGGCCCGCAGCTGGAGCCGAGACGTCTGCCTTGGACCAGACACCCAAGGCTTAAAGGGCTGAAGTGATGTGCGATGCCTTCGCCCGGAGCGCGTGGGTGGTTTGATGCGAAGCTGAGTCAGGGTGCGTGTTACCCCCCACGCTGTCTCCCAGCTTTCTGCTCTCGTGGTGCCAGAGGCTTGACACACCGCGGCACGTGTCGCAGGCACGTGTCTGGTGTGA
Source organism: Aramus guarauna (assembly GCA_013400195.1). Lineage (NCBI taxonomy): Eukaryota > Metazoa > Chordata > Aves > Gruiformes > Aramidae > Aramus > Aramus guarauna. Next base: position 94,816 of record VXBL01009300.1, read on the forward strand.
TGGGAGCGTTTGTGCCTGTACTGTCCCATGGGGGAGAGGGTGGGTTCTCCCCCTCCTCTGCTCGTGCTGCGCCGAGAAGTGCTCTGTCTGCTTTCCTTCATCTCTTTCTCCGTAGCATCACCTCCAAAGCCTGGAGGTCCTTAGTGCCGGAGAGGGAAGGGTTCAGAAGTGTCTGCACAGAGGCAAGGCTGAGCCGGGCTGCGTGTGGCGTGGGTCCCCTCACTCTTGTCATGTCTCCTAGGGATGAAGTGAACAAAGCCTATCGGAAGCTGGCCGTGCTGCTCCACCCCGATAAGTGTGTGGCTCCCGGCAGTGAGGACGCCTTCAAAGCCGTGGTGAACGCCCGGACTGCGCTTCTCAAAAACATCAAATAGGAAACAGAGCCACATCCAAGCTGGAAACCTTCCCCTCCTCCCAGCTAGCTCCCAGGCAGCCGCACGGCCACGGGGCACCCCTCTCCTCCTCACGCTTACCGCTGGCACGGACACAAACGCTCCCAGCAGGACCGCATCCAACAGTAGCACGCTTGTGACGTGCTGGAAAGGGGGCGGAGTGCTGAGGAGGGGAGAGGGACCCCAGAGCCCTCCCTGCAGCTGTGGCCCCAGGTTGTGGTTGGCATAAGTGCGGAAAGCAGCGAGATCCCCACCTTCCCGGCTGTGTTACACCTCCCGGGAGTTACCAGCTGTTGGAGGGATTTTGGATGTGTGATTCTAAGCCGTGGATGCAGCGCGGGCAGAAGCGAGATCTGACCCAAAAGCCGCTGCACCTGAAAGCATCGGTGTCGTCGTCAGTCCTGGGTTATCCTGGAGCTGCCTCCGCAAGGCTGCCCGTGCTGTGAAAGCCGCACGGGCGCTGCCGAGCACCGGGGCGGTTCAGCTCTTTGGTCAGAGCTGGCTCCTTCCAGCTGACACCCAGCGATGCTGGTTTTGGCAGTGAGGAAAAGGGCGGGTTGCTTGAGGAAACCTCTCCGGTACTGCAGGGAGAAACTGGCTCCAGGAGTGTCCGTCTTCCCCCGCCTGTCCTCTTCCTCCCCAAGCTGTCGTGGTGCCAAGAACAGTCCCTTTGGCAGGACTGGGGCTCCCCCAGGCACCCACCTCCTCATCACAGCATGGAATCTCCTGCCACCACCTCCTGCCATCTCCCTCAGCTCGATTTGTCGGGAAGAGCCCCTACAGCTGCCGGTCCTCGAGCCACGTGCTCCCTCTCTCCCAGCCCTCTGCTCACGCCACGCCGGCGAGCTCTGAGGAGGAGCCACCAGCCCCTGCGTGGCAACTGTCTTTGGGTGTGGGTGGCCCTGGCTATTTACAGGCAGGAGGAGGGTGCTGCCCCAAGGAGGAGGCAACTCAGCCCCCAACGTGGGTGCCTGCGGTCTGTCTGCTGGCTTGGCCCCGCAGCGTTCTCGGCTTGGGTGAGCGGTGGAGGGGGCACGTTCTCCCCCAACCTTCTTTTCTGACAGCAGCAACGCATCGCCCCGCTTTGCCGGTCATGTTACGGGTTGCTGGTCAGCGAGTGGGTGTGCGTTGCTCCCTCCTGGTCACGGCTGCTATTTTCTTTGAATAGTCTTGTTGATTTAGAGGGGAGCGTTGCCGGTCACCCCAACAAATGCTTGCAGAGGCTTGAGGTCTGGCTGTTGTGATCCTGAGGGAGGTCGGAGCCGTGATGGCTCCTAGGGGAGATCAGACGAGCGATTCCTCGGGCTCCCAGGACCCAGTTTCATTTCTTTGCTGCTGTGTGAGCTCAGCAGGGAAGGTCAGGACGCTAAGCTATGAAATGAAAGCCGCTGAGTGTGTATTTATCCTTACCCCCCCACAGGTATCCCGTTCGAAAGTGTTTTCTCCTATGGTCAGTGCAATATTTATTTATTTATTTCACATCAACTCAGCTTTTCTCCATTTCTCCTTCAAAATATATCATAAAACGATAGTAGACGCCCCCCTCCTTTTTGGCAGCAAGCATTAAGGGACTTTAAAACCAGTATCATTTTGCTCTTGCTCTGGTTTCTGGTGCTGGGTTGCTGGGAAGAAGAAATAAGCTGTCCTGCTGGGAAGCACTTTTTGCTGCTCCAGCATAGAAGTAACCAAGAGGGGATGTTGCTCCAAGAGGTTAATGTTTAAAATAGCTCCATTTTTCTTCTCCCAGATGGATAAAAAGCTGGGCCGGGGCAGATCAGCAGGACGGGCAGCGGCGAGTTACACGGATGGGGTTTTGTTCCGCACTTTTCATAACGTGGAGTTCACTGGAAACCTCTGCACTTGCCTGGTGGAGGAAACCCCTTAATTCTGGCTTCAAACCCATTTCATTTTTTCTTTTTTTTTTTCTTTTTTTTTTTTTCCCCCCTCCATTGAGGAGGGTAAATAATCCTGTTGCCGAATGGTGCGCTTTGAGGGTGAGATCTCAGGGCCTGGAGGGGTTTCAAGGCTTCCTGGGTTCCTGCTCCGGGGGCTCTCCAGGTCTGGTGTGCCACGCGTGGTCCCTCCTGTTTGCTCCTCAGGTGACTCTGGTCGCCGATTTTGAGGTTTCTGCTGTCTGTTTACTGGGTGACCAGATGTGCAGAGACAATTACACACGCGTGTCACATCGAGCGATGCCAGTGACCTTCTAAGTTGTGTTATTTTTATAAATTAAACCCCCCTTTGGAACAAAGGAAGCCCTGTGAGCTGTCCTCCCATAGCGACCGCCTCCTGTTAATGTTTAATTACCCTTTGACTCATTTCTCTCCTCCCCAGCCGGGTCTGGCCGAGGCTGGTGGTGAAGAGCTGCCCTCGAGGGGGATGATGGAGGTTGTGAATCAACTCTGCAGGAGTGGGAGCTGGGTAAGGGATCACGGGAACAGCGCGGCGGGGAGGTGATGTGCGATACGCCCAGCTGCGGTGGAGCCTGGGTCTGGTCAGGGGACCCAGAGGGTTGGCTCTATCCCTGCTCCGTGCCCACACCTCTGCACCGCCAGCGGTATGCTTCCTCCATCCTGTCTTCATCAGGACCCCAAGCTCCAGGTCCCTCCTGCAAGGCTGCCGTCATCCAGGCTCGGTCTCAGGCCTCAGAGTCCCACGTCCTCGTGCAAAGAGCGAGTCCTGCTGCAGTGTCCGTCCTGCAACGAAGGCACCGGGATCTGAATCCCAAACCAAGGGACGTCCCGTTCAGCAGCCAGAAACGCAGCCAGGAGCCACCTCTGAAGATCTCTGGAAGGGAGAGCATCCCTCCATGTGCCCAGAGGCCCTGCCCTGCCTGCGCCCTGCCTGCTTCCCAGCACTCAGTGGAGCTGGCAGGCGGGGAGGGTGTGAGGATTTCTGGTCTGGCCCCGTGCCCCACAGCCACGGTCTGCTCCTTGCTGCCGCTCCGGGCTCGTACACCCTGTAACGTGCCCAGATGGGGCCGAGGAACAAACTTCCCCCCTGACACGAGGCTACACCCATCCTGCTTCACCAGCCAGTGCTGGGTCCCCTCGCTGGCCTTCGGACCAGTTTCACTGGCTTTCAGACCAGTTAACCTTCCCAACCGGGGCCCATCCATGGTGCCCGCTGCCCATGGCCAACCCCGGATGGGTCGGCCTGGGCTCCTCGTGCCAGGACACGTCCCGGGGCCGGTGGCCAGGGCTCACGTCCCGGTCCTGTGCTGACCAAGCTGTGGACCAGGCTGGGCAGCCCCAGCCCCTGCCCGCACCCTGCTCGCTTGCCCGCTTACCCTGCCCGCACCCTGCTCCTTCAGCTGCAGGAGGAGGGGAGGGACCCCGAGCATGTCCGAAACCTCCGGGGAGCTGTGGCTTTGGCGTTCTCATTTTGGTGTTAATTACCACACAGAAGCAATTACTTCCTCTGGCGAAGCAGCCGAGATGGCCTCTCGTTAGAGCTGCGGGGGCGAGGGCACGCAGGAACGTGGTGCCTCTGGCCGTGCCCTGGCTCCGTGGGGCTGAGCGTGGTTCTGGTGATCGGTGAGGGCTCCGCGCAGCGTGCGGAGGGGCTGATTCAGGGCATCTCCCTCAGCTCTGGTCCGCAGCCGGTTTTCCAGATCCAGGGGTGCGAAAGGGGAGCAGGTGGCGGCTGAAACACGGGGGGAGAGGAGGTGGAACTTTCTGAGGAGGTTTTAGTGGGGTGTTGGGCAGGTTGGGGGGTGATTTGGGCAGCCTAGATGAGTGGGGACATGCAGCGGGGACATTTTGGGTTTCTCTGCTCCCCTCGGGCTGCTGTAAGGGACTGCGGGGAGGGTCACGGGGCGATGGAGCCAGGCAAAGGAGGGGCCAGCAGGTTCTGGGTGTACGGGGTGTACGGCCCACCGCCCCGCTCGTCCCCCGGGGATGGGGTCCCTGGCACCCAGCGAGGCCGCTCGGCTCCAGACACACGGTCCCCGTGGGGTGCAGCCCCGGGCGCTGCGGGGTCTGCGAGCTGCCGGGGTGGGGAGGAGGAGGATGAGGATGAGGATGAGGATGAGGATGAGGATGGAGCGGGGCGCAGGAAGGCAGCACCGTGTCCGAGCTTCCCCGGGGTCGAGGGAGAGCCACGAGTGGACACAAACCCACCCGGGAACCCACCGTTTCCCCGCGATCCGGCACCGAGAGGGTTACGGAAGGCGGAGACGCACCGGGACGTACCGGTACCGGCACAGCCGGCGGTGGGTACCCGCCCCCGGCCCCGGGGAAGCCCTGCCCGTTCCCCTCCCGCTCAACCGCTGCCATGTCCCCGCGGCCGGAGCCTCCGCCGTCCCGGTCCCGGCCCCGCGGAGACGGAGGGGGCGGCGGGGCAGGGCGGCCCCGGGCGTAGGGAGCGGGGGGCGGCGGGGACCCCCGGAGGATGCTACCGGCGACCGGGCGAGACGAAGCGCATCGCTCCCACCGGCGGCGGGGCCCCACCTGCGTTTCCCTGCGGCAAGCGGTGGGGATTCCGGAGCGTTGTGTCCATCCGTTCCCTTTTCCATCCGTCTCCGTGGAACGAAGAGTCTCGGAAAAAAAAAAAAAAAAAAAAAAAAAAAAAAGGGGCATAAAACGGGGAGGAGCGGCGGGGATCGCCCCCCAAACCGGCTGCCCTCGAAGGAGGGGCAGGGAGGCATCGCGACATCTTTCTGCTCCGCGTCGCTTCGGGTGCAACCTGGCAGTGCGCAAGGGCTGGGGAGAGAAGAGCTGGCAGGGAGCTGGGGAGGCAGGCTGGCTCGGCTCCCGGCCTCCCCACGCCACGCCGGCGGTTATTTATAATTATCCCCCTTTCCCTCCTTCGGCTGCTCCTCGGCACGCAGCGGGATTTGGGGTTACGGCTGCAGGAGAGGGGGAAAGGCCTCGCGACTCGGCAGCCAGCAAGACGGGGATGCTGCGGGCGATGCCCCGGTGAGCATCGGGGCGCGGGGGACCGTGGCGTTTCTGCGGGGCCGGAGCGGGAGAAGGCGTCGCGATGCCCAGGAACAGGGCTTTTTCGGAGCCCGAGTGCTCGGCCGAGTACTCCGCCGACTACTCGGTGAGCCTGCCGTCGGACCCTGAGCACGGCGTGGGTCGGACCCATGAAGTGACGGTGCGCAGCTCGGGACCCTGCCTCTGCCTACCCCGCTTTATGCGCCTCACCTTCACTCCCGAGTCCCTGGAGAACCTCTACCAGACCTATTTCCGCCGCCAACGCCACGAGACCCTCCTGGTGCTGGTGGTCTTCGCCGCCCTCTTCGACTGCTACGTCCTCGTCATGTGCGCCGTGGTCTACGCCGCCGACAAGCTGGCCCCGGCGCTGGCGGCTGCGGCCGGGCTGGTCGCCCACGTGCTGCTCTTCATCCTCTGCAAGTACAAGCTGCTCCCCGAGCGCCTGGCCCGCAGGTTCCTGCCCTACGTCCTCTGGGTCCTCATCTTGGCCCAGATCTTCTGCTACCTGGGTCTCAACTTCTCCCGCTCGCCCGAAGCCAGCGACACGGTGGGCTGGCAGGCTTTCTTCGTCTTCTCCTTCTTCATCACGCTGCCGCTCCGCTTGGCCCCCATCGTGCTCATCACCGCCGTCTCCTGCGGCATCCACACGCTGGTGCTCGGCGTCACCGTCGCCCAGCAGCGGCAGGACGCCCTGGACGAGGGCGCGCTGCTGAGACAGGTACGGGGCTGGTAAGGGGATGTGGGGTCCCCCGGGGTGGCAGGGGGGTGACGGGAAAATCATCGCCGTTTGGTGTTTCCATGAGTTACTGTGGGGTCTGTGCCCATCCCTATGCCCTGACCCTAAAACCGTGTTTGATCTGGACCCTGTGAGCCGATGGCAGTGGTTTTGGGGAGCAGGGGGCTCCCCAAAACATAACCGGGATTCAGTGAGCATCGGGAGTGGGGTGCTGGGGAGTGCAGGAGCACCCGCCTGTGCTGGGGCACGTGGCCACAGACCCGACCCTGCAAGCACGGATCCGTCCCCAGGATCACCCGGGGTGCGCGGACACTTGGGCTGCGGTTGGGCTGCTGGGGAAACTGAGGCACGCTGGACTGCGGACTCCCCTGTCCACCCTGCCCAGCGGACTTGTTTGTGCCAATTTCCCTTTGAATTGCAAAAATGGCCAAAAATGGCCATTTTTAGGAGAAACGTGGCAGGAACCCAGCTTCCGGGCTCGCAAACAGCCGCCGGAGCTTTCCCAGGACGAAGGAGCCGGGTGGCTGCTCAGCCCCAGCTTGGTCCCTGGGCGATGCCCATCACCCAGCGTCAGGCCTGGGACAGAGCCCGGGGATGCTTTGGGGTGATTTTCTGCCCCAGCAAAGCTGGAGAAGCTGTCGCCGAGCCCGAACGTGGCCCCGAGGACGGGCCACCCATTCACGCACGCAGCAAAAGAGGGGACATGGAGGGTCAGGCTCGGGGAGAGCGGTCCCTGGCCCATCGGGTTCCTAATATTTCCTGGGAAATACCCGCCTGGAGCAGCTAGAGACTGTTTTAATTCCCTAAATCAGTGGATTTCATGGCTTGGCCAAGTCCCTTTCCTCCCACCAATGTCTCACCGGCTGGTCACGCGCCCATCGGTCTGGAGAGCCTTTTTGTGGTTGGGGTGGGGGGCAAAAAAATCCCAACCCAGAGCTGAGAACTTGTGTGCCGGTGGCTGCTGACGGCAGCGGGGAAAATCCCACTGGAAGCATCCGCTCTGCCCCACTACGGTGTGAGCTCCGTGGGAGGATGCTACGGGAATTTGGGATGCTCTAGGTCAGGTCCTGGGAGACCTCCAGCTACTCCCAGCCTAAATAGGAAGAGAGAGGGAGATTATTTATTTGCGTTTTGGGAGATTTTGAGAGTGTTGAGCCCATGGTCACACCAGGAGTTTGGAAAATGGAGCCTGTTTTCAAAAAAAACCCTGAAGACGTTGGGTTTTTCCCTGCCCCTGGGGTGTGCGGTTTGGGGCTGGCCCCCCAGCACGGGACATCTCCTGGTGTCACCCAGCGTTTTGCAAAAAAAAAAAAAAACCAAAAAAAGCAAATTTTTGGACACCGTTTCCAAAGCGTGCCAGGCTGGGTGCTGGGGTGGCAGCATGGGTGCCCTTCCCCACCAGAAGTACCGCACCGGCGGGGAGAAACCCCTTCTCAGTAGCATCTTTCCCAGGTTTTGTTCCCTTCTCTGGGATGCAATCGCTGCACGCGGCCGATGTGAAGCCAAGGAAACCTCTCGCTGCCACCGCCCCGGGATTCGGGAGGCGAGGGGGCCGTGCGGGCATCCCCCCGGCCGGCAGCGGGCATGCGTCGCCACTGCCGCGTTAATCATTGCCGTGGCACGGAGAGTCCGGGGCCGGTAAAACCTTGGCAACGCGGCATGCCTCAGCCTCTGCCTGCTGCAAAAGGAGGAACATTATGTCCAGAAATAAACATCATATGCTTTATTATTATAGCCGGCGGTGCGGCTCCCGGAGGGCATTGCTATTAATAGGATGAACCGGAGGATGTCGCTTGAGCTGGGGTGCGGGGGGGGGGTTCAGCTTCTGCCCCGCTGCCGACCATCGACGAGGAGCCCGAGGGCTGAATGGTGGCAGGGGGTCGGGGTTCTGCGGCGGTCGAGGCCGGATCTGCCACGGTCGTGCACGAACCAGCTGCGAACCATCCTCGGGCTCGGGCAGTGACGCGGTCCCGGTTCGGATGACCCCGGCGCTGCCCACCAGGACCTTTCCTGCAGGACACGGACGGACGGACGGGGCACGCTCCTGCACGGCTCTTGCTCTCGCTGCCCCCAAATTACTGAGCGCAAGTAAGAGCCGGTGCCCATGCCGGGAGCGGGGTCTCCTCCGTGTCCGGGCTTTCCCGGCGGTGTTTGGGGTGCCAGGAGGCGTTTTGCAGCTCAAAGCACGTGGGCACGCGCTGGGGGAGGTTTTGGGGGCTGAGCACCCATTGCACGGCTGCAGGATGGAGCCAGAAGATGCTCGGTACGGGATGCGGCTGTGCCGTGCGATGCCAGGCGAGCAGATCCCCGGGGTTTCCGGTGGTCCCGGTGTGCCGAACCGCGCCGAGCTGCCCCGTACCCATCCAGCCCGGGTAGAGTGGTCCGTTGTCATGACAACCTGAGAGGCTGGTTAAAAATAGCAAGTGACTGCTTGTTTTGGGGGTTTCTTCTCCGTGCCCACCTCCAGTCGGCACCTCACTCGCCATCTGCCACGCTGCGGGTACAGGGGTTTTCCGGGGATCCCCCAGCTGTGGCGCTGGGCCTGGGGCAGGATCCGGCCCTGGGGCATCAACTGGGGGTCTCAGGTGCTCTCCTCTGCTCCTCACGCTCTTTCTCCCCCCCCCAAAAAAAAAGTTTCCTTGCCACAAATCATTTTGTCAACCCCGGGATGGTGCCACACCAGCACCCAAACGCCTGGCGCCAAGGCCCCATATTTATTGCTGCACGTGGCCTGTTTCCTCCGTGCCTCAGTTTCCCCCTGCGTCGGCAGCTCCTCCCTACCTCCGTGTGATCAGGGCTCGATGCTGTCGGGTGGTAAAACCCTCGAGAACGGGGGCACCAGGGGCGGCTTCGGGGCCAGGGTCACGTTAGGGCTTTTCTACGGCCGAGCTGGGCTGTGGGATACGGGGACCAGGGACGGGACAAGGTCGGTACCAGGGGGTTGGGCATCAGGAGAAGGATGCTGAGCGCGGCGGCACATCCCCGGTGGAGATGAACCCGGGGGTGGCTCCGTGCTCTTCCCACTGCTGCAACCACATGAACTGGGATGCAACCCATGGCCCGTGGGGTGGGAGGATGTCAGCACGTCCCCATCGCCGCTTCGGCATAGCTGGAGCCTGTTATCACATCCTCCTCGTCGCTCTTCCCCTTTCTAGACTAAACAAACCGAATTCTTTCAACTTTCCCTCATCAGTCAGATTTTCCATCAAGGGCTCTTTGCTCCTATCCGCAAACCTGCTCCGTCCCCTCCCGGGCTGCGGGGACACGGTGTCCAGCCCGGGGATGGGACAGGTCCAGCCTTCGGGACGAGGCAGCGAGCCTCCGTGCCGCGCTGCCTTGAAATCTCAGAGCACACGGGTGGGTTGTCGCGGCCAGCAACGCCCAGGGACATCCATCTCCCGTGCTGCAGGCTCCTGCCCTTCACGGTGGCCGTTGAGCGGGATGTAGAGGGGCAGGAGCAAATACGCGATTTTAGGGTTTGGCTGTGTTTTTATTAACTTTTTCTGCAGAAAAAGATGCGATTCCCATGGCGGGGTGACAGGAACGGATGGCACGTGAGCCGCCGAGAGCTGCTTGCCTTCAGCAGCGCCTTCCCCCGGGGCTGCGCCCAGCCCCTGCCGCCTTTTTCCAAAACAGCTCTGCAAGTTTTAACGAGGCAGAGTCGGCCCACGGGGACCACGGCGTCTCCTGGGCTGCTCAGGGCGTGATCCCCGGCTGGACCCCTCCTGCAGAACCACCGTGATGGTCCCCCCCGGTCCCCAGTGAGCCCCCCCAGCAGTTAACGGTGGCCGTGGTTTGGTGATTTATCCCCAAGGGGTGTTTTATGTCCTCCTCCAACATTTGAATTTTTTTTTTCCGCACTCATGGATCAGGCTCTGCTGCCCAAACAGGGACTTTGCGGTGACGCTGATGCCATCCCCGGGGCACGCACGGGCTTCCCTGGGGCTCTGCTCATCCCCATCTCCTTTTCTCTGTCCCCAAAGATCCTGTCCAACGTTGCCATCTACCTTTGCGCCATCACGGTGGGCACCATGTCCTACTACATGGCCGACCGCAAGCACCGCAAAGCCTTCCTCGAAGCGCGACAGTCCCTCGAGGTCAAGCTCAACCTGGAGGAGCAGAGCCAGCAGCAGGTAGGAGCCACAGCTGGGCGAGGAGACAGCGTGGGGACAGGGCAGGGGACGGCCATGGGCACCGGTGGGGCTTTGGGACGCCCACAGCCTGCACCCTGCACGGTGCGGAGGGACGGTGGCGGGTGGTGACGAGGACAGGAGGACCCAAGGTGGGAGATGCATTTGCCTCTTTGCACCCTGTGCCCGGTTTGGGGATTCTGTGTGCCCGTCCCCTTCTAGGGCTGCCCAGCTCCTGCTACAGCTGCCACCAAGCTGTCCCCATCCCCGAGCACGGTCACGCAGCAGCTCCCTGGGCACGGCCACGTGGCAGGTCCCCATCCCCGTGCACAGTCACATTGCGGGTCCCCAGGCGCAGCCACCAGGCACGTCCCCAGCCCCGTGCACACCCGTGTGCCAAGTCCCCAGCCCCAGCCGTGCAGCGTGTCCCTGGCCGCAGCCACGCAGCAGGTCCCTGTCCCCGTGCACGGCCATGTGGCTGGTGCCTGTCCCCGGGCACAGCCGTGTGACAGATTCTCCCTCAGCTGTGGCCACCCAGCAGGTCCCCATCCCCTTGCACGGCCACGCAGCGTGTCCCCATCCCCAGGCAGGGCCACGTGGCAGGTCCCTGTCATGGATCACAGCCACCCAGCACGTCCCTGTCCCCGGACACAACCACACGGCAGGTCCCCATCCGCAGACATGGCCACCCAGCAGGTCCCTGTCCCCGTGCACAGCCACCCAGCAGGTCCCTATCCTCAGACATGGCCACCCAGCAGGTCCCTGTCCCCGTGCACAGCCACCCAGCAGGTCCCTATCCTCAGACATGGCCACCCAGCAGGTCCCTGTCCCCGTGCACAGCCACCCAGCAGGTCCCTATCCTCAGACATGGCCACCCAGCAGGTCCCTATCCATCCCGTGCACGGCCACGCAGCACATCCCTGTTCCCAGGCAGGGCCATGCAGCGTGTCCTCATCCACGGGCACGGCCACGCAGCAGGTCCCCGTCCCCAGGCACGGCCACAGAGCGGGTCCCCATCAGCCCCCTGGCCATCTCCTGGGCTGGTCCTGCAGCAGACCGTGCTGGGGAAGGGAAAGCTCAGCAGCAAGCAAGCGCAACCAGCCGCTCTCCCCATCCCACAAGCGAACCCCACGCCCGTGGCTGTGCCAGCACCGTGCCGCGGTGGCCCGGCAAGAGGAGCGGTGAGAGGGGAAACGGGCGTCGTGGTGCCCGCCGGCCGTTGCGAAGCCTTGTTGTGTCCAGCCGCCATCCAGCCATGAGCTGGGCTAATTTTAGCACCTTATCTGGGGCCTCTCTCCCCGTCTCCCATCTCTTATCTGGTTGATCCGCTGCCAGCAATTTGCTCCCAATGGCAACAAGAGACACGTGGCGTGGCCGGGCCAGCGCCACCGGTGTCGTCTTTGCTGCGAAACCTGGGTGGATGCTCTGATGTCTAATAAGGGGTTAAGTCCAGGGAGGGCTTTGGGTTTTGGGGGGCAAGTCCTGAGGCTGGGGGATGCTGCGAGTGAGAACGCCTTCGAAGCCCCAGCGCCTGGGTTCGGATGGATAGAGGAAGGGACACGGATTAAGTCGCCAGAGGTCTGTTTTCTCAGGGAATTGAGCTAAAAATAGCCCAGGAAAGGCTGCTAGCGTGAGGCTGAGTGGCTCGGGGCAGAGGGGGCTGCGGGGCAGGGAGCGATGCTGGCGGCTGGATCCATCCCTCCTCCCTCCAGACCATCAGTGGCGGCTGAACCGGCAGCCGACGGGGACACGGTGCCGTTCCTCCAGCAACAGCCGCGGCTGCGCGTAGAAACCCCCCCGGTCTCGTGGGAAAACCCACTTCATTAACTGAGTTACTTACATTTGGTGCAAATCCCCACGGCAGCCAGGCAGATCTATCCCTTCTCCAGCTCCGGGGCTGCAGGGACAGCGGGGACAGCAACGGGAACGACGTCCCTAGGTGGGCTTGGTCCTCCTGGGGAACCTCGGACCAGTCCTATGCATGGATGTGGGGTACCCACCACACGTTTAAATGGATAAATGCTCCCCGGTGTGGTTTAACCCAGGTCCCTACACCCGTCCCTGGAGCAGGACACCCTGGGGCAGCTCGCAGGGACCTTGAGGGACATCGGTGCAGACCCCGAGGTCACTCCCAGAACCATCCCAGGTTTATCTGGGCTGGTAAAACCTTGGCCAAGCCAATGCAGTTTCATTCTCAAGCTCCCGGCGAGGGGCTGGGCTCCGTATCGTGTCTGCAGAAGGGGTTTGGGGTGCGCAGGCGAATTTTGCAGCTCATCAGCCGGTGTCCAGCTAAGTGTGTGGGACTGTCCCTCCTCCCCACGGCTCTGGGGACAGGGAGGCCGGTGGCTGCAGGGCCACAAAACCGCCGTCCTCCCCTGGCTGGGGTTTATTCCCCCTTGCAAAAATCTTGATGAGAACTGGTAAAATAAGGAGGAAAATGGTAAAAGTAGCAGCTGGCATCCCTGGGCAGAGCATTGCCGAGGGGCAACCTGCCACCCATGGGTGCGTCCCCTCCACCTGTGGGCTTGGAGTCGGGGTGACGGCTCCCTGGGGTGCCCTGGGACACCCCGCGCTCAGCTCACTCTTCCTGCCTGGAGGAAAAGCTCCTGTTTCACCCATGGCATGATCTACCCGTGGCACGATCCACCCGCTCCTGCCCCACACACGGTGTGAGGGGTTGGGCTGCAGGCCCGGCGGGGCCCGGGATGCTTCGGGGATGGCCGGCTGCAGCAGCGCAGGCCTGGGAGCTTGGGAGTGTCACGGTGTCTCTGTCCTTGTGTTTTCACCGTGCGTTTAGAGCGTGTGTTTACACAGAATCCAGACTGGTGGGGTTGGAAGGGGCCTCTGGAGATCATCTAGTCCAACCCCCTGCTAGAGCAGGATCACCCAGAGCAGGTCACACAGGATCGTGTCCAGGCGGGTTCTGAATCTCTCCAGAGAAGGAGACTCCACAACCTCTCTGGGCAGCCTGTCCCAGGGCTCGGTCACCCGCAGAGGGAAGAAGTTTTTCCTCATGTTCAGGTGGAACTTCCCGTGTTCCAGTTTGTGCCCGTTGCCCCTTGTCCTGTCACTGGGCACCACTCAGAAGAGTCTGGCCCCGTCCTCTAGACACCCACCCTTTAGATATTGGTAAGTGTTGATCAGATCCCCTCTCAGGCTTCTCTTCTCCAGGCTCACCAGCCCCAGCTCTCTCAGCCTTTCCTCATACCAGAGATGCTCCAGGGCCCTCCTCATCCTCACAGCCCTCCCCTGGACTCTCCCCAGTAGTTCCCAGTCTGTCTGGAACTGGGGAGCCCAGCACAGGACACAGAACTCCAGATGTGGCCTCACCAGGGCAGAGCAGAGGGGCAGGAGAACCTCCCTCGACCTGCCGGCCACGCTCTTCTCCATGCACCCCAGGACACCGTTGGCCTTCTTGGCCACGAGGACACACTGCTGGTCATGGAGAGCTTGTTGTCCACCAGGACTCCCAGGCCCTTCTCCGCAGCGCTGCTTCCCAGCAGGTCACCCCCACCCTGTCCTGGTGCTGGGGTTATTCCTCCCTGGGTGCAGGACCCTACACTTGCCCGTGTTGAATTTCACTGGGTTCCTCTCCGCCCAACTCTCCAGCCTGTCCAGGTCTCGCTGAATGGCAGCGCAGCCTCCTGCTGTGTCGGCCTCTCCTCCCAGCTGGGTATCACCAGCGAACGTGCTGAGGGCACACTCTGTCCCCTGTCCAGGTCAGTGATGAAGATGTTGAACCAGACCGGACCCAGCACTGACCCTTGGGGCGCACCACGAGGCCTCCAATAGACTCTGTGCCGTTTATTCGCACTGTGTGTTTGCATCATGCATTTGCACCACGCATTTAGACCGTGCATTTGCACCGTGCGTTTGCATCATGCATTCGCACTCTGCGTTTGCACCAGCGCCGTGCGTTTAAACTGTGCGTTTGCATCACGCGTTTGCATGCGACTTTGCATTTGCGCTGCACCTTTGCACCATGCGTTGCTGCGCTCGGCGTAGGCTTGGCTTCGAGTCGTGGTGAACTTTCTTCCCTGCCCCGTCCCGCAGGAGCGGCTGATGCTCTCCATCCTGCCCAAGCACGTGGCCGATGAGATGCTGAAGGACATGAAGAAGGACCCAAGCCAGAAGGAGATGCAGCAGTTCAACACCATGTACATGTACCGCCACGAGAATGTCAGGTAGGACCGTCCCTTCACTGTGTGGGGGAAAAAAAAAAAATCCAATTATTTTTTTTTACAGAAATGTGTATTTTGAAGTCCTGGCTAGAAAAGAGGGAGGGATTGGGGTGGTTGGCAGCTAAAGCGAGGGGTGACAGGGGATGGCCACCCACCAGACCATGGCTTGGGGCCCCTTTTTGCTCCAGCCATGGTTTGCAGAGCATCATTTTTTAGCCATGTCCCAAAATAGCCTTTCCTCTGACAGGAAAAAGGAGCGCAGGGAAAGAGGGGGATCCGGGGGGGGGGGAAAGAGGGGGGACACACCGGGGACTGAGCCGCTCGTCGTTGCTCCCCGCAGCATCCTCTTTGCAGACATCGTGGGCTTCACCCAGCTCTCCTCATCCTGCAGCGCCCAGGAGCTGGTGAAGCTCCTCAACGAGCTTTTCGCCCGCTTCGACAAACTGGCAGCTGTGAGTGCCCCCCCATTCCCCTGGCCTGGCATGCGATGAGCGGGGCAGGTCTCAGCCACCACCATCCACACACCCTCCCCCTGG
>VXBL01009300.1:110336-125449 GCA_013400195.1 Aramus guarauna
GCGGGAGAAGACCAAGACGGCGGTGGACATGCGGGTGGGGGTGCACAGCGGGACGGTGCTGGGGGGTGTGCTGGGCCAGAAGCGCTGGCAGTACGACGTGTGGTCCACCGATGTCACCGTGGCCAACAAGATGGAGGCGGGCGGCATCCCTGGGTGAGCATCTCCAGGGGGGTGGTGGGGAACGGCGACGGGGCGCCCTGCACCCAAGGGTGACGCTGGCACCCGGTGCCGGCAGGCGGGTGCACATCTCGCAGAGCACCATGGATTGCCTGAAGGGCGAGTTCGAGGTGGAGCCGGGGGAAGGTGGCTCTCGCTGCGAGTACCTGAAGGAGAAGGGCATCGTCACCTACCTCGTCGTGGTCCCCAAGCAGCCCCTGCGCAACGGCATCAACGGGGTGGTGAGCGGTGGCAGCGGCGGTGCCGCGGCGAGCTGGGGTGGTGGGGACACCCCCACTGTGACTCACCACCTTCCACCTTGCAGAAGCTGTCATTGACCTCGTCCCATGGTGGGTCCCCACCGTTGGTCAACACCAAGGAGCGCAACGGCAGCCTCAGCCTGGCCTGCACCAGCCCCGAGGAGCCCGAGGAGCCTGACGCCAGGGTGAGGGGCACCCTGGAGACTGGGGAGGAGGATGGAGAGGTACAGCCCATGCAAAGCATCTCACCTGCATTTGGGGGCTGCTGATAGCCACACTAGGGTGGTTGAACATCCTGCTGGTGCCGGCGTAGTCTTGCTGATGCCTCGGCTGTGTTGGCGCAGGCGGTGAACCCTTCCTTCCCCAACCCTCGGCGACGGCTGCGGCTGCGGGACCTGGCCGAGCGGGTGATCGACGCCTCGCAGAACGAGCAGGAGCTCAACAAGCTGCTCAACGAAGCTTTACTGGAGCGCGAGTCCGTCCAGGCGTGAGTCACCCTGCCCGGCAGTGTGTCCTGCCACGACTCGGCAGGTCCCCGGTGCTGACGGGCACTGATGGGCAGTGTTGCTGGCAGGCTGAAGGGGAAGAGCACCTTCCGGCTCTCCATGCGCTTCATTGACCCCGAAATGGAGACACGCTACTCAGTGGAGAAGGAGAAGCAGAGTGGGGCTGCCTTCAGCTGCTCCTGCGTCGTCCTCTTCTTCACTGCCTTGGTAGAGGTCTTCATCGACCCCTGGTATGGCAGGGAGGTGGTGGGGATGGGTGGCCCCAAGCCACGCTCAGCCTCGCCGGGCTTCAAACCCATCCCCTCTTGGCCTTTTTGGCAGGTTGGTGGCCAACTACGTGACCTTCGTGGTGGGGGAGATCCTGCTACTCATCCTTACCCTCTGCTCGTTGGCTGCCATCTTCCCTCGGGTGAGAGCAACATGGGCTCCCCACCCATGGTGATGGCACACTACGATGTCCTACCACCATGTCCCGTCTGGGCGAACCCCCAGACACACCTTCATCTCCCCACAGGTCTTCCCCAAAAAACTTGTGGCCTTCTCCACCTGGATCGACAGGACCCGTTGGGCACGTAACACCTGGGCCATGGCCGCCATCATCATTGTCACCATGGCCGACATCGTGGACATGGTGAGCCACCAGTGAGGGTGCCAGCAGAGCTGAGCCTGCTCCAGCCTCCATCCCGAGAGCCCATAATTGTGCACAGCTGATCGTTAAAGAAATTAGCAGGGCTGCACCGCTGAGAGGGGGGCGGATTTTAGGTGGAGTGTCCTCCTGCTGTGCAGAACACCCTGTCCTGTTGGGTGGCCATGCAGCTCATGGAGAGGGGCACCCCGTGCCCATGTCCCCCAACTCACCCTGCCCTCATGCCCCCAGCTCAGCTGCTGGCAGGACCACGGTGGGATGGGCAACTGGACGGCAGGACCACCGCAGCCAGGCGGCTGCGGGGAGCAGCCCAAGTACTACAGCTACATCGCCCTGTTGGCCTTGGTGGCCACCATCATGCTGGTGCAGGTCAGCCACATGGTCAAGCTGACCCTCATGGTGCTGATCACCGGGGCTGCTGGTGCCGTCAACATCTATGCCTGGGAGCACATCTTTGACCAGTATGACCACCGACGTGGCCAGCAAAGCACGTAAGGGGTGGCGGGGGGGTGGGCATGGGGTGGAGGACACGACCGTGCCCACTACCCACCCACGCCCCACCGCCTCTGCCCGCAGGTCCTCCCTGGTCCCGTCCAAGTACTCCATGACAGCAATGATCTTCATCGTGATGCTCAGCTTCTACTACTTCTCTCGCCACGTGAGTGACCCGCTCCCCCACCCCAAGCAGCTCCCCTCCCCTCTTCATCCTCGCCCTCAGCACCTGCCCTTATTTCTTGCAAGCAGCAGGATTTGTCCCCAGTTCTGAACAGCATCTCTGACTCTTCTCCAAGGAAGCCCGCCCACAGAAGTTCTTTCTCTCCAGGACCACATTAGTGCAGAGAACACCTCCGTCTTGCCCCCATGGTTAAGGGTGGGCCCTAAGGCCCATGCCTGCTCCGCGAGGGTCCCGTTTGCACCTGGGAGCAGGTCTCATGTCCCCAGTTAGGGCTCACCTTGTCCCAGAGCCTTCTTTCAGGCTGTCCCCAAGCCCAGACCAGCCCCACAGTGGCCAGGATGCTCCCAGCACTGGAGGGGCCCCACTGGTGGGTGGGAACTGGAGGTGCAGCCCTATGCCCCCACCCACAGGTGGAGAAGCTGGCCAGGACCCTCTTCCTCTGGAAGATCGATGTCCATGACCAGAAGGAGCGGGTCTACGAGATGCGGCGCTGGAACGAGGCCCTCGTCACCAACATGCTGCCCGAGCACGTGGCCCGCCACTTCCTGGGCTCCAAGAAGCGGGATGAGGTAAGGGGCACCCAGGATGGGCTATTTGCCCCCATTTTTTGGGCAGGGGAGTGGCAAGGGGTGGAATCCAGATCCAGAGGCTTTGCCATAGGCTCTGGCTGAGCATCTTTGGTTGGATGAAGATGACGTCTTGGCCAGGCAAGGTGAAGTTGCAGAGCACCCTCATTTTTTCACAAGTGCCAAGTGAAGATGGCTTCACGGGAGGGTCTGGGTTTGCTGGAGGTGCTGGTGTGATATGTGGGCGCGTCCTCGGCTCACAGCCACCATCCCATCCCCAGGAGCTGTACAGCCAGTCCTACGATGAGATTGGTGTCATGTTCGCCTCCCTCCCCAATTTTGCCGACTTCTATACAGAGGAGAGCATCAACAATGGGGGCATCGAGTGCCTGCGGTTCCTCAATGAGATCATCTCCGACTTTGACGCGGTGAGTCAGGATGGAGTCGGCCACAGGGATGGCTCAGGGCTTGGCCAGACCTTCTCTTCCTGCCGCATCTGGGGGCAGAAGGACCTGCCATGGCCCTGGAGTTCCTGAGGCTCTTTTCTCCATGGCTCAGCTCCTGGACGAACCCCAATTCCGGTGCATCACCAAAATCAAAACCATCGGCAGCACCTACATGGCCGCTTCTGGAGTGACCCCTGATGCCAACGCCAACGGCTACAGCACCAAGGTGAGGGGTCCCTGTGGTGGGGGGACAGCAGGCAAGGGGGGGCAGGCAGGCCTGACCCATGCTGCCCTTGCAGAAGGAGACCCTGTCGGATAAGGAGCGCTGGCAACACTTGGCTGACCTGGCCGACTTTGCCTTGGCCATGAAGGTGACCCTGATGAACATCAACTACCAGTCCTTCAACAACTTCATGCTCCGCATAGGCAAGTCCAGGAGCATTGGGCAGGGTCTGCCTCGGTGTCCCCTGTCCCTCCTTCCCCACCAGCGGTGGGACACTGGGCAGCAGCTGAAGGCAGTGGGGCTGGGGGGGGGGACCTCATTGCCCCAACCCCTCCCCTGGGACAGACTTTCCTTCAGACTAGGGTGTCCTTTCCAGACATGGTGGTGACATCCACTCCCTGTGTTGTGCAGGGATGAACAAGGGGGCCGTGCTGGCGGGCGTCATCGGCGCCCGCAAACCACACTACGATATCTGGGGCAACACGGTGAACGTGGCCAGCAGGATGGAGTCCACCGGCGTGATGGGGAACATACAGGTGGAGTGACGAGGGGGGGACAATTCACCAACCCATGGGGGGCGGCAGCCCTCAAAACACCCCAGGCTTTGGGTGGGAGGGGGACAGTGCTGCCAGCAGCACACAGGGGGTTGGGGCTGGCTGGGGGGCTCCTCCCAGCTGGGAACGGGGCAAGGCGATGCACCCCAAGGCAACGGGGCGGGTGGGTAGACCTGTTGTCCGAGCGGCACATGGCGGGGCCCTCCTCCCCACGTTAAGGACCCCTCCGGCCTCCCACCGCGTCCGTTTGTCCCCGCAGGTGGTGGAGGAGACCCACCTCATCTTGAAGGAGTACGGCTTCCGCTTCGTGCGCCGGGGAGCCATCTACGTCAAGGGCAAAGGGGAGCTGCTCACCTTCTTCCTCAAGGGCCGGGAGAAGCAGGGCTCCTTCATCAATGGCTCCTCCGTCACCCTGCCCCATCAGGTGGTGGACAGCTCGTGAGGGTCCGCCACCCACCTGCCCGCCACCACAGCCACCGCCTCCCGGCACCCAGCGGGGCTCAGCACCGGGGACGTCCATCCCACCGCGGTCCGGATCCAAAAACCAAACTCAAGAAACCAACCCCATCGCACGACCCTTTCCGAGCCCCCGCCGGAGGTTGCTGGGGGGGGGCGGGATTTTTTGCTCCATCGTGCCTGCGGCTGAGCAGGAGGGAGATGCGAGGCCACCCCGACGAGCTCCTCCGGCCGTTCACGCTCACGTGCAAGCGCACACAAGCTAGCAGCCCCCGGCGGATACGTGGCCGGGGACACACGCTGCCTTTCCCCAGGCGCCGTGGGCTTCACGGCCGCGGTATCAACCGCGCCGGGGGACAGCGTGACATTAAAGTAGCATCGCGGGCTCCGACCGCCGTGCGCTCGGCACGAGGAGATCCAAACTCAGGGCCGGATGGGAAGAGACCGCGTCTCTCCTGCGTGCCGGGAGCGGTAGCTACAAACCGGGAGCGTCCCGGGGTTTGCCGTTAGTTCGTACCAAGTTCATCCTGGTCACAAACCACCGTAGTTAGGAGATCGAGGAGACGGAGAGCGCAGTGCCGCCTTTGACTCGGGGAAGAAGAAAAAGGAACCAATATTGTGTATTTCAGATATATAAATATATATAAGAGTACAGATCGACATTTATATTTTTAACTGTGCCCGGTCCCTCCCCACAGCGGGGCTCGCTGCCCCGTGCACGCTGCGGTCGGCTGCTGTCACTTCGCTGTCGCTTGATGGAGAGAGAGGACCCGGGACTGGCCGAGGAGGGGACCGGTGTGTTAAACGCGACGCGGCCAGGGCCCGGGCGAGGAGGCGGAGGCACCCACAGAGTGTAATTACCCCACTAGTTTCTTGAATAGAAGCAGTTGAATTTCAAAGCTCGATTCTGCGCCTGCTTTGTTTTGGGGGTTGTGGAGAAGGCGAGAAGGGCTTGACGGCCCTTCTGGGGGGCTGCTGGATTTGGAGGGGTCCCCAAGGGGAGGCTAGTGCCAGGGCTGAGCACCTCACGTCGGCAGCATTCGCTCGTCTCCCTCGTTGGGGCTCAGCTGGCTCTCGCAGCAGAGTACCCAAACGCTGGGAACGGTGACACCAACGACACGGGAGTTTAATCCCCAGCCAAGACCGGGATTAAGCCTGGCTTTGCTGCAGCTGCTTCAGTGACAAGGTGTGGCACTTGACCCTAGCAGCTTAAGTGTCCAGTTCCCATGGATTTCCCCCAAAAGCGTGGCCCAGACCTTCACCCCACGGCAAGGCAGGGCTCCGCCTCCCCTCAAAGGGAAGGTGTGCAACGTGAGGGCAGGGACTTACACGTAAGTCTGTCCTCAGGCTCAGGCGAGGCACCCAAAAGCGCATTTTCCTCTTTCCAAACATTTTTCACAGAAGAAAACGCAACCGCGGAATTAAAAGCCACGTGGGACAATGAAAATGCCTTTTGGCGGTGCACAGCCACCATCGGCAGCGGATATTCAACAGCCGAACGTGAGCAAAGGAGATCGTGCTTCCCCCGCGAGCGCCCCACGAGCTGCCAGCGCCTCTGAAGCGGCTCGAGCTGCGAGGAGTCAGCCTCGCGAGCAGCTCTCAACGTTGGGGGCAGGAATCACCACCCGGAGCTAGGACACTCGAAAGCCAGGTTAGATATAAACAGGGTGCCCAGTTCAATCCGGACAAGGAGCTCTTAATGATTACAGAAACAATTAAAAAAATGATAAAGTGCTTTGCCTGTGCCTTAGCACACGTGGGACAGGCTTAAAAATGAGACAGGAGAAAATATTGTCATTTAAACCACATTTACACCCCATTCTGTTCAACTAAACCACATTCTAAGACTAAAGGAAATCATAAGAAAAATTATTTTAAGTCACCACAATTTCAGTAACATAGAACTTTTATTAACAAGTTGTTACAGCACTGATTTTTAAAGTTTTTAAAGATCTGATCCAGACCTGAAGCACGACGAAGGGACACCAGCAAATATGCCCCATGCCTGAAGGGAAGGAAATAGCACGTGTAGAGCTACCGCTGGTGTGAAATCTTCTGGAAAGTTCAGTGTTCACGCTCGGGGCGGGGGGTTAGCACAGCCCACGGGCTGCTGCTGGCAATAACTAAACCTCACCTCTGCCCCTCAACCCCTTCCAGCTCCCCACACGAGCTGGATTATTCCGCTTGCTCCCCTCTTTTTGAGGCGCAGTGCGCGCGGTGCTGATCCCCGGGGCATCGCCCCTGAAGCGCCGAGAGCTTGAACTTTTAATATAATTTCTCATTTCCTGCAATCGTGGAGTTTTGCGGCACCACCAGCAGAGATCAGCACTCAAAACAAGAAGCACGGCACGGAGGAAAGATTACCTGCAACAACAGGCACCCGAAAGCCTCACGGAAACATCGCTCTCAGGATTCAAACGGGGCCACAATCCCTTCCTCGGGGGGTTCCCAGCAGGCACGCTGCAGTCCACAGAAAATGTTTGCAGTTCCAGATCGCTCCCCGTAGGCAGGGGAGCTCGGGGAGGTGCATTACCGAGAGGAGCCAGGGTGGTTTACGACGCTCCATCCACGCTTTTGTCAGCGCTTCCGAAGGAGCGGAACGCTTTGTGCAGGGCCGTGCGGCGAAACAGGTCCGAGTGAGCCGCTGCCATCTCCGCTAGAGACGCGGGAGCGTCCGCTGGCAGAAAGAAGCGAAGGGATCAGTGGGGAAAGGAAAAATCACATTGCCGGCATAAAACTATTTGCGTCTCATTCTTCTCTTGTCCCCAGAGAGTTTTTCCCTCTTGGCATTCAGTTTTTCTTCTCATAACCCTACTCCCTTCCTTCCTAACCCGCCCCGTCCTGCAGCTCCCCCGTGGGATTTGAACGGCCACGGAAAGCGCAAGCGCCGTAAGAAACACGCGCTGCTGAAGGGTGAGGAGAGCGGTGCGGGAGCCTCAGCCACGAACCGCTCTCTTAGCTCAGAAGAGGCTGAAATTTGTGAGCAAAGGCAGAACTTTCCTCATAAAGGGATGGTGACTGCAAGGAAAGGAGAGGGGGAACTGGTGATACAGTACACGACTCCCTCCTCCAGCCTAACCACAAGCCCAGGCGTTCGCAGAACCAGCCCGAGTCGGTGACTGATGGCAGAGAGAGGAGATTATTAATCCCACGAGACGCTCAGCATCACGGTCAGTCTTTGCCGTACCAGGAGGACGTAGCGTTACCGATACGGAGGAGGGGGAGCAGGTGGCGTCAGGGAAAGATTTTCAGGCAGAGATCATTGTTACAAGTATTTAGATCTTCGTTACGAGTATTTCACTGTATCCCCGACCCTTTCTAAGGGATCATAAACCTCGCTCCTGCCTCCCTCTGCTGTTGCACTGCAGTACATGCCAGCACACCTCACAGCAACAAGGGCCTGGCTGCACAGACGTCCCAACACCAGGCCTCAATTAATTGTTTCTCTAATTGCACTGAGAGAGATTCCCGATGCTGAAAGGATCGCCGTCTTATTTGCCTACAAGTAGCCCCCGCCCTACGGAAAGATCCCGGGGCTGGGTGCCAGGTTTTCAAGGATCGGAAACAAGTCCAAGGCCATTAAGCCAACTGGAACAAACTATCACTGCGATTAAAACTGACGGCGTCCGAGTTTCTGGCTGCACTTGCTCAGCCGGCTCTCCCATGTGTGCAGAGCCGTGAGATTTGTGAAAACAGCATCCTGATCCTGCCGGGACCGTGCTGGAGTCTGCGCTCCCTGTAATGAAAACCAGGAACGAGCAGCCTGTCCGTCTGAAGCTTGCACTCGCGCCTTTCATTTCTCGGTTCCATCGTATTTCCCTCCCTCCAGCCACCCCGTCTTGCCAGAACTGCCAGAGATCTGTGCTCTCCTGCTAGGGATGAGTTACAACTGCTTCAAGACCCATTGCAAACAACCCCTTCTACAGTCTTTTCTCCCACAGAAATACGACAGCTTGCTCCCGTCTGTCCCCAAACCGGAAAGAAACTCCATCCATCTACAGAACCACAGCACGATCTGCCCACCCCTCCCCCCCAGACAGACCCCCGCACCGTCCACTTACGTGCGCAGGAAACGACGACTTCAGTGGGGAGGCTGCAACAGAGATCTCCGTAAAGCAGCCTCACCCTCAACAGAAAGGTCTGGCTTTTACTCGACACGTTGTAATTAAAGATCAGCAAGTTACACAAGGAGTTTCTCTGCAAGGTTCCTTCTATTTGGTCTGAAAAGTGTTCCTGGAGGGATGAGGATATGAAAGTTAGGACGGGAGTCAGTCCATCAGGAGAGGACAGGGAGCTTGCCGAGTGCAGCACCCTCCCCCTCTGTACCAGCCCGGCATGCCTATATGCTCTATAAGTGGCTGTACATTTCCTTTTGGTGGTAAATTTTAAACGAGCAAGACATCCAAGTACGTGACAATCGATGCAACGGGCAGAGTTTATAGTCACATGATAATTTGTGAAGCTCTAAAAACCAGAACCGTGAGTGCTCCAGATAAAACTGCCCAGATTCCCCCCAGCACTTCAGAGACTCGTAACACGAGGTACATCAAAGGGAAAAGGACGGTGAACAACACTGGTGGGGCCACCAGTACCTGTAACTGGTCTGCCTGGTACCTCCTCCCCGCGTAAGCGTTCAGGTGGTCCGAGAGGACGGACAAGAAGCGCCTGATGTCCGTCTGCAAATACTTCTTGGCGATCTGCTCCAAGGGGATGAAGACGGGGACGGAGTGGCGGTGAATCCGCACTTCGGGCTTGATGAGCAGGTCCAGGCAGTAGGAATCCAAGTAGGTGCCCTCGTAAGCCGTGCTGATGCAGAAACACACTCCCCGCTTGGTCAGCTTCCCGCTGATCCCTGGGGTCAGAGAGGGGGGTTACTCAGCGCTACTCTAACTCAGCACCGCGAGACAGCTTGGCTGGGGCAACACAGGGTGCAAGAGGGGCTGCGTCCTCTTGCTCTGCTAGTTCAGGCTGCTCCCTAGCAGGATTAAAGACTTGTGAGAGCGTAGAGACGTAAAAACCAGCAACTTTTTAATAAAGGACCTCTAATGAATCCAAGCTGCTTAGTGGTAGTTTAAATTCCCAATAATTCCAAACGTGGTCCTGGCTCCGGCACGACAGGGAGAACAGGCTGCCGTAGGCGGAGGGAGGGCAATACCCAGAGGATATTTAACTGCTTTAATTCCCAAAGACTTCATCAGGACTAAGGTAGTTACACATTTTCCAGAATCTACACCTTAGTCTAAACGATACAGTTCAGTAAATAATAGTTCCTGCAACATCCCAGAGGCCTTTCTGGGAAAGGCAGGGCTTTCCAAGGTTACGGCTCTTCTGGAATTTTCAGACTCTGAAGGCTCCAAGCACAACAGCAGCAGCATTAACGGAAAAATTACACTTCACATCAGGCTCGTTTTCCAAAATTTAGCACCACGCAGTCATTGGCAGGACACGTGCAAATCTCGAGGCCTTACCTGTGAGGTAAAAGACCTGCAGCGTGGCCTTAACACTTTTTATCTTCCACTCTAAAACAGCCCGAGCACTGGGCTGTGCTGGATCCGACACAACTCCTCCTTTCCCAAGCTGCTGCAAAAGCCGGAAGAGAAAAAAGGTCAGAAATCGCCAACATGAACGTGTCAGCTGCAGGGAACAGAGTCAGGCTACAGAGAAATAATAACCCGGCTCTGAGATGGCATTTCATGTGGAAGAGGGGAGAAATTAAGCAGAAGAGGGGAGAAAAAACTCAAGAGGTCAGAAATAGCAACGCAATATTCAAGCCAGTAGACCCAGGAGTTCTGGACTACACTGTACTGAAAACAGGGGACATCAGGACTGTATGTCACTTAAAAAGGGAAAATTTAAAAAACAAAAATAGTTGTCTCTGTATGAATAACCTCGGTAAGTCCACCCTGAGCGCAGGAGCACACCAAAGCTCTCTCTCACCCCCTTTTCCTGCAGTTCCACTTTAGCCCGCAGCTCATCCCTCTGGAGTCTCAGCTCCTGCACTCTCGCTTTCAGCCTGGCCAGCTTCTCTTCTTGCTGCTCCATCTCCTCCTGCTTCACGGCTGCCTCGCGAGCCCGCGCCTCCAGCATCTCCAGGTGAGCAAACACCCCTGCGAGGAAAAACGCAACACGTTCCAAAATCCAGGCTGGGGTTATTAGTGGTCCGCACTGTGGTACCCAAAACAAGCAGATTTATTGCAGATACAGAAAGAAACCACTTACAACAGCTTTTCTAAGGGGCAGAGGACAGGCAAACATCAGGCAAAGAGGATTTTGGGAACATTAAACAGCAAGGCCGAGCGCCAGCAGAACCTAAACACCCCACGCCAGCTAGCTAAGCTCCTGGAAAGCAGAGTAAGCTGGCGAACACACCAGGGCCCATCCCAAGAAATTCCCACTTTTACTTCCAACCCAGCGCACAGAGCAGTGAAGTGACGTCTCTGAAGCCCCCGTACCCTAAATTGTGACCCCCGTACCCAAGAGTGACTCACGACACGACACAGCAAGCCGAGGGGACCGCTTCTGGCCCCAGGAATTTTAGGGTTCGCTCCCGCAGGACACGCTTCGCGCTTGGATAGGAAGCACACCCTGCACCCCGGGCAGCTCACCGTCGGAATACGCTTTTCCTCCCTCCATCTTCCCTCGCCAACTGTGCGGCGGGCGGGAAGGCAGACGTCAGCCCTTCCTCTGGCCCTCGGGAAGCGGCAGCTCTTCCTCAGGAGACCTTCCTCTTCGTCCTGCTGCCGCAACGGGACTCCGAGAGAGGCAGCTCTAACGGCCCCACGCAGGGACAATCCCAGGGGCCGATGGCTGAAACGACACGTTTTAACCCACCGTTTCACACCAGCCTCACACGGAACCACCACCCCCCCCTCAGGGAGCGCAGGCACGGACAGCATTCACCGCCCTCCGCCAGCAGGACAAGCCCGCGGAGCCGCCACAGCCCCGGGAGGGGGACCGGGAGGGACCCGGGGGGGGTGTCTGGGCTCTCCCCGCACGGACGGGCCGTGCTGGGCCGCGACCCCCGCGCAGGGGGACAGGGACGAGGGGGGAGCCGGGCAGCCGGCGGCCTCCGCGCCAGGGGGGGGCTGAGGGGGCCCCGGCGGCCTGACCCACCCCGGCCCGGATCCCCAACGGCTCCGGCACTCACCATGGCGACCGGCGCTCAAACTGCGCGCCTCAGCGCCGCCGGAAGGACGTTACCCTCATCGTTACCGTTTGCCGTACAACAAAATGGCGGTGGCGGTACATCCCGATACGTGCTTTTCGGCATGCGCTTCCCGGCAGGCTGTGCGGTACCGTACGGCAGCATGGCGGCGCCCGGAGCGGGAGCAGCGGCGGCGCTGGTGCAGTATGTGGTGCTGCGAGGGGACCTGGCCCGGCCGCCGCGGTCGTGGCCGCTGGGCGCGGTAGTGGCGCAGGGTTGTCACGCCGCCCTGGCCGCCGCCCACGCGTACCGCCAACACCCCGACACCCGCGCCTACTTGGAGATGGGCGGCGCCATGCGCACCGTCGTGCTGGAGGTGCGCGGGGCAGGCTGGGAGCCGCGGGGCACGCCGGGATCGCTGCTCGCAGGGAGGGAGGGAGGGAGGCGGCGGCCATGTTAGGGCGGGCCCGGCCCGGCGGAGCCCTGAGGAGGCGGTGAGGGGCGGTGGGTGCGGGGGCGGCCCCCTCGGTCCCGGCCGGGCCAGGCAGGGAGGGACGGGCCGTGACTCGTCTTTTCCCGAGCCCGGCCTGCTCTCAAGGCCCCGGTTGTCCCTCCTGATCACCTCGCTCAGCCGCGGGGCGAAGCGCGGCCCAAATCCCCTGAGGGCCGCTGCCCCTGCGAGGCCTTCGGGCCGCCGTGACTCCCCGTGAACCCGCATAACCACCCGGGGCCGCAGCAGCGGCGGCCGCTACATCGTGAGGGTGGTTCGGGGCAGCGATAGGGGCTCTCCTGTGCCGGCACGGGGTCGGGCAGAGCTGTTTGCCTTAGTGCGCCGAGCCAGGCCAGCTTTCCAGGGAAAAACCCATGTTTTTTGAAGGTTTTGTGAAGGTTTACAACCTGTGTCGGCTCACAACCCGCCCAGCTCCTACCCCCAGTGCTTGCAGAGGCCGGCAGCGCGGTCAGGGCCTGCATGAACAAAATGCTTATTGGGTAAAGACGCAAAGTACGGGGATCGCCCATCCTGGTACCTGTGTGCGGGCAGCTGCCTGCCTGCCCTGGCCAGTGTCCTCAGCATGAACCGCCTTGCTCTGCTCCCCCCAACCCTCACAACAGTTTGTCTCTCCCCAGGCTCCGGATGAAGCCGCCCTGACGGCGCTGGCAGAGACCCTGAAGCAGCACGGCATCGACCACCAAGTGTGGACTGAGCAGCCCGAGGACGTGGCCACCTGCCTGGCGCTGAGGCCCTACCCAAAGGACCAAGTGCACCAACACCTCAAGAAATTTAAATTGCTGAAGTGAGCGCGAGCGGGCACAGGCAGGTCCGCTCCTGGGCCGCAGCCGAGCTCGCCCCAGGTAGTCTCCTTCCACGGTGACGGCAGTGACACAGTGTGAAACGGCTCTTTGGTGGGGACAATTAAATGTTATTCTGTGCAGAAGGTGGCTACGTGTTGTATTAATCCGCTCTGCCTGCAGTCACCGTGCTTGTAGGTCGTCCCGCAGTCAGCGTAGGCGAACTTTTAGCTTCTGCCACACTTCAAAATGTCTCTGCTGCTTTTTGGGGGTGACTTTTCCCTCGGGCAGCCCTTTGAGCTTCCCTGTCCATCCATCCCAAGGGCTCTTTTCCCTGTGCCCGAGCTCCACGAGCAGGGCCTGGCTGCAGGCACGGCTGTCCGGTGGCTCTGGTCCTCCCCGTGGATTTGGTGGTGGTTCCGCTGCCGGCGCGGCTGCGCTCCCGGCTCCTCTCCCACCTCCGCCCCTCGCTCCGTGATTTTATTCGCACCGAAGCGCGCGATGAAACCCTGCCAGGAACCACGCCAACAGCAGACGGCAGCATCGGCCGACGAACCGGGACTCGCTGCAGACCTTGTCCTGCTGCGTTCCGCCTCATTTACAGTCAAAAATGTTTGAAATGAGCCACTTTGTTAACAAAAAAAGTGCGTTGTCAGCCAGAAGTGCGGCTGCCCCACCTCTCCCCGTCCGGGTCGTGCTGTTAATGCCGCTGCCAGCCCGTCCCCCACCGATTTCCCTCTTGCCGGAGCCAACCCAAGCGGCGTTCCCACCTTGGTGTCACCAAACCCCTTTCGCCCGCGAGGGTCTGGGTTTAAATAAATAAACCCTCCGGCGTCACCGCGGGGTGCTGAGCTGCAGCGCGGGCTCTGCCCCCCTCTTCCCGGTGCCCACCGTGCTGCGCTCCAGCGGAAAATTCGGTGATCGATAACCACGCGCGCACCCTATCTATATTTTCTCTACAGCGCTTTGGGAGTTACGATTGCTGTTTGTGTCACCGCAGCTCCGCGCACCGGCTAATTTCCAGCTCCAGCGTTAACGAACCGCGGTGACGGAGGAGTCGAGGATGGGATGACCCACGGCTGCCCACACCTCCTGCCCCAGCAAACGACCCCGGCACCGTTCCGGCATCCCCGTTGGTACAGAAACAACGAAACATTAGCTGGCAACTCTGGTTCTTTAACTCTTATAAATTCAACAAAGCTACACTTTTTTTACAATCAAAGCAGAAAGAACCGACTGCTTAATTTTATTTAATATTTAATCAGAAAATTTTATCTACAATAATTGACAGACCCCTCCCCCCATCCTTCCCCCTAAAAATTATTGCAGTTTTTTTTCCCCAAACTGTTCTTTTTTGTCTTTTTTTTGTCTTTTTTTTTTTTTTTCCTCCTCCTGTTGTAATATACACATTGTAGTCCCCCTCCCTCCCCATTTCATTCGGAGGCCTGAAACCAGCATAAAACATGGAAAAAATGGTGGGTCAAAATACTTTTTTTCTTTTTTTTTCTTTTTTTTTCCTTTTTTTCTTTAAAACCGACAAACTCACGATTGCTAGAAAAAGCTGATTGTACGCACAAGCGGGCTGGGGCGGAGGGGAGAGAAGGGGTTTTGTTTAAGCATGAATAAAAAAAAAACCAAAAACCCCCAAAACCCANCTCCCCCAACTAAAAGAGAAGAAATCAAATTTATACAGAGCTCAGAGCTATTTACAGTGACAGGCTTGAGGGGAAAAAAAAATAAGCTATCTCCCAACAGAGAATTCAATTATTATTATTATTTTATTATTATTCTTTTAAATAGTTTAAGCTACCTCAGCTGTTAAACACAATCAAAGCAGAAAGAACCGACTGCTTAATTTTATTTAATNGGCTTTTCCCGCAGAAATCCAGCGCCGATCCCCTTCCGTGCCGCGCGCCGAGACGTGATCAGTGACAGATCCAGCTGAAACTGAGATTGCTCTTCCTCTTCTTCCTCCTCCTCCTGCCGCCGCCGCAGTCCTCCAGATGCCTTCTCCCCCTCCCCGCCTCCCCGAGACACCTTCTTCCAGATTAAGAAGCCAGCAAAATGATTACAAAAATAAGAATCATCTGTAATTTTGGCTCGAGAAACCGACTGTCCCGCCTCGTGGCTTCGCTGATATCCAATGCTTTTTTGTTTAAAAAAAAAAAAAAAAAAAAAAAAAAAAAAGGA
>VXBL01009300.1:127112-158396 GCA_013400195.1 Aramus guarauna
AGCGTGCCGAGCCGGTATGGCCGGGGACGTTCAGCTTTTATGGGGGGGGGGGAAGCCCGTCAAAACTCCTCGGGGTACCTGAGATGTGCTTAGCAGTTTCTTACTGACCTGCGCCCCGTCTGCTTCTGTTTTCAAAAGGTCAGTGGAGGAAAGCTGGTTGCAGTAGAGGCCCGCGGGTCTCAGCGCCGGGTCATTTACCTGTTAAAAGCAAGATCCAGGCTCAGCCGGGGCTTCTGGATGCTGCAGGGGCACTTGCCACCCTCCCGGGCTGAGTTTGGGGGGATTTGGGGAGAGGACGCTCACCCCCCCCCAGCACCGTGAGCTGCAGGGGTTTGGGGCATCGGTGGGGGGAACCTGGGCTTTTTCACCTTTCTCCCCATTGCCTGCACCTTCGCCTCGGGCTGCTGCTGGCTCCGGGGGCGTCTCACCCCCCCAAGGAGCATGAAACACCACCCAACTGCTCGGTGAGAGGGGTAAAAGCCTCCGGCTCAGCCCGTGGACCGCAGCCAGCTCACAGGAGGGACCAACCTCCTTTGCCGAGCCCCGCGGCTTCTCCCCGGGGAGGCCGCAAGCCCCAGCCCACAATGTCCCACGCAAAAACCAATGAGCCAGGAGCTTAATGCTGCTGAGACAAACTCCAGCAGCTAAAAAAGTTGGGAGGAATCTCAGTCTGGCCCAGGGAGGATCTCGCCAAAGGGCTGGGACTGTGGAAAGGTCCCGGTATCCAACCGTTCCCGCACCCTCGCAGTGGGAAGCAAGCGGTTCCGTTTGTAGCCGTGCACCCCCACTGCGAGGGCTGGGAGATGCTTGGCACATCTCTGCACCCCTCAAGGACACACGGGACAGTGGCGATGCCAGCGGAGGCAGCCAGACCTTTGCCGCTTCCCCCCCCACTTTTGGACACCGGTATCCCCAGGGTACCAGAGAACCCCCGGGAGCTGTTTGACCATCCCGGGAGCAGGGACGGTGCGGGACTGACCTGTTCGGAGCACATGGAGTTCATCCCGGGCATCTGCAGCGAGTTCATCTGCATCTGTCCGGCCATGGGGTTCATGTTCTGGACGTTGGTGTTTCCTCCCGCCATGGAGACGGTGATGCTCATGTTGTTGTACATGCCCTGCTGAGCAGGCGCCGGCTGGCTCTGCCCCGCTTGGCTGAATACGCTGAGAGAGAGAGAGAGAAAAAAAAAGCATTACCCAGGTGTTACGTGGTGGTGGGAGGCACCTCCAGGTGTGTGCCGAGCCCTTGGGGTGGCCCGAGCCGTGACGGCAGCCAGCCTGCTTCTCGGTGAATGCCAAAACCGCCCGCGGCAGAGAGCCAGCGGAGCAGAAGGAAGGCCTGTAGGTCCCTGGGGACAGCGGGAGGGACCGGGAGGCGTTAGAGGTGCTGCCTGCAGCGAGGCTTCCCCAGCGCGGAGACTGGGAGGAAGGGAGGTGGCCGCTGCAGAGACATCCACCCTCCGCTCCTGCCGTAGCGGGAGGCTCCTCGGTGTGATGGGGTAGAGCAGGAGAGGCACCAGCACCAAGAGAGGGATCAGTACGGGGCTTCGGGCTGGATTAAGGGTCAGTCGGATGCAAATCCCTGGTCTGTGTGACACCGAGTTCACCCCTTCCCGCTCCTTCCAGTGCCCTCCTCAACACCCAACCATCCCCGCTTCTTCTCCAGGTGGGAGGACAGCTCTTCATCACGAGGCAAGGTGAAGCATTCCACTTCCAACAGAGCTCCCATCTCATCCCACCCAACCCAGGACGCTCCTGCTCTGTGCTCCTGCTGAGCTACCTGCCCAGAGCTGGTTCACAAAGCAAGGCATCCTCCAGGTGAGCATTTGGGGTTTTTTTTTTTGCCCTGTTTCTGGAGATCTGAAGCTCAAACCCGACTTGTGCAAAAAAGGCAACAAGTTTGGTGACTCTTCCCATTTGCTTCTTGACGTCAGAGCTGGCCACACCTTAAGAGGGTCACACGGTGACCTGGGACTGCTGGTCTTGACTCAATTTGTTGTCATGTTTCCTAGGGCCACTTTCATGAGACATAATTAAGCCACTTCTTTAATTAAAAGCCAAAGACCTGCTTCACGTCTCATTCATTTAAACACTGTGGGCTCCGGCCACCTCCCAGCCGAGGCAAAGACGAGGACATGGGCTGACAGTGACTTCTGGAGGACGTGAGCTCAGCGCGTGTCCTCGACCAGGTGTCACCTACGGGCACGGTCACCCCTGCCAACACCCTGCCAGGGGACCATCACCTCGGTGTCACCTTGCCACCTTCTATCCGTGTCACCCGTGCGCTCCAGGTTGCGCCCCACCATGATCTTACTTGCTGTTCCCCATGGCTCCTTGCTGCCAGGTCTTCATGTCAGGCGACTGGTAGCCCGGTGTCGGCGGAGCCGGCTGCAGCATGGGGCTTTGCGAAGGCGGGAGCTGGGGTGACATCAAGGGGCTGCTGGGGCTGAGCGACGGGGCGAAGGCGGGTTCGCTTTGCTGCCCCATGCCTGGGGGAAGGAGAGACGGGGTCAGTGGTGCCAAGACCCCCCGCCAGCAGCCTCCCTTCCCTCCTCCTCCCTTGCAACCGCTGGCATCGAACCAGAACTATCATCCTTGCCTTTTGCTCTCGGGGCCTCTGGTTTTCATTCCGAGCAGCTGTATTGCTCAAATGTAAATATTTCAGGGATGAAGGAGCATCACCTCCCCCCCCTCAAGTACTTTCCAACGGCAGTTGTTCCTCTTTAGCATCACACCTGGCTGGAAAATAGCCGGGTAATGGTGAGATGATGCCAAAGGAGGTTCCTGCAGGGCTGCTGCAGCCACACCGCCGTTTCCTTTACTCATCACTGATGTCCACCTTGCTGAGCCCCTGCACTGATGCTCGAACACGAAGACCTTCAAGACAGCGCCCATCTGCACGCCACGCCGTGCCGGCTCACCCATCTCAAAGGAGCTCGGTGCCCACGCAAGAGGCGTAAGCTGCCTGCAGCTCGTTTCAGCCGTCTCAGCCAGGCTCGGGCATTTTTCAGAGTGTATATATTTAAGGAAGTGCAATTTAGAGGTCTGCCTTGCAGTTCGATTTTTCAAGGAAAGAATTAAGAAATTATTTGCCCAAATGATAAATTTATTCTTTTGGAGATTCAACCAGAAAAGGTCCCTTTGGGAGACGGAGACCAGAGACCAGACCGGTAGGGAGGTTGGGTGAGACGGCCGGGGATGAAGCCCGGGGTGAGCAGGGCTGGGCTGCAGCACCCTCGGGGGGGTCTCAGCTCTGCCCTCCGCCTCTCCCTCCCCACTGCCGGACGGCTTTCCAATGCAACCAACCGCTCCACGTACCTGATCCTGAATACTGAAAGATGTTCTGCTGCATCTGCGGCGTCATCCCGGCGCCGAACTGCCCTCCGACGCCGCCCATCATCCCCCTGTTCACCATGCTGCCGCGGTTAGCCAGTGCGGCCTCGGGGTTGGATGCCAACGGCGAGAAGGGACTGGTGGAGGTGGGAGGGTTTCCTGGGGTCGTACCGTAGTTTGGGGGGTAAGGGAACTGCTGCGGGGGTGCTTGGGGCAAGCGAGCGGCTCCGATCTGTACCGGGAGCCCGGCGGAGGGAGGGAGGTTGTTGCCGAAGCTTTGCTGTCTCATCAGGATGGCTCGCTGCTGCATGAGCTGCCGCTGCCGGTGCTGCTGGCTGTAGAGCTCGCGCTGGCGCTGGGCTAGCATCTGGGCGTTGAGGGGAGGCTGCGGGGAAGGAATGCGGTGCCCTAATTATCATCGTTACCCTCCAGGTCCGGCAAACAGCTCGGAGCCCCCCCCCCACCCCGGGGCAAGAGCCTCGGGTGCTCCCCCTTCCCTGGCTCAGGGTGCCCGTCCTTGGTTTGCAAGGAAAGCTGGAAAAACCCCAAAATGCTGTCAATTGGTGCCTGTTTGTGCCACCGCAGGGCAGAGCAGGTTGGAGATTTTAAAAGATCGGCCTCTGGACCTGCCGAATGGCAAAGCTCCAGGAGCCGCAGCATCCCCCCAGCCGGGAAAAGAGGCTCTCGGTCACCTGGCTGCCACCAACCAGCCCTCTCCTGCACGGGACCCACTTGTGCCCTCACCGAGATGCTCCTGCACACCAGAGCCCAGGATCCCTGACCTCGACTCTTTCAGCTACGAGCTGTTTAAAAAAAAAAAAACCCCAACCCATCCCACGAGCTTTTCCATCACCACGGGCTCGTTCCCCATATGGCCAAGCCAGATGTGTTGGAATTAATCACCTTAAAAAGCCTGACAAAGCCATCAGCGGCTGAAATCGGAGCTACGATGGGAACCGTTCCGTCCTCTTCCCTATCACTAACGCTTCCCACAGCACATTAGGGACGTCACGCCGCTTCCCGAAAAGTCAAAGGCTTCTCCGAGAAGGGAATAAAATCACCAGAACTTGGCTGTGCTTTCCAACTTCTCCTCGTACCCGGCAGATGTTTTAGTCACTTTATTAGAAGCCAAACGAGAACTTTAGGGTCTAGGGATTTGCAGGATCATTAAGAAGATTCACTAGAGACTCTGGTATTTAAAGGATGGCATCTAGTTCCTAAAGATCCTTCCCAATTAAATGCGTTAGCACATTCTTCTCTAAGCAATAACAAAGTATTTATACCTTAAGCAGGTGGAGGAGCTGGAATAAGGGTGAAGCAAAAAAAAAACCACCCAACAACCCACCAACCTACAGCAGCTCGTCTTGCAGCCACCTCTCTGCATGTGGGAGAACTTTTCTCTCCCTTTAATGACAGAGAGGAGCGAGCCCGGCTGTGCTAACAAGGGGAGCACGGGGATTAACCCCCAATTTTTCTTGGCTGGAGGAGCGTGCCGCATCCCCCTTACCTGTGGCGTGATCTGCTGCTGCATCCCTGCCCGCATGTTGATGCCCACCGGGGAACTGGCTGCAAACTGGTTGAGGATCGCTTGCCGGTTTTGATGGATCAGCGGGAGGGGAGGGGAAAAAAAAAAAAAAAAAAAGCCAAGGAGACCTTCAGAACTCTGATGCAGGAGCTTCTCACCCATCCGATCCCTTCCGATTGGGATGCGTGGGCTGCAGGCGGGACCGAGGGTCCTTCCGTCCCGCTGCCGTGGGATGTGGAGGGGGGGAAGAATTACCTGCTGCTGCCCCTGCAGCCGCTGCTGCAGCTGAAGTCGCAGCTGGTTGGGGGCCGTCGGGGGTCTGTTGAGCGTCTGCCGGGGTTGCATGGCCATGTTGGTCGGGAAGGCGCCGCGGGGCGGCGGTACCTGCACCGGCATGGGTCCGAAGGACGGCTTCTGCCTGACCATGCCGGGAAAGGCGCCGGGGAGGTTGGCGGTGGGAGAGGCGGAGGAGTAAGGCTGGGGATACATGCCGGGTTTCTGCTCCATCATGAGTGGTGGGGTGGCTTGTTGGGGCTGGAATCGCTCCGTCAGGGCTTCCAGCCCGCCGCCCTGGTGAAGGAAAAGGGAGGGAAAATATCACTGCCAAGCCCCACCGGTACCCGACGCCTCCCGGGAGAGCTCGGAGGGGACGGAGGACGTGCCTGGCACGGGGCAGCTCGCTCGTAACAACGCTGCTGCTTCTAACCCTCAATCCCGTGTGAGCGCCGTGCCGAGGAGGGCACCACACATCCGCTCCCCGGGGCTTAGCAAACCCTAGAGGGATGGAACTGGTTTCTTTTGGCTTGTTTGGGAGCAAAGACCAAGGCCAGGCTTTTCAGAAGGTGATGCTGCCTTCCTCTGCCTTCCTCTGCCTTCCTCCGCAGGGTTTGCTGGCACTGAGCTGCTCATCTGAGCTCCAAACAGCAGCACGCCTGGTTGGAGAGACCAGGCTCAGAAGATCGACTTGGAAATGGGAAATAGTTTGTGCTCCCTCTCCTATTTTTATGCAGCCTCAGAGGAAAGCTTGGCTGGAGGAAGAGGGGACAGCGTTTTTGGGTTCCCACCTGCCCCATGAGCACCTTGGACACAGGCCACCTCCAAGGACCTGAGCCATGGACCGTGGAGAAGCACGGCGATACTCCTGCACTGCCCATGGACACCCCATGCTAGGAACCCATGGGAGACGGGACCTTTTGCTCTGTAGTACAGCCATTCCTACACAAACGAGCCGTATCACCCCTGGGGGATGATCTCCACCCCAGCAAATCGTGGTAAGAAGATATTCTGCGCTGCTCTAGCTTGGCTCAGGCAGAGAAATCTGGAGTTTGAGCTATGAACCCATGGAAAAGTCACACCTTGGAGCCAGAATCCTTAATCCGAGTCCCACGGATTAAGAGGAGGCTGTGTTGAGAGAAACCACGTGCACCAACCACCCTCAAACCCCACTGCCTTTGGGATTTGATTAGATGGTGCCCCTCAAAGGACTGAGGCTTGAAGGCAGGGATGAGGGTATGGGAATGGTGGTGGGGAAAGACACACTGCTTAGGATCAATTAAAATGGTGGTGGGGAAAAATAAATTGAAGCTTAATTAAGATGGAGCTTCAAGGACTGGATACCAGGACTTAAACCAGCAGCCTACGATGGCCACAAACCACAGACCTGCTGAAATGAGGCTCTTTCCTCTCCCCAAACTACCCAGTTTCCAGCTGCCTCCTGGTTAAACTGGGTGCAGATATCTCCAGCACCTCATCCCACCGTGGCTATGGCAGCACGGAGAAACCGGTGGGTTTGGTGAAGTCAGAGTGAATCCCCAAACTCTGCGCCAGGGGATGTGAACCCCCACCTGCCCGTAACACAACCTGGAAGGGAGCTATCAACGACGTTTTCTTCCCCAAGATGCTTTTATGCTGACGTGTTGTTTCCCTAAAGATGTCTTTCAAGCAAATATTTCATGGAACTATTCAAAATATTTCTGAAGTTCAGCCGAAGCCATGGAAAAAGCCCAAGATTCCCATTAATGAAACGATCCCTGGATGGGAGCGAAGCTGGGTTGGGGTCCAAACATGAGATAATCCCCCAAGCCAGGTTGTTGTCACCAGGGGAAGCGCCGGATCGGCGTGGGGATGCTTGGCAGCGCTGGGCGCCAGCCGAGGGCATCTCAATCCAGCGGTGCGATGCTGCTGGAGCCCGTCCGGTGCAGGAAAGGGTTTCTGGGGAGCTCTGCCAGCTGAGTCTGCAAAACCCTTGTGAAAAGACGGAGCTGTTGCAGCTGCATCTTTGGCAAGAGCATCTCTAGGACGAAGGACCAGAGAAACTCAACTCCCTACCCCTAACTTGCAAGAAAGAAAAAGGCAGGGGGTGATTTTGGATGCGCAGCCTTGAGAAAAGGGAGGTGGCAGATGCTGACAGGTCCCCAAATGGCTCACGAGAAGAGAAGCCGTCCCGGTAGCGCAGCACAAGGCATCCCGGTGGGGCTGTGCCACCTCTGGGCTTAAACAATGCAGGATCAGGCCCAGAGCAGCCAGAGGGATTTGCTCTGAGAAGCTTCTTTCTGAAGGGCATCCCATTTATTAAAAGGCTTTCGATTCTGTTCCTCGTTTTGGAAAAAAGCACACGTGCAAACGCTCTGGAGCACAGAAAAAGAAACCACTCAAAGACAGATCCCAAGCTATCCGTCTCATTTTCCCGATCCCTCGCTAGCTCCCCCGCAGCCGGCTTTCTCCCCCTGCCATTCCCCTTTATTTATGAAACCCAGGACCCTTCCGAGGCATCTGCCTCCACGGATATCTGCAACCAGGGAGTCTGCCAGAGCTCAGCTGCAGAAACCAGGGCCCCGGCGCTATCCGGGTAAGGCAGCACCGTTAAAAACAAACCTCTTCTTCTTTTTTTTTTTTTTTCCCCTGCGGTTCACCCCGAGACAGAAGGGCAGCTGCACTGTAAGCCAATCTTGATAGTAAGGGCTGCACGGTTTCATACCAGCGAGGCCATTAGATATATTATTAGGCAGCGCAACCCGGGCTCAGGAATCCCAGGCTGTGGGATTCCAGCTGGAAGGCTCCCCCGTGCCCTAATCCCCTCCGGTAAGGTGGGGAAGCGGGACAGCCCGCCAGCTCTCCCTGTTACATGAGCCGCCCGGGGCCGAAACCGCTCGGCCGCCTCTTTGCCAGGCTGCCGGTTCTCATGGGGGATCGCGTTTGAAAAGCGGAGAAGCGAGATATTGTATTTCACGGGGCTGTTTTCCAGCTTTTTTGGCGGGGGGGGGAGAGAACGGCGCGGTGTTAAGTATCGTCTCTGAATCTGATGCGCTCGTGTGTTCCCACTCACATCTGGCCTCCCGTTACCACCAGATGTTGGAAATCCTCCTCCACGCTCACGTCAAGCCTCAGCATCTGGCCCCGTTTGTGACCTCCGACAAGTCCCATGAGTGATTCTCTCTTTTACCTGGACCAGTTTGTCAATCCCAAGAGCTCGATCCAGCTCGGCCAGCTCCGTCTCGTCTTTGCCGCTGAGGAAGGAGACGAGCTGCTCGAGCAGGGCTTTCTCGTCGTTCCGCCCCTCCGGCGTGGTGGGAGGACACAGGAGCTCGTCCAGCTGCGAGGTGATGCACTGGCTGCGGAGAGAAGAAGTCAAGAGGAGGCACGTTAAGGTTTATGAAGCAGGGAGGAGGCTGAGCTGGAAGATGCTCGAGCAACACAAAGCCCCTGCAGCCACGGGGACTCGCTCCCACCCCGCTGCATCACGCAAACCCCACGGGACGCAGCCCCGTCCCCCAGCTCCGACACCGGCTGAGCCCGCTCAAGCTCCAACCTCGTGCCGAAACCTGCTTGTAAGGATGAACCTCTCCATGAAACGAAGCCCGGACAGCGTTTTGGTGGGGTCTGGGGAGAAAATGTTGGTGCTTTTGCAGGCTTTGCTCCCGCAGGCGTTACGGGCAGGACAGCGGGAGGCAGAGCAAGACTTCTGCCGGCGTGAAAGCGGGGCGGCTTGGATGGAGCCGGAGCAGCTGGAAGCAAAGCAGCTGAAGGCAAAGGGGAACCTTTGAGCTGCAAAAATAAGATTTCTGCAAAGCTCGCTCGATATTCTTTGGGAATAAGATTAATATGTAATGAGAGACATTCCAATGACGTGACTAATTGGAGTCAATCGGATTTGCTGGGTCTGACACGATGAAGAGAGCCGTGGCACATCACGCTCGCAGAGAGGCACAAAGGCGAGGGCTCGAACATGCCAGCAGTTCCCAAGCAGCAGACATGTTTATCCTTTTAGCTCCAGATGAGGACCAGATGTACAGTAAGGAACTGAAGCCAATCCGACCGAAACCGCTGCAGCCAACACATGCAGCCTAATCCAGGGAAAAGAAATACTCAGCGTTGGGATTTCTTAAATTGCAGAGGGGGAAGCGGGGAGACAGAGGTGAAAAGCAGGGCTCGTTTCACTCCACAGCCGAGGTCCCTGCTACCTGCTGCTTGTAGCAAACCCTGGTTTTCAGTGCCAAGGCCAAAGGACAAAGTTTACTGCGCAGACATCGTTCTTGCAGAGGCAGGGGAGGACAGGCTGCTTCTCCGCGTTAACAGGCAGCTAGAGGAGAAATTCAGGTTGGCACGTCTCTTCCGCCCATGCGGGACCTCTGCGTGGTTGGCAAAAGTTGGTTTATAACGCGATCATGGGGACAATACGACCTTTATGTAGCAAATAAAGCTCCAGCGCGTCCTGCTTTGCAGCCCAATCCAGCTCGCAGAGCCTTCCCCCCTTCCTCCGCTCCTCCAGCACCATGTCGTGGTGGGGTTCAGACGAGTCTCTGGGCAGGTAACAGGGGGTGAAGGAGATCCTGGACCCCATGCATCATGTCCCCAGTTTTCTCTCCAAAGGTTTTCTATCCGCCGCAACCTTCAGGCTTTTTTTAAGGCGAAATCTCTGATTCTGCATGCGGTGAGGAGAGGAAGTTCAGCTGCTTGCAGAGATGGTGTCAAATGCTGTTTGAGGTCCCGTAAAATGTCTCCCTGGGCTGGCCTCCAAGCGCTGCTCTGAAAGGGTGCAGGTCTCCGACCCGCACAGATGTCCTAGAAACCTCAGGCATCTCCCGTGGCGCTGGGTGCCAGCGTTGAGGCAACCGCATCGGGCCCCGGGTGGCACGTTTGACCTTGGGGGATTTAGAGGAACATACGCGAGAACAGCGACCTGGACTTGGTTCAAGAAGCTTTGGACCTGGCCCAAGGTGTCCTTCTTCTGCAGAGGACACTAGAGCACTTGGGACGCGAGCGAGGGGATGTTGTAGTCATCCCACTTTATTGAGAGGCAAAGGCATGGGAGGCTTTGGGGAGCGGGAGAGTTTAAAAAGGAAGCTCCTGTTCCTCAGGAGACTCGGTGCTGGGAGATCTGGACACCACCAGCTCCAGCTAACATGAACCTCCCAGCTGGGAAACCTTTAGGACCCCCAAAGCAAGGTTTGATCTTAGCTAAAATATTATTTCTCGGTCCCGTAATATCTGTAGTCCAAAGGTTCTGGCTGCTTGCTCCGGCTGCGGTCTCTGCTGCGTGGACAGGCAGCCGCTGGGACCATGGGCATCTCCCACCATGAGCGTGTCCTCTCCAGCTGGAGAACATCTGCAGGTCTCGAGGACCAAAACCCGGAGGCTTTTCCCCAGCAGAATCTCTTCTCTCGGCTGCAGCGGAAGCAGGGTTTTGCAGCTGGTCACCACGCTGGTAGATGGAAGTGGCTGGACCCCACCAAGACGCTGCCAAGGCAGGTTTCACCTCTGGAGCTCCATCAGACCTCAGCAACCAGAGGGAACTGTGCTGGGAACCAGCTTCTTCCACCGTTGCCTCTGCCCACCGATCCGACCTTGTCTCCCGGCGCAGGGCTTTGCCCTGAAAACCACCCGAGGTGTTTTTCCCACCTGAGGGACTCGCGGGATGCTGCTGCCAAACCTTTCCCTCCTCGGTACCTGCGCAGGTCCCAAGCCTTCCACGTCAACCTGGGTCCTCGCTCAGTAATCCTGCTGCAAAGGGTGAGCCAGAAGAAAATCCAGTTCCCTCCCTCCCAGCTGCGCTGGCTGGGGAGACAAAACCGCCCACAGCCAGGCTGACTCAGGGCTTGGAGCACAAGGCTGCTGAGTAAGGTAAGGTCATTTTTGCCCCAAAAGCAGCATTTTAAGGAACTTTCATAGCTTAAAACACAGATTGATTTCTCTAGCAGCTCTGCCCTCTCCCAGGTGTGCCCCGCGGATCTCATCCCAACAAAATAATGGGACCAGCAAGGCTTAAAAGGAAAGTTACCTCCTTGCGGCAAGGGCTCGGGCCGATGTAATTGCTCAATTAAACAGGGATTTGGTTTATCTCCCAGCTCTTTCGAGCACCAAGAGGCTAAGTCTTTCCAGCAGAAGATCCAGTTGCAGCAGTGGAGACCACTCAGGCAACTCTATTCTTGGGCTGAGCGAAGAGCTTTTAGAAATTAATCCAAATTTAGCCCCGAGAAAAAGACGTTTGGCCACTGTCTTGCTCAAACACAACTCTTACATGTGTCGTCTTCATGACTGGGAAACAGAGACTGTGCTCCTCTGCTAACGGCTTTAATTACTACAGGAATTTCTGCCTCTCCGCGAAGCAGGGCTGGGCTTTGGCAGGAGGATCCACGCAGAGCTCATCGGTGCTGGCTCTTAAACCAGGTACTGAAGCCCTCCCTGGGCCCGGGGGAGGATTCACCTCCCGTCCACATCAAATCCATCTCCGCGAGCACTGCTGCCAGCGCCGCTGCCTCGGCCAGGACTTTGGGGTGCCCCTTGCTTGGCAGGGCATTGACCGCTGAGCTCCGTTAGCGGGGCTCGCCTGCGGACCCTTCTGACCTCCCGTCCCAAAATATCTGCCCTCCGGTCTCCTCCAACCCGTTTATAACCAAGGCGTGACGTCGTACGTCGGGCAGGTGATGACCCCTTGGTTGCTCCATGGGGCACAGACCCAAAAAAGGTGGTTAGAAGACAGCGGGGGGGTGTGTGTGTGTGTGTGTTATTTGACCCTGGGTTAGAGCTGTAATAATTTCAGCTGAAGCCAAGCACACGGAGACTGCAAAGAGCTGCGATCACGTGAAAACGCAAAACTGTCCCGGAGTGCCCAGATCCCACCACTGCCCTTGGCGAGAAGGGATGCTGGAGAGCACCAACCCAAACATTGGCTGCAGCACTGGCAAGGGACGGTGAGGACTTGCAGCATCTTTGGCTCTGCCACGGATATACGGGATCATTCAGATCCAGACATAGCCTGGATCTCTTCCCCCAACCCACCTTCCTGGTCTACTCGCCCTCTTGTCCCCAGAGAGATTAACAGACGTCATCTCTCGCGTCGTAGCGCCCTACGCAGCCCAGGTCCCGGCGCTTTATGGTACCAGCAGCTACCCCAGCCTGCACTTGCCGTGTTTCCAGGCAGGCGGCAAAGCAAGGACACGTCTCTTTGACCCAGGTCGCTATTTCCAGGACATCCTGATGTTGTCCTGGGAGAGGTCGGGAACCTGCCAGCCCCGCAGTACTTACTCTTCAGGTTTATTCAGCGCGCCTCGATTCATGGCTGCCATGCTGTTATCCGTCCAGGGGATCTGCTCCCCCATTCCCGGCTGTCCAAACTGGTGATCCGGCACCCCCATCTCCAGCTCAGGCATTCCTGGGGGGAAAAAGCAGGATGGGGGGAGGAAAGGTTAGTGCGTGGGCAGGACTCGGGTGCTGCCGTGGGGACCTGGCAAACTTGGAGCAAGTGGATGCCTACGGTGTCCTAAAACGTCGTCAAGATTCACCAGTTACGGCTCTTTTCAACCCAAAGTTACAGGTATCAAGCCTGGTTTCCTAACCATTAACTATAAGCAGGAAATTTTGGGTGAAAATCCAGGGAGATACTGCACACACAGCAGATACATATGACCCCGTGGATGCAGTATGTGCAAATGCTATTCAAACGTTTCCCTTTTCAGCACATTTCTAGCAAGATTTTCAAAATTTAGTCAAGGTAGAGGGTTTCTTCTTGAAGGCAAATTGTTACTACCGAAGATTTTTAGCTGAAAAAATAGCCCACACCCATCAGCATCTTCTGCCTCTCTTCTGGAGAAAAGTTAATTTGCACAGGGAAAGGAGCCAACGCAATTAAATTAAGTTGTGGCAGAACTTGGAGCCCAAGCCCAGGACAGAGAGATTTATGAGGCGGGAGACTTTCCATCAGCCCATTCGAAACAGGAATTGGGATTGAAGATCAAACAGCACCTCAGCTGAACCAGGGAGATGGAAACCGGAGGGGTAAGCACATTTTGGGCCAGGGTGGCATCTCTGCCGCATCGGGATGCGCTAGCGCTGGCCGCCCCTCCGCCAAACCCCCGAGTTTCTAAGAGAAATGCTGATGAAGGCGGTTGCTAATAAGAGCCCTAAGGGGAAGGAGGGGAAGAGAGGTCCGGCTCGGGGATGCTCAGCATCCCAGGGCATCTACCGGCACCGTGACTCCTGCTGAGAACTCCTCTATTTCTCCAAATTTCTTAAAAACAAAAANTTTAAGGTTGCTTGGCTACAGGCGGATCCCGGCGGTGCCAACGGCAGCCGCGGCAGCTCCAGCCAGACCGGGGAGGTTCGTGACACAGTCGTGATGGAGCCCATCCCCAATCCTTCCTTGACTCGCCCAAAAACTGTCCCCAGGCTCATTGATGCTGAAGGTCACAGATTTTCCCGAGCAGAACATCATCGTGGGGTGGGGGTGACCCTCCTTGAGGCAGCCAAACCTGGCCGTGGCTTAACCGGTATCAGGGCAGGATGTAAAATGATCCTAATAATATTACAGAGCTACAACCGCTGCGAGGACACAAAGCGCAGGGCTGATTGCTGCCTCCCCTCCTGGAGGGGGCTTGGAGCAGGATGACAGCTCTGGCCTGACGCTCTCCTTCTCAAGAGGAGCTGCCCAAAGCCAGAGCTTCACCTGATTCAGAGGGACCGGTTGCGCGCAGGGCTACCCGGAGTTGCACCGAGTACCGGCCACGAGCATCCTGCATCCGTGGGCTGGTGGGGAGCGTGGCAGTGCCACCGCACGAGCGGGGCCGGAGGCGTGCTCGGAGGCGACCGGTGTGCGGGCTGCAGGGCTGATGCTCCCCTGGAGCCTGGCCACCATCAGAGGGGGGACAGTGGATGAATCCAGCAGCTCTTCTAGTCCCACGCTACCGTCGTGAGAAGACGAGATCTGGGTTATTTGCT
This sequence comes from Aramus guarauna, assembly GCA_013400195.1. Taxonomy (NCBI): domain Eukaryota; kingdom Metazoa; phylum Chordata; class Aves; order Gruiformes; family Aramidae; genus Aramus; species Aramus guarauna. Next base: position 141,183 of record VXBL01009300.1, read on the forward strand.
TTCCGTACGGGCAGTCAAACCATCGTACAGCCCCGGTGCACGGCGGCAAGCCAGGTGCCTCTTCCAGATCACCTTTAGCATCGCCTGATGCATTGAGGGAAGCGGAGAAGGGCAGAAGCAGCATCCACGACTCTCCGGAGCTCAGACTGCCGAAACGGCTCGTGGTGAGGTCTGCGGCGTTTTGCCGTTAGCGATTTCAGCGGGGTGAGGTGAGACTGTTGCTTCTGCAGCTTTTCTCCCAACACACCGGCCACGCTCCGGGTCTCATGGAAATTAAACCTCAAGCAGTGCCAGGGGAACCCGAGTCACCATCACCACTTGGGCGAGGGGATGCAGCTCCCTCCGCCTGCCTCCCCGGGAACCGGGACGGACAGAAAGGTCTTTCTTTTGTCTGAAACTATACCGACGCGAAAAGAGAGAAAAGAATAAGCACAGCGTGGAAGGTCGCTGCTTGTGAAAAGCTGCTGGTGCTCAGGGATGCTCGAGCTCCACCCCGCAACGCCTTTTCTCCCGTGGGATTCCCTGGAAAGCCTTAGCGTAACCTGGAAAAGGTGGAGAGGAGCCGCTGCCCGTGGCTGTACGTACCTGTGTCGGGTGGGAAGGGGTTTGGTGCGGTCACTGCGCCCCTGCCCTGCTGGGACGGCCCGCGGGCGTGCGGGCTGCTGCCGTTGCTCGTGGGACAAGGAACCGGCCTCAGCTGCGCTGGCTCCAGGGGGTCGCAGAACTCAAACGGGGTCCGACCAGGCTGCACGCCCTGCCCGCTGGTCATCGCTAAAGATTTGGTAAATCATACATTTAAAAAAACAAAAAAGAAGCACAAGTCAGAGCTCTCCCCACGACTCGTTGCAAGATCACCGCCGCTCGACAGATTCCTCGCCCTGCCAGGAAGGGAGCCGGCGTCGGGAAGTTTGGAGGGCAAGAAGGGGGTCGTGGTGGGCCGTCACCTCGCCTAAAGCTGAAAGCTTGGTCCCACGTGCAGCTCGGTCACCCGAGGGAAGCAGGGAAGCACCCCCAGGATCACAAGCAAGAGGTGATGGTGACAACAGCCCCTCCTGGCGGCACCGCAGCTCCTGCGGACCCAGGAGTCGGGCTGGCACCCGAAAACCTGGAGCTTAAAATAATCATCTGGGCATAAAAATTAAAAATAATCAGCTGGATGGAAGACAGGCAGGGAGGTTGCATCCACGTAACGTCTCGATTTTGGAAGCCTGCTGAAAGGAGGGTGTCAGCACCGGCGTGAGTTACAGGAGCTGAGGCGCAGCTCCCTCGCTCGACGCGGCCGCACCGGCCGGGCTCTGCTCCCTCCCGGGGTGACCCCAGCACCGGAGCTGTGGGCACCCCCCCCCTTTCCCCGGCTTTACGCCTGTGCGGCTCTCATCCGTTGGCAACCCCTGTCCCGGCCAGCAGCACCTCTAAACCCTCGGGGGGACCATCTTAGGGGTGCATCGCTGCCGCCCCGCCGGAGTTAAACCCGGCGGCCGCAGCTTCGGCGAGGCTGCTGGTGCATCTCCTCGGCGGCGACTGCTATTTCAAGACGCCGTAACCCGGGAGGGCAGCGCTTGGCATTTCGCAGCCCCTGCCGCAACCGCGCTCCCCCTCCTCCCCGCCCTAACTCGGACGCAGGATTCCCTTTCTTCCGAAGGCAGCAAGCCCCGCTCTTCAGTTATGGCGGAGCATTCGGAGCGTCCCCGCTGCTGAAGGTACCAACCGTCTCTGGGACGAGAGGGTCCTCGGCAAAGAACTGCTCGGCTCGAGCGGTGAGCTTAGCGATGGATTCGGCTCGGAGGTGATGGGCGAGCCGGTCCACGGCTACGGGGCTGACAGCTCCTTGTCCCTTCCAGACTTTTCCCCGACGGAGGGGACGCGCAGCACGGCTCCCCGATGCCTCCGGGCTCGAGGCGGCCATCGCTCCTCACCCTCCTGCGTCCGTCTCTGACGCCCTGCCCTGTACATCTTCTGTTGGCCGATACTCCGGTGTGTCAGACCCGACTCTTCCCCCGTGAGTTAGCGCAGGCAGGGCGACGTTTCGGCCCACAGCGCTTCGCTCCAGACCCCGCCTGCGCCTCACAGAGGGGTTTTTGGGGGGGGTTAGAGACCTGCAAGCCATTGCCCAGCCGCTGGGCTCCCAGCTCCCCACTTCACGGCACGGTTTTGGCCGTGCTCACATCAGCCCCTTGCTTTTCCTTCTGCTGCGATGCCTCTACCCTTTTAAAGCCTCCGCTTCTGCAGTCCGAGTCCTCCCAAAATATCCCAGCCCTGCCTGCCAGAGCCACCTCACGGGCTTCTCGCTGGGCTGGGACCCAAAACCTCCTCATCTCCGTGAGATGAATAAGTAACAGGATGATTATCTCTCCCTGGGTAGGCTGGGGACCGGCAGCTAACTGGTTTATACTGGGCCCTGTCCTGCTGTTTCCTCTTCCTTCCTCTGAAAGCTGCACTTCACCATTCAAAAGACAGCGCGATTTGCAGCAGCAGCAGCGATACGGAGGATGCGACGGATAATTATATCCATGAAAAATCAAGCGTGGGATGGGAAAAGCCCCACAGGGCCGGGACCGGCTCCGGCACGCTGTCCCGGGGATGCCGTGGTACGGAACGGGCCAGGCGAGCATCCCTCGCGCCGCAGGGCGCGGGGCTGGCACGGGGACATCCAGCACGGCAAGCGCACGGCGTGGGCTCTGACCGAGCACGCCGCGATGGCCGGAGCCCCCGGGTGCGGTTATTTGGGCAAATTTCTGCTGCAGTGGGTAAAAGCTTGCGTTCCCCGCGGCGGGCGCGGGCGGTTTGCTGGGAATAGCTGGGACTCTGTTACTGCCCGGCCCTGAGGAGCCCCCGCTTGAGCCTCCGGCCCCGGGGACCACAAACGCTTCTGCCACGTAACTCCCTGAATTTATTATTTGCCTGCAGGCTCCCTCAGGAGAGAAACCCGAATTTTTTCTTTGGTAAAACTGCTCACTTTGGAGAAATACCAGGTTGGTTTTTTTTGTTGTTGTTGTTTTGGTGCCTCGAAAAAGGTCCTGATGCTACACCTGAGCCTATTGAGCCTCAAAGCCCTGTCTGGAAGAGACAGCTCTGCTTTGAAACCTCAAACACCTCCGGCTGAGCCTGCCTGCTTCCTTGTGACCGCACACGCGTCTCGCAGGGACCGGATCCTGTCCTCTGACATCACAGCTCACAGGGGACCGTGGGGCTCACAGCCTTGCACCAGCCTGCAAAGCCCGGGTCCCCCAGAACACCACCGGATCCAGGCTGGTGGTACCCCAGGAGAGCCGGCGATGGAGGAGACCCTCCCCTCCCCTCCCCACCACCCCGGCGTTCCCCAGGGACGGACACGTACGGTTGAGTCCCGCGGGGGCTCTGGCAGCGGTGCTGGGCTGCAGGGGGGCTGCCAGCATCTCCGGTTTGACGGCGACGCCGGCCACGCCGCTCTCGCTTCTCTCCGGTCCGCACAAGCCGGGCAGCTGAGCCGCCTTCTCCAGCGAGGGCAGGAGCTGGTCCAGCTGCTCCAGTTCGGCAGCAAACTAAGGAAGGAGAAAAAAAAATTAAAAATAAAAATAAAAATAAAAAAATCACAGGTGGGTGATCGAGCCCAACGCACAACATCAGCGAGACCGAGCGCAGCTTTCGCCTGCACGCAGCCCCCTCCTCAACGCCGCTCCCCCCCCCTCCGCTTGCCGAAACACCGACCATCTCACAGAGCTGGAGACCCGCGTCCCTCTGCCCGGCCAGACGCAGACCCTGCGGGGACCAGGACTGTCCCCCGCCGCACACGGGTCCCCACCCCGGAGCCTGGTCCTCAGTGCCAACTTTGAGATGGTTGCGCGCTGCAATTAGCATAATTATTAATGGTATATACAGCCTCCAGCTATTAAAAGGGGAGCTAATTTGCTTTATTAATATACATATGCTTATGCCCAAATTTTAATAATAAAAAAAATGGTCTGTGCTAAGAAACAGAAGTGACTTTTTGGAACAAGTGTCCAAAGCTGACGCCGGCCTCGGGCACGTAATTACCCTCAGCGGGGCAGTAAAATATCAGTCGGCTTTTCCTGCCTTCGCCAGCGCGAAGAGTGGAAGAGGAGACGTTTAGCCCGGGGACTCAGCTAAACGGGAAAGTTACAGGGAAAGGGATTTGCAGCAGTGGCTGTAAGTGCGGCGCTGGAAAGCAGCAGGTTGGGATTAAAGGGGCTGAGATAAATGAGCTTTGGGTAAAAAGAAAAACTATCTCGAGGGAAACCGAATGCTTGAAAATCTCAGGATACACACCGCTTCCAGAAGAGCCCCCCGCTCGGCGCGAGGGAAAGCCTGGCCATTAACACGGGGTAATTAATAGACAACTTGATAGCACTAGGGAGAATCTTTGCATTTGAGCGAGGGAATGATGCTCCGGTGCGGAGAAGATGGAGGAATTTGGCAGGAATTGGGTTCCTGGCTTCGACCGGCCGAGACACGAGGCTGCAGCCGCCAGCCCCTGGGATGCCTCGGCACTGCCCCGGCTGACGGAGCAGCATCAAGGACCTCTCACCAAGGTGACGGCTTCGTCCCTTGCCAGAAGAAATCATGGGAAGTTTCTCCTTAAATCCTAGCCGGAAATATTTCGTATCTCAGCTAAAATCCTCCAAACCGGTGGCAATCGCAATCGCCACCGCTGCAGCTTCCAGCTTCAATCAGGAGGACAAAGCCCTCGGGAAGCTCCACCTTGGGATGGACCCTCTGACGACGGCGGCTCCATTGAAACCACAAGCTCGGTCCAGCAGCTGAGACCCGAGAGACCCCGCTCACGCTCCCCGCCGTGGCAGAGATTTCCTTCTTGACCTTCACCGCGCTTTTTTCCCCCTTCCCGACATTCTCACGGGTAAACGGATTGGTATTTTTTATATCCATGACAGGGCACGCGCTTGTTTTTCCTTTACAGCGGCATTTCATGAATTAAATGATGTTTAGACGACGCTGATGATGATAAGTGCACCACGAGCGGCAGGCATCAATAGTACAATTTATAATGGACAAACCAGTCGTCTTCTTTTCCCCGGTACCCTTTCCATCAAACCCTAACCCGAGCTCAGAGAAGCAGAATATCCTCCCAAACCCAGGCTCACAGAGAGAATTAAACGCAGCAAATTCAACTCCTGCAGCACGTCTCAACTCTTGCAAATAATGTCATTTCTCGACCAAGCGGAATTTCTTTAAAGCTCAAGTTCACGAAACAGAACTGAAGCAAATGGGAAGCAAAACGGACGGAGGTGGCTGAATATTTCTGAACAGCTTCTTTTTCCTCAAACCTCTGGCTCCCAACAGAAACCAGGTTCCAAAACCAGAGCCAGCCAAAAGGCAAAGCAAAGGACACCATCTCATCTCTGCCCTGCACCCCTCACAGGATGCCCCACGCCTGAAATCAGCTTGGCGAGAAGGTCAGAGATGCTTCCAGGTGGTACCCACCCAGCAAACCTTCATCCCTGGCTGGACCTTCATGTGAGGCGGAGGACCTTCTCCTTTCAAGCCACTTGGGCAATGAAATACACGCACAAATTAAATAAGCCCACGATTTTATTGCAAGCTTCAGATCATTTGAATTTCCTACGGAGCTCTGGTTCCTGGAGGCAGCTATTTCCATATGCATCCCTGGCTCTCTGTCATCACTCCTCTTTTTTTTCCTTCTTTTCAAGAAAAGGATTCTACCCTGCTTGCAAAAAACAAGCTGAAATGTAGCTTCAGACCAAAAAGCGAACGAAAAAAGAAGGTAAAACTTTATTTTTTGTGGAATCACGGAATGGTTTGAGTTGGAAAGGACCTTTGAAGATGCCATGGGCAGGGAGACCCTCCACTAGGCCAGCTCGGTCAGAGCCCCATCCAACCTGGCCTTGAACACTGCCAGGGATGGGGCATCCATGACTTCTCACAGATTCACACAGAATCCAGGCTGGTGGGGGTTGGAAGGGGCCTCTGGAGATCATCTAGTCCAACCCCCTGCTAGAGCAGGATCACCCCCAGCAGGTCACACAGGATCGTGTCCAGGCGGGTTCTGAATCTCTCCAGAGAAGGAGACTCCACAACCTCTCTGGGCAGCCTGTCCCAGGGCTCGGTCACCCGCAGAGGGAAGAAGTTTTTCCTCATGTTCAGGTGGAACTTCCCGTGTTCCAGTTTGTGCCCGTTGCCCCTTGTCCTGTCACTGGGCACCACTCAGAAGAGTCTGGCCCCATCCTCTAGACACCCACCCTTTAGATATTGGTCAGTGTTGATCAGATCCCCTCTCAGGCTTCTCTTCTCCAGGCTCACCAGCCCCAGCTCTCTCAGCCTTTCCTCATACCAGAGATGCTCCAGGCCCCTCCTCATCCTCACAGCCCTCCCCTGGACTCTCCCCAGTAGTTCCCAGTCTGTCTGGAACTGGGGAGCCCAGCACAGGACACAGAACTCCAGATGTGGCCTCACCAGGGCAGAGCAGAGGGGCAGGAGAACCTCCCTCGACCTGCCGGCCACGCTCTTCTCCATGCACCCCAGGACACCGTTGGCCTTCTTGGCCACGAGGACACACTGCTGGTCATGGAGAGCTTGTTGTCCACCAGGACTCCCAGGCCCTTCTCCGCAGCGCTGCTTCCCAGCAGGTCACCCCCACCCTGTCCTGGTGCTGGGGTTATTCCTCCCTGGGTGCAGGACCCTACACTTGCCCGTGTTGAATTTCACTGGGTTCCTCTCCGCCCAACTCTCCAGCCCGTCCAGGTCTCGCTGAATGGCAGCGCAGCCTCCTGCTGTGTTGGCCTCTCCTCCCAGCTGGGTATCACCAGCAGATCTGGACTCCTCCTCCACGCGTGTGGAGCCTCCCAGGTGCAGGCAGCGGTGCCCAGCATCCTGCTCACGGGCAGATTTAAGACAAGGGGACCTGAAGGAGTTTCCTCTTCACCTAGCTGAAGTTCAGCTCATGCCTTGAAGCACGAGGATGAAGAGCCCTTCCAAAACCTTGCTTATTCTTGTCATTTTTTTTCAACTCTCACAATTCCTATTAGCTCTTTCTCAAGCTCTACTCAAATATTTTTTGTTCTCACCCCACAAACAAGTGGCTTTGAGCAAAATCCAGGAAGGCAAGAATTCCTTCAAGGCTGAAGGCAAGCTGCAGATTGTGCCCCACAATTAATATTGCTCCTAATTGACATTTCAATTCTTAAAATAATCACACATGAAAACAAAAATCTAGCAAGAGCTAGATTTTATTTCAAATGGCAGCTCCCCCTCCCCACGCCTCACCAAAGCAGCTTATAACAGAAAACACATGGAAATGAAACTCTGTGCTTCGCTGCTGAGCAGTGAAGGGTTGTTCACTCCTCAGAAAATCCATTTTAAGACTCCGCAAACCCTCTCCAGCCTCTTTTATTAACTCTTTGGAAGCACTCGGTACGGTCCGACGTGTAATCCTGACGCTCTCCAGCTGCCTGGGGAGGGATACTTGGAACCGAAAAGCCACGAAGGAGCCTAAAAATGCTCTGCTGCTTCCAACAGCGCAGGAGAGGGGCTTATAAACACATCCAGGCTCGAGTCCCCCGAGCTCTGTGCGCCTGTTTGGGAGCAGAGCACAATTAGCTAGCGCAGCCTCGTGTAATTAATAGGGCTCTCTGCCCTCTCGGAAGGATGGTCCACCTGGAACCATCACTGACGGCCAGCAAAGAGCCCGCCCGCATCCCCGGCCGGCGAGCGAATCCTGCACGCCGACGTCTGGGAGAGCAGGCGAGCAAAGCTCTTCCTATGTCCCGGCATTCTGCCTAATTTTGGCTACAGCCGTGCTGCCCGCCGTGCTCCCAGCTTCGTGAAAACAGGTTGGGGCGGCTCCATCCAAGAGCTCGCGCATCTCCCGGCAGGATGCCGTGCCTTCCACCGGCGCATCGCGGTGGGTATCCGGCTCGAGGGCAGGTTCGCTGCCCACCGGCAAGCTCCCGTGTGCCTCCCGAAAGAAGCACGTCTTGATTTGGGTCTTCCTCATCCAGAGACGCGTGAATCTAGATGACGGATCTCAAATGGGAGATGACGGGGGAGGACGTACCGTCCAGCGAGGCGATGACACCAAGAAAGTACATTATAGAAAGAGATAAGGAGTTCGATTCCCACTCGCCTACAGGATAACCGACCGCGACTTCCAAGCCAACTGTGCCCTTAACCTTATTAAGAGACTTATTGTGCGTCTGTCAGTCGAGGCTCTCCGAGCGCTCTGTTACTCGTCCCGTATCTCCAAAAGCCGGCGGCCTTTTTTTTTTTGCCGCAGTCAGTAAGCAGGCGATCAGCCCCTCTCTTCATGTCAGCCGCTCTCTTCTCTTTGCTTAAAAAGGATTAAGCAGCCTTATCCGTGTTGCCATCTCCCCTGGCTTTCAAAAATAAGAAATCTCTTCTATTCATAGCTGCGTGTAATGAATATTTATACACCCAAATCTCTATTGCAGAGATCTGTCACTGGATTATTCCATTTAATAATACTTTCCGGATAACTAAAAGGCCCGTATAATTGCTAATCTCAGCCAACAAGAGAGCAAGGGATTGAAAATTCCCTGGGACACGAGCCCTGAATGTGCCCAGAGATGCAGAATTAAGAACCTTTTTGCATGGCAACATGCACGTGGTCTTCTCCTCGCTCAAACCCACCACCTGCGGTGATGTGCCAGGTTTCTTTCTTATTTTTATACACCCCGGTAAAGTTTCTCCCTTCCCTTCCCACCATTGCCTTGAAGGTCTGAGCTGCCAAAATGTGAAGCGTCTGGACAAAAAGGGACAGCCCTGGTGGCATCAGCGCTGGAGAAGGTGACATCAGTGATGGAGAAGGTGGCACCAGCACTGCAGAAGGTGGCATAAGCACTGGAGAAGGTGGCACCAGTGCCAGAGCAGGTGGCACCAGCGCTGGAGAAGGTGGCACCAGCACAGAAGGTTGCTGCAGCCACAGGACGTCTCCCCACCCTTCTCCCAGCCCCACCACCTTGCTGTGGAGGGAGAATGCCGGCAAGTTTGGGGGAAACTGCCGCCAAAACAGGACTTATCCAGAGCATCCCACCAACACAGGACATGGATGGGTCAACTCACCTGGCCCTGCGTCTCCAGCTTGACCTCCTCCGCGGCAGGAGGTTTGGCTAGCGGCACCGGGGCCGTGTTACAGGGCTCCATCTGCTCCGTCTTCTCCACCTTCACCTTCACATCATCCAGGCTCAGCGCCGGAGCTGCAGCAAGCTCCTTCTCATCCTTGTCCAGCAGATAGCGCAGGAGTTGGTGATCCTTGACATCTTTTTTCTTCAGCGCGTCCGGCTCCAGTTTGATGTCCGGGTTGCCCGGCAGCTGGCTCTGAGCCGTGGGGGTGGTGGCGGGGTTCGGGGCGCTCTCCTTCTTCTCGTGCTCCATGGCCAGGGTGGTAATGTCGGAAGGGCTGCCCTCCTGAAGGAGTCTGTGCAAGATCTTGTGCCGCTCGGTCAGCGAGCTGTGGGAGGAAGGGCAGGTGCTGCTGGGAGGGTTGCCGGAGGCCAAGGTGCCAGCGGTGCCCGCGCAGGCTAACGAATCTTTGCAGCTCGTATCCGCGTCGGCGTGTCGAAGCTGCTGCTCCGCCGTGGTGGCCAGGAGCTGGACCAGCTTGTGGCTGGTGGCTTGGGTGCACTTGGTGTCCCCTTCCGAGAGCCTGTCGCCAGCGTGAAGCATGCCCGAGTCCAGCGGTTTGCCGTCCCCCGAACCGCCGTCCGACTGGATCATCTCGCTCAGGATGGAGGCGATCTCTTTGCTGTCCTTCGACTCGGCTTTCATGGGTTGCATGGCGAGGCGGCCGGGCGAGCTCTGGGAGCTGAGCTGTCTCAACACGGGCGGTGGCGTGGAGTAGCCCACCGGCGTGCTGGGACCTTCGGTCAGCCCCTGCATAGAGTTTATGGGGGCGTTGGGAAAGGGTCTGGTGCCGGCGGTGCCGCCGCCGCCGCCCCCGCCGCCGCTGTTGGCCATGCCCACGGGGGAGTGCATGGTGGGCATGGTGGGTGAGAAGGGATTGCTGGGCACTCTGGGCCTGGGCACCAGCCCTGGGCTGACCCGGTGCCTCGGAGACATGAACTGTGGTGGGGTAATCCCTGGACTATTCATGGGGGAGCTATTGAGGTTCAAAGTGTGGTTACTGTTCTGGGGACCGGCTTGTCCCTGGCTTAAGGCAACGTTGGCTCCAATCTGGTTCCCAGGTGAACATCCAAAGCTGGTTTGGCTGGTGCTGGAGTTGTTGTTGTGGAGGCCGGCGCCTGGCTGCTGGTTCACGGTGGTGGCCAACATGCTGCCGTTGGAGGGAGGGATGGAGGGTGGCAGGGCCATGCCTTGCCCCGGGGAGATGCTGGGGTTCAGCGAGGGGCTGACGCGGGGAAGGGACATCGCCGAGTTAGTGTTCTCCTGGGGTGAGAGCATGCCGTGATCCCTGCGGGAGACAAAAAGGAGACGAAAAGTCACAAGAGGCCCGTCCATGCCGCAGAGCTCTAAAGACCCACTCCGCCAGCGCTTCTGGATCCCTTTCAGTAGCACGGATGGAATGCGGCAGCTTCAGCATCTCTCCAGAAACCTGACGCTGCTCGGGATTGCAGCCGCTCGCCGGCTAAACCCCGAAGGCGTCACCTTCTCCGGGTCTTACGTTCCCACATGGCTGGAGGAGGACCATGCTCCAACAGCGTTCCCCTCCACCCCGGCCCCTCGCGTTCCTCCAGCATAGCCCAGGTCCTCAGCCCCACCTCTCCCTGTCCTGCCAGTTTGTCAGCGCCTCTCCCTCCCCAAGTATTTCAAGTTCTCCAGGGCAAGGCAGAAATCTGAAGCACGTCTGTAAACCTCCACCTGAACTCCCGGGGCCACCTCTTTGCAAAACAAGAATAATCAAAGAGCAATAGGGCTGCCATCACGCTGGGTTTCAGCCTCAGATTCCCTACAGGGATCCCATCTCCAAACCAGCACCACGGAGCACCGGTGGACCCTCCTTCTGCTGCAGGGAACAGGCACTTTGATTCCTGGATCGCCCTGGCACGGCTCGGTAGCGGCGGGGCGGGGACGTACCTGTCGATGACGTGGATGCCCATGATGAAGGGCTGCATCTCCGGGCTGGAGGGGTAGCAGAGCTTACACTTGGTGTGAGCGCTAAGCACTGTCCCATCACTCAAGGTGAATCGATAGGAGGGGCTGAAGGCCGTGCCGCGTGTCATCACTGAAGGAGACAACCAGAAACACAAGAACCCCCCCTTAGAAACTCAAACCAGAACCCACAACACCCTACAAGCACCACGGGGAGGATGGAGGGAGCGGAGGAGAGGGAGAACCTGCCTGCGACAACCACCTTCCCCGCAAACAAACCACACGCTGCATGTCGGCGAACCCCAGAGAATAAGAGGGGTACGAATAACCACGGCGGGACAGAAATCCTCCCATCTGCTTCTCCACCTCCAAACCCGTGTCCTGCAGCGGGTGAATCTAAATCCATCCAGCACCGTCCCGGAGCGCTCAGAGCTTCCGAAGGGGCAATGGCTCAATCGCCAGCGTACGACACACAAGCTGACGAAGCCCAGCCGAGCTGGGAAGGTGCAGCAGGACGCTGCCGCTGCAACCCCGGCAGAGTTACAGCTCCCCGGAGGCCGAGCGACCTCCTGCTCCCCCGTTCCTGCCTTCCCCACATCCCCGTTGGGAGCATCCTCGCCGACACAGCAAAGATGCTCACGAAAGAGCCGACAGAGCGAAGATGCTCGTGAAAGAGCTTCCACTTCTTCTGCTTAGAGACTGAGGATGGCGTTTGCAGATGGCACAGGAAAAAAAAAAATTACAATAATCGCATTTAGCTCCTATTTGTCTCCATTCTGTATTTCCTGAAAGGTGTGAGGGAACCTCCCGGCTGGAGGAGCTCCTCCAGCGTTACTCAGCCCTTTCCCCTCTTCTCTTTGGCACTTTGCGATTATTATTGGAGCATTTGTTTTTCCGGAAATCGTTTATCCAGCAAGGAGGACCGTGCCCTGGCTTCTCCTTGCAGCTCCCGCCGCTCGGCAGGAGAGCGCGCCAGTGAGGAAGAAGAGCCCGTTACCTTCTTGAAAGAGCTGTTTGGCGTAAGACGGCTCTCTGCCCTGCGGCTGGAAGAAAGCGTAGATGCATTTCCGCACCAAATCCTCCCAGCCCGTCCTGCCGGCGGCTCTCAGGGAACTGGTGTCAATGGAGATAATTTTACCTGGGCGGAGAGAGAGAAGCCACGTTACTCAAGCACAGCATGAGAAATCCCTCAGCGCAAATAGGTCCATAAATGTGGAAAATGAAGGCACCTCCTGTTTGCGTCAGGTAGCGGTGGCAGGAGGACACAAGGAGGTCCTCCAGAAGGAGGTGGAGGTTGAAGGAGTTTGCTCTGGAGCATCCATCCACCTCTGCGCACACCTTGGCCAGCCGAAGCCGACATGAAACCCAACAAGAAGCACCTTTGTGCGAAGGGACCCTCGCCGCTCCAGGGCTGGGGTCCCCGGATTGACACCCTCACCTGGTGGGACACCCTGCCAGCCACCTTGCCCACACCTGGACCTGCTGCCCGCTTTCTCCCTCGACGTGAAACACCAGGCAGCTTTGCGGGCTGTTTACAGCCATGGGCAGGGAGCAGCGAGCAAGGAAAACGCTCATTAAGGATTTTGATGCTGCGGGGAAGTCCAAGGTGATGGTTAACTACCAGAAAGAAGGTCACCAGAATGGCTACAAAGCAGTATTGGGCTGAGAGCAAACCCGAATCCGAAAGGTGATGCCTGTTTCATTCCCATCATTCAGCAACCTCAAGAACCCCCGAAACCCGGCGGAGCAGAGGGGCCGCGTGCCCGGCACGGCTCTGGCGTACTGGATCAGTTGAGTTGTAAACTCAGTTGAGGTGCCTCCAGCTGAGGTGTCAACCACGTCGGTCCTAGCAGGCTGCACTGCCGTTTGCAAAGGACAGGACCACGCTCGTGCTACGGGGTCCTGCACTGCACCGCTGGCCTCTGACCCCCGGAGACAACAAATCCTCCGGAGCCGGGACTCCCCGGCATCGCCGGGACGTTACCTGTGGTGTCTTGCTTGGTCACGAAGGATTCGGAAGGGGCGACGGCTGCCGGTCGCGGTAATCGTCTCGCGATGCATATCAGACACGACTGGAAATCTGCCAAAGCAGGAGAAGGCACCGGGAACATGAAAATCAGACGTTACAACCACCGTTTGCGATTCAACATCTTAATTCAAATACCACTGCTGGGCTCGATTGCCATGTCCTGCCCTGGAAGTGTTTACCCCGAGCAATCCTCCGGCCCCTCAAAGCGAGTAGGCTCTTTCTAAACTCTATAAAGTTTGCTGGAAAAGAGGTTTCCAGCGCTTGGAGAAATTAATTGTAAAGGCTTTTCAGATCTGGCAGTATCGCACAATAAAAGTCAGCACTAAAAGCCAGCAACTGTCAGCTTCAGGCAAAGTATTTGGTCGTAAAATACCATAATTTATTCCTTCCAGTCATGATCTCCTGTGTAAACCGCAATGGATTAATCCAGCTAATGCGCTGGAAAATAATAGCTGGGACACCGAAAGGAGAGTTAGGGCACTCGCAGGAAAGCGACGGCCCCCGCGGCGCCGAGGGAACCCTGCCTGTCCCCGAGTCCCCGGGCAGGGACCTGCCTGCGGGCAGCTGATTCAGCCCGACAACGTGCGGGCAGCACCGTGGTCTGGCAGCAGCGAAGGCACGAGGTGGGGTGTCGGGCACCCACGTCACTCGCCGGGACAGTCCTGCAGCCGACGAGCTTTGGTGGGTGATATAATATTGCTCCCGCCGTGAGGAATACCGGCTGCAAACAGCCCCGGAGGCAGCTCGGGAGGGCCGGGGAAGCCGGGATGGCCGGAGGGCATCGGCTCGGAGGGGAAGGGGGAGCGAGAAGCTGCAGAGAACTTCAGGCATCTTCCCCGGGGTCTTCCCTGTGCCGGGCATCGTCTGTGGTGGGCCAGGAATAACTCCCAGGCAGCCCTGCAGAGTGGTGCTTGGTCATCCTCCTGCCTGCACTGCCAGCCCCGTCCCACTCCTCCTCCTGCCTGCACTGCCAGCCCCGTCCCACTCCTCCTCCTGCCTGCCCTGCCCGTGCGCGGGGTCGGAAGCAGAGGATGCTCTCCCCTACCTTCTCCTTCCTCCTTGAAGGACTTGGGCTGGGAGACGGTGAAACACTGCATCACCTCGTAACGCTGACGAGCCTCCTGGTTCTCCGCACCCGGCTCGTCGGGCGGCCGGATCAGCATCCTGCAGCTGAAGGTATGGCTGTTGCGCCTGGTCGCTTCTTGAGGCCAAGGAACTCCATTTACTGGAGAAAGGAGAAGAGGGGTTGTTAGGAGCTGCGCTGTGCACACATCCCCCCGCCCCGACTTCCCGAGGACCCCTCGGATAAGGAGACGGAAGGAAAAGCGCAGGCATGGGGGAAGAAACCAGCTCGCTGCCCAGGTCAGGGGCGAGCCGAGAGCAGAGCCGGGGGGCAGAGCCCTCCCCGTCGGCCCCCGGGGCTCCTTTGGACCTGCTGAAGACCCCGTGCCCAGACCCACGCTGCCAGCCAAGCCCTAAGAGCACCTACAACCCCAACTGCGATCGGCACACGTCGTCAGCAGAGTCGTCGCATGAATTGCTCCTTACGTCGCTGGTAGGTTCTCTCATCTCCATCTTACGGGCAGGGAAACTGAGGCACGGGGGCTCTCAGTCACTTCCAGAGCTTGGGAAGACTCCTGCCTCTTGCTGGTGTACTTGAAATACCCCCAAAACGACGCTCCCGGGACTTCTCCAGCAAGTCCAGCTGAGCATCTCCACAGAAATGAATTTTTTCCTGGCTTCGTCCCCATTTCTGGGGTAAGTCAGCAGCGAGACCTTCTGGTACCACAGCAGTGAAAACCTTTCCCTTTGATTTGTTTTTTTTCTTTTCTATAACCTGGCTTTTTCCAAAAACCTCTGGGCACCAGTTGAAAGATTTTGCTAACCCTCTACAACATCTCCGTGGATATCCATACGCAACCCGAATGATTTTGCCACCAGCAGATTATCAAGTTTTCATGCAACCTGAGCTACGAGAAGAGCTGAGGGGCTTGTAACATCCGAGGAAAGACAAAATACACGGCCCTGCACTGCGTAACCACCGGGAAAAGACGATGCCTGAACCTCCACAGGCTCAATCTGCTGAGTGCCCATAGATTTCGGTGGTTAGATGTATTTACCCAGAAAGAAGACAAGTGTGAATTTAAAAAAAAACCCAATGTATTTTTAAGCCAAGCTACTTGGAAAAGGCTGATCGTCCTTTTGTGTTTCTTCAAAGATGTGAGTGGACGTGGATGAGGCATCAGTGATGTCACACCCATGTCCGCCACCTGGGAACGCTCGTCTCCAGTCAAGGAATAAAACCTTCTGCTTCGGTTGCTTCCAACACCCCACAAGTGTCTTCACCACGTGATGCTTCCTCCCACCCTCGCAAGTCTTTGTCTTCCCGGTGTAGGGACCACCATGAGCTCACCGCTTGGACCCTGACCCCACGCCCCAAGGTGGAGAACATCTCCACGCTTGATACTTGGGCTCTGAAACCAGCTGGGGACAACCCCCCTCCAGCTGGGAGGACAACCTAAAGGAACTGGCAAAAGCCAACGGGCTCAGTCTCCCAAATCAAGACCTCAAAATCCTCCTCCTCGTTTCCCTAAAGCTCCTACGCGTGCCCCTCGCTTCGGGCAGATGACTCGGTTCTTCCCACCCACGAGCCAAAGTCGAACGTGAAAGTTTTCTTAGTAGAGAAAGACAAAAGGGAAGATGACTTGAATTTTGTCACCCACCAGTGATTTATTCAGAAACCTGATATCGATTTTTCACTGGTAGGATGTATTTCACTAGGAAAAGGTTTATGGATCATTACCTGGCTTGGGTAGATCTCTGAATCTCCCAGTGAACAATATAAAAATATAGTCATATCTATAAATAATATAAATAAACCCCGATATAAGGCCAGCATCACCGAAGACACAACAGCATTTTCAACAGCACCTTCCAAGAACCAGCTGATTAAAAAAAAAAACCCACCTCAAGGGTTTTCTTACCTAGAGACTTCGGCAACAAGTTCTTGACGAACTCGGCGTGATCCCCCACGTGCAGGATGCTGTAGACACTGGTGTTCATGAGCTCCTCCTGGTTATAACCCAGGTAGCTGGTCACGTTCTCGGAGACGAAGACGATCCTCCCTTCGCGGTTCACAACGAAGAAGAAGCCATCCAACGCCTGTAAGTGGAATAAAACCGGGCAGCGGGCAGGCAGCGGGACCCGGAGCGGGTCAGGATGCTCCTTGACCATGGGGAACCTTCCTCTGCCTCTCGCGCCTCGGCTTCAGCCCCCCCTAAGGACGGTGCCAACGGAGGAGAAAGAATCCTCTTCCAAGGGCCAGAGCAGTCAGGAAGGCTCGAATTTGGCAAGCTGCTGAAATTAAGCATATGCCCGATTTGTTTAATTACAGCCCAAGAATGACAATCTTTGCGTCACGCAGAATAACAGGTTTGTTCATTCATTTCGGATGCAAGTGCCAAAGTCAGCTCTGGAATCGAATGGAGGAGGACAAGCCCGACCCGGATCCTATCACGCAACCCAGGGAGATCTTCTGCTTATTTGAACGAGGACACCATCAAGGTTTTTAATTCAGCGCCATGGCGCGGGGGGTACGTCAGAGCTGCAGAGGCCGGTGCTTGTGTAAGGAGCCCTTGAGAAGGCCGATGGCTGATTTACACTTTTCCAAGCGTGCGTCACCTCAAACGTTTCATCCAGGCAGGATTTGGTTTTCCTGGAGTGTCATTCCTACCCGTACTGCTCAGCAGCAGCAAGCTCTGGTGGACCGGGATCCTGCAACTACATCTGGCCACGTCCCGGAGCGGGAGATGGTGCAGGGACAGGAGAAACTCCCTGATGCCCAAAAATTGGTACCCACGGCATCGCCCCCTCCTCCCCATCCTCCCGCTCCCGTGCCAGCAGAGAGTTCCTCCGAGGGGGAGCAGGCTTTATTTAACGCAGTTTCTAAAAATCGGGTTTTGCTGCAGAGCAACATTAAGCGCAAGAAAACAGGAAGTATTTAAAAAAGGGGAAAAAAAAAAAAAAAGGGAGAAAGAAATCTTTTGTCAAAATGGTGCTGGCAGATCGGCTGCAATTTTCCTTATTCCCTGCTGTTGCCAAGACAACCAGCCTTTGCACTTCGGGCACCCAAAAAAAAAAAAAAA